>CM027122.1:31505916-31998816 GCA_015476505.1 Urochloa ruziziensis
ATGATCTTTTGTCAAGAATGCTTGTCCTTTCATGATTTTGGTGAGATGAAGTTAATTTTTGTTTAAACAATCCATGGTTAGGACTTTGCTCATGTGGTGACATTTTTGATAAAATTCCACAATTTGCTCATGGCTTTGTCAATTGGATATATGTCTTCACCTTCTTGATGGCAATGCCCGTGTGACATGATGAACTAGCTTGAATGCCTCTTTTCTAACTTGTAGCACTTTGTATTGCTCATTGTATATTTGAGAAGCTTGTAGTTGCATTTTGTACATTTTTGCCTTGATGTGTGCATTGTCAACAAGGGGGAGAATTTCTGGAGCATTTGGCAAGGGGGAGTTGCTGCTGAACTTAGAAGAAAAATTTTGCTCTAGTTTTTGTTGAAATTGTGTGAGAGGCTGAAGTTTTTGCCCAAATGAAGTTTTCTGAAATTTTGCGAAGTTTCTGAGAGTTTGATCATTGGAATATCTTACTGGGCACATGTGGAAGGTTTTCAAGTTGGAACGGCATCGTTGCGAGTCGATTTGTGAAATTTTGGGCATTTTCACTTTGGTCATCTGCCAGGGGCGGTTTAACCGCCCCCCCTGGGCGGTTTAACCGCCCCTGTGCTGAGAGCACAAAGTTTGTGTTGGTTTGAGTCATTTTCGAGTGATTTTCGCACGCACAAGTTCACTTGTTCAGGGGGAGTTGCATCTTTGCAGGGGGAGTGCTTTGAGAGTCCTGAAAAGTGAGTTGGAGGATTTGAAGTTTGTGATTTGTGCTTTGTGTTTTGCTCTTTTGCCGATGGTGTTGAGCCCTTTCGCTTCTTCTTGAAGGGTCGGCGTTTCTGGAGCTTTCTCTTGCTAAGTGACTTTTGATTTGGCTTGTTCTTGCTTTTAGTCACTTGCTTGAGTCTTGTTTTCGATTTCTTTTACATTTTCTTTATATCATTGGTTACTATGTGTGTGTTGTCAATGCACTCATCAAGGGGGAGATTGAGGACCCAGTGTGTCCGAGGACCGGTGGATGGTCGCTTCCTAGTGTGATGAGTGATTGACAACGTGGTGTGGATTGACGTTTCCCTTGGCTCAAGTATTGCAGGTGTAGAATGCGGCTTGGTTGCATTGGTGCAGGTGAAGAACAGGCGCGAAAGGTCTTAGCCATGGCGGCCTCCGAGGAGCGGAGAGACAAGTAGGCTTGGTTCGAGGGACCCGGTGGCCGGTGGATCAAGTGCGGTTCGCATGCTGGCAAGAACGAGCAAGGGGACGCAGTTCCGGTGCGAGGTAGCGGCTCACAACCGAAGCTCGTACGCGGACGAGAAGCCGACGCAAGGTGGCGGCTAACAACCGAAGTTTGCGCGCGGGGTTTGGTGATTTGGCCACAAAATCATCGGTGGACGGTTTCCCTTGGTTTGGGCCTCAAAACCAAGGACCGAGGACTCGACGAGGCGGATTTGGGCAGCTGGGCCTGGCTGGGCTGTCAGGGGCGGTTTAACCGCCCCCCAGGGCCGGTTTAACCGCCCCCCCTGGGCTGGCCCAAAACCGGCGTCGAGGAGCTTCGATCCGGAGGACACGCGGCGTGACTGCAAGGCTTGCGTCGGAGGGAAGCTAGCTTGCAGTGGAAGGTGCCCGAGCCGGAAAATATCTGAAGACCAAATGTCAAATTTGCCCCTGAGGGGTATGTATCACTTAGGGGTAGTTTAGTCTTTAGGACACCACCACTTGGACTACTAATATGCCCCTTCAGGGCTGGTGGCTGTCATCTCTCTAGTTATCTTTCATTTGGCTTGTTTAGTTTTCCCCTTCATCCCCTCCACCTAGAACTACTTCGAATCATTCCTAGTTTGTATAGGTGAATTCATGGTTATGTGATTGAGTTTGTGCTGCTCATCTTTGTGCCATGATTTGATTTCCCGAGCTCCCTTTTCTTTTTCTATTTTCGTGGGTATTTTCGGAGCTATTTTTGGGGGATTTTCGTTCTCCTTGTTCCCGAGCGTTTTCTCTCGGATTTCTTTGGGGGATTCACGTATGAGTGCCTTGTGCCTCTTTTGCTGGTGATCCTTTGCCCCCAAACGCCGAGAATCGCTCTGGATTTGAGATTTTCGGGATGAACTCGAGGTCATGGTGTTCTTCGCGAGATCTGCGATTCCGGGAGTTTTACTGAGTTAGAGGCCGAGATCTTTTGGGAAAACACTCCACTGGAGGTCTAGATCATCTGATCAAAATCTCGCCTCAAGAGCTCAAGCGGTTTGGGAGATCCACTTTTGTTTTGACTTTTACCCGAGGCTCCCAGGCCCGGGCGGTTTAACCGCCCCCCCTGGCCGGTTTAACCGCCCCCCCTGGGTGTGTTAGATCGAGCCGAGTTTCGGGTCGTTTTGGTGTTCGATTCGATTGGTTCGAGTTCCGCTGCTCGTTTCTTGTTCCTAGGGTCAGTAGCTTGACAGTGGCTACGTGATCTTGGCAAGATCGCTCTCGGAGGTTTCGGAGTTGGTTTGGGAGAATAGCCGGATTGTTTGGAAAGATTTTTTATCGGCTCCCATTCACTCCCCCCCCCCTCTGGTCGCCGTTTCGGTCCTTCACCCCCCCGACCCAGTTTAACCGCCCCCTGGGTGTGTTGAATCGAGTCTTGTTTCGGTTCGGTTTGTGTTCGTTTCGATCGATTTGAGTTCCGCTGCGTCTATCTTGCTCCGAGGGTCAGTAGCTTGGCAGTGGCTTCGTGATCTTGGCAAGATCGCTTTCGGAGGCATCGGAGTTGATTTGGGAGAATAGCCGGATTGGTTGGAAAGAATTTTTATCGGCTCCCATTCACTCCCCCCGCTCTGGTCGCCGTTTCGGTCCTTCAGCTTAAGATCTTGGAGACAGGATAAAAGAACAGACAAAACTCGTCCTTCAATTTGATCCAATCTCCGCTAAATCTCCTTGCAGTCCAGTCGTACCAAGATTTTGCATTTCCCATCAGAGAAAATGGGAAAAGTTTCCATAGAATAGTGTCTTGGTTGACGTCGGGTATAATAAGAAGAGAGCAATTCTCTTCAAAAACCGGCAAGTGAGCATAGGGACTTTCATCTTTCGTTCCACCGAAAGACTGTGCACGAACCATGGCAACGAGACTGGGACGGATCTCGAAGCCATGAGGTGGTATGGGGTGGCAAGATGAAGGCGGTTCCAAATACTCGCTAGATGGAACCGTCGGATAACTAGGAGAAAACTCCATGTGGTAGATAGTTATGGGGGTAAAGTGTACGGCTAAAAAGATCCTACACTAGTGTTAGTACCGTTCCCTAGCAACGGCGCCAGAAAAGCTTGTTCGCACTCCTTAGCCTAACTAAATCCTGCAAGCGCACAGAGTACGATGTAGCCTATCACCAGGGGAGTAAGAACCTGGATATCGAATCCAAGGAACGGTAGACTCGACTAGCCTAGAACTTTTCTAACCGGACCCACCAGGGAGCAAAAGGTAAGTGGGTAGAGAGCTTGACTTTAGTTAGCTACTCGTTACCCAGACAAACTATCTATATCTAATCTGATCTGCTTCGACGGCTAGTACAGGAAGAACTCAGAACGGGGTGAGAGAGGGGTTCTTCAGGGCTCAGCACTACTGTTATGAGTACACCTGAACGTGGTGGAGTACAAAGGACGGACAGGACTGTCACCACCTGCCGCCTACCACTGCAGTTCCGTGGGGTGCAACATAAACTGAGATGGCTAGCCAGCACAGGCACCACGCCTAAGCTTTCAGCCACTGACCTCCACCCAATGCGAAGGGCTATAGAGGAAACCCCAGACAAGAGTCGTTGTCACTCGCGCAGACTCAGGTACCCGCAGATCAAATATAGATAAAATAGATTGCTGAAAGTAATTCGTAAACTAGCGAGGTACTAAAGGCAAGGGACCGAGGACTTACTGAAGATAACTCCTGAAGTATATTCCTCTAGGGTGGAAATGTTGAGATGAGACCGAGAGGAAATCCCGGACTCTCTCTACAAAGCTTGGTTGTCACCCAAGCAACTCACCCACTCTCTCCCTATTCTAACTCTAAAGATGAGATCTTTTCACTAGACTTCTCTTCTCTCCTTTGGATGGATTGATGGATGATTTCTCATGGTGAAGGGGGTCCTTTTATAGTCTTCAAGGGCCGTTGCAGGCATCAAGCTTAAGCTAACCCTCTGCTTAACTGCCACGCGAAGGGGGCACGTGGCGGCCTCTGGGGGAGGCCGGCCGGCCTAGGCCAGTCCGATCGGCCTGGCCTGGCTGCCCCGTGGCACCGCCTTCTTCAGGGATGCTCTGGATTGCTCCCTGAGGTCAGGTAACTGGTTGCTTTGGATCAAAGCTGTCCTAGAATCCAAGGTTGATGGGCCCTTCAATCCATGCAAGTGTAGCTTAGGCCTTTCGGGTCCTTGGATCAAATCGACGTTGATCGCACGTCTTAGGATCATTGGTGTTGTGTTTGTGATCTTTTGAATCAAAGACGTCGCAAGGGGCCACAGAAGGGGGCCGGTCGGCCTATGCTAGGCCGGCCGGCCTGGCTTTGTGTCCAAAGAGCTTCATCTTTTGCTTGCTTGCTTCTGCACTCACAAATTATACAAAACTTGTGGAACTCATTAGAAATAACCAATTTCACTTTGTTATGAGCAAGATGAGCCTGAAATGTGATGAAATGTTGGTGGCGAAATCGTATCGTAACGACCACCAACAGACTCCTAGAACGACTACGACTCCAACTCCGACTCCGAGGATGAGGTAATGACCGATCCCACCTCTTTGCGTAAGGAGATTGCTAGACTAGAGGAGTTGGTTGATAATCGTGATGATGTGCTTAGGAGGACCAACAAGGAGAAGAGAGAATTTAGGTACTTGCTTGGAGAGTCTAAGGATAGGGTTGTGGAGCTTGAGACCTTACTTTCTGAGACTGGAAAGAAGGCATTGGAATTTGAGTCTTTGCTTAGTGAGTCTAACAAGAAAGTGGCTGAGCTTGAATCTGAGTTGGCAAGAGCTAGCACAGAGATAGGTGTGTTGAAAGATGCTCCCATTGTTTCTGATGAACTTGAATGCTCTGTCTGTGATGTGCATCTTGCTGATTTGGTTGCTCTTAAAGATAAACACATGACATGCCTTGATGAACTAGAAGGAGCTAGGGTTGATATTGCTGAGTTGAAGTCTAGATCTTCTTTGCTAGGTGCTTGTACTTCTTGTCCTGCTTTACATGCTTAGTTGCTTGAATCTCATACCATGATTAGTTCCCTTGAGGCTGAATTGAAATCTCTTATTGCAAATTCTTGCTCTGCTTGCGATGTTGTTGCTTTGAAGAATGTTGAGCTTGCACAATATGTTGATCACCTGCAATATGAGAATGATGATTTGCGACAGTGTTTGGGTTGGTTGTCGGGTCACGAGCCACAGCTTAAGATGTTAATTGCTGGGTTCAAGAGAGCTGATGGTCGTGGTCTGGGTTCTGAGAAAGCTGGGGAGTGTAGTGGTGAGAAAGAGAGAGAACGAGACAACTCCACCACAAACATTCCAACACCCCCACAGAAAGCCATCCTCAAGAACAACTTCACACCAAAACCCAATCACCTGCTAAACAAGCTTGACTACCACTCCTTATCCTCCCAAGTTTCCCCCAAAGACAAACAACTTCCAGAAGAGAGTGACTTTTGTGAGGAGTGGGGTTTACCAGCAGAGAGAGAAGCCTGAGCCGAGAGAAACCCCAAAGCCAAAGCTAGTCCACTTCCATTGTGATCGTTGTGCAACAGATGGACATATTGAGGAGTTTTGCTGGAGGAAGAAGAGAGAAGTGAGACGAGAGAAGGTGTTTGGTAACAGGGACAGGTACTACTCCTCCCGTAGTGTGCCTGTGTCTCGTTCACCCTTGCCTAGGAGAGAGGGATTTGTTTGTACGGTTCCTTCTTTGAGTAGTCGTGGTGAGTTCGCTAGGCCACCTTCTGCTCGTGGTCAGTTTGGTACAGGGAGGTTCGACCGTAGCTTTGTGGCGAGGAGAGAGTCCAGGCCGTGTTTTCCCCCGCGTGGTGCTAGAGGTCTGACGGTGAGATATGAGAGGGTTCCACAGAGTAACGTTGATTTTGCTAACCCCTCTTTTGAGCAGATGGCCCGACACTGGTTTAACTCTTTTTGTGCTAACCCCAGTGTCGAGTCGTTCGCTCATTCTCTTTCTCGCTTTGGATTGTGCAGGTGGGAGGCATGGGGAACTTTTGGTTGATGGACTCTGGTTGTTCACGGCATATGACCGGAGATAGGAAGTGGTTCTCCAGCCTCACCCCAGTGGTGTCCAAGTAGTACATCACTTTTGGGGATAAGGGTAAAGGTAGAGTGTTGTCTGAGGGTGCTATCCAGGTGAGTGATAGTTTGTGTTGAAACGGGTGGCTCTTGTCAAAAATTTTGGTTTCAACTTGCTTTTGGTTTCTAAGCTTCTTGATGAGGGTTATGAGGTTCGTTTTAAGAGTGGAGATTCTAGGATTCTTGATCCTCGAGGTGAGCTTGTATGCATGATTATTCCTGAGGGTCAGATTTTTCGTGCTGATTTTTCTAGATCATTTAGACCTTCTCGTTGTTTGATTGCCGGTACTTCTTCTGAGCTATGGAGGTGGCATAGGAGATTGGGTCATGTGAGCTTTGATTTACTCACCCGCTTGAGTGCCCCTGACCTTATCCGAGGATTGCCCAAGCTCAAGTTTGAGAAAGATTTGGTGTGTGCACCTTGTAGGCATGGTAAAATGGTCGCTTCTTCTCACCCACCGTTGACTGAGGTGATGACTGAGCATCCTGGGGAGCTGTTGCATATGGACTTGGTTGGTCCAGCTCGTGTTCGCTCAGTCGGTGGGAAGTGGTATGTTCTTGTTGTGGTGGACGACTATTCTCGCTATGCTTGGGTGTTTTTCTTGGCGTCTAAGGATGAGACTTTTGACTTTGTTCGAGATCTGATTTTGAGGTCGAAATACGAGAGTAATGGTGGTGCCATCAGAGCTATACGCAGTGACAATGGTACGGAATTTAAGAACACTCGTTTTGATGCCTTCTGTCATGATCTTGGTCTTGAACACCAATATTCGTCACCATATGTTGCTCGCCAAAACGGTGTGGTTGACAAGAAGAATCGGACTCTTTGTGAGATGGCAAGGATGATGCTAGATGAGCATAGGACTCCTAGAAACTTTTGGGCAGAGGCAGTAAATACAGCTTGTCATGTGTCAAATCATATTTTCCTTCGTGCTTTCAAGAAGAAAACTTGCTATGAGTTTTTTCACGGTCGTACTCCACGTGTGAGTCATTTCCGGGTGTTTGGTTGCAAGTGTTTCATTCTTAAGAAAGGAAATCTTGACAAGTTTGAGTCTCGTTCGATGGATGAAATTTTTCTTGGTTATGCTAATCACACTCGAGCATATCATGTGCTCAATCTTGAAACTAACCAAATCATGGAGACTTGCGAAGTCACTTTCGACGAGACTATTCCGTGTAGTTCTTCTGTCTTTGAGTGTGCAGGTGACGAGGAGTTGGGACAGTCTATCTTTGAGGAAGAACATGATGTTGAGGAAGATGATGAAGAAGGTCATGTACTGAACGGAAACCTTGTACCCTCTACTTCCACTACTACCACGACTTTCGACGACGGTCCCTCTGCTACTTCTTCGTCGAGTCGCGCTCATGATCAAGTTCAAGTGGAAGCTGCTGCTGAGGGCAAGGCAATCTCGAGGCGAGAAGCTCCCCAGCGGGTACAGAAGGATCATCCCTCTTCAAGGATCATAGGTGATTTAGATGAACACACTACACGGTCAAGGTCACAAAACATCTCCCATTTTGCTCATTCTGCTTTTGTTGCGTCTTTTGAGCCCAAAAATGTTGGACACGCTTTTATCTGATAATGATTGGGTCAATGCTATGCATGATGAGCTTGGAAACTTTGAGAGAAACCATGTGAGGGAGTTAGTTGAACCACCTCCAAATTGCCATCCCATAGGAACCAAGTGGGTTTTCAAGAACAAGAGGGGTGAGGATGGAGAGATAGTGAAAAACAATGCGAGGTTGGTTGCTCAGGGGTTTTCGCAGCAGGAGGGGATAGATTATGAGGAGACATTTGCTCCTGTTGCCCGTTTGGAGGCAATTCGAATCCTTCTAGCATTTGCTGTTGCTAAAGGGTTCAAATTGTACCAAATGGATGTGAAGAGTGCCTTTTTGAATGGGGTGATCGAGAAAGAAGTGTATGTGAAGCAACCCCTTGGGTTTGAGAGTGAGAGGTACCCACACCGAGTGTTCAAACTCCACCGAGCATTATATGGCCTAAAGCAAGCACCCAGAGCGTGGTATGGCAGGATGAGGGGGTTCTTGCTTAGCAAGGGGTTTGAGATGGGAAAGGTTGACAAGACACTCTTCTTGTTGAGGCATGGCAATGTTCTTTTAATCGTTCAGATATACGTGAATGATATCATTTTTGGTGGCTCTTCTCACAGTCTTGTTGCCAAGTTTGCAGATGATATGAGCAGGGAATTTGAGATGTCCATGATGGGAGAGTTGCAGTTCTTTCTCGAGCTGCAGATCAAGCAACACAAGGATAGGACGTTGGTGCACCAAAGCAAGTACACAAAGGACATTCTCAAGAAGTTTGACATGAGCGACTCCAAGCCGATGACCACCCCGATGAGTACAACTATAGCCTTGGATGCGGATGAGGACGGAGAACCGGTGGACCAGAAGGAGTACCGGAGCATGATCGGCTCCCTCCTCTACTTGACAGCGACGAGGCCGGACATACAGTTCAGCGTGTGTCTGTGCGCTCGTTTTCAGGCCGTCAAGAGGAATTTTAGGTATCTCGAGTACACTCCTGAGTTGGGTCTTTGGTATTCTGCTGCTTCTTCACTTGCCCTCCATGGTTATTCTGATGCGGATTTTGCTGGGTGTCGTGTGGATCGCAAGTCTACTTCTGGATAGTGTTAGTTTCTTGGTTCGTCTCTTATGTCTTGGTCTTCTCGCAAGCAGTCTAGTGTAGCCCAATCCACCACAGAAGCCGAGTATGTTGCTGCTGCTAGTTATTGTTCCCAGCTGCTTTGGATCACCTACACCTTGAGAGACTTTGGTATTGACTTGACCCATGTACCGCTTCTTTGTGATAGCACCAGTGCCATAAGCGTAGCCAAAAATCCCGTGCTCCATTCCAAAACCAAGCACATAGAAGTGAGGTACCACTTTCTGAGAGATCATGTGGAGAAAGGAGATATTGAGCTTGCCCATGTGCCTACCCAAAACCAGCTTGCAGACATTTTCACAAAACCACTTGACCAAGTTACCTTCACTCGCTTGCGAGGAGAACTTGGTGTGTGTTCACCTTTTTGAGCTGAGTTTTGGAGACTGTTGTAGCATATGTGTACTAGTGTATCTTTGATGTACATTTCTCTCTTTTGTATCTTGATTTTTCATCTTTGTGTCTTGATGTATAGTTCTGTTTGCATCTTGTGATATATCATGCTGCATTTGTATCATGTCTTAGGATGAGCTTCTCCTATATGCAGTGATTCCTACAACTTGCTACATCTTAGAGTTTAGACAAGCTTGCTAGGGATTGATGATTGGCTATGCTCTTGATGGTTTTCATATATATTCTATTGAGATGGTCAATTTTTTAAGGAAAATGACAAACTGAACCTAAACTCTTTCACCCATGAGTAAATGCCTTTGCATGTCTTGTTTAAGCCGAAATGGCTATATCTTGCTTAAGATCATGATAGGTTGTGATGTTCTTTTCAATTGGGTCAAAGACCTTTGTCATTGTGAATGTTTAGCGCATGTTTTACCTTGTGGAGGGGCATAACCTTCTTTTTGTCGCAAAGACATTTCATGTACCATGCTTAATTTGAAAAACTTGAAAAATGAGATGTTTATGCATGAAAGAAGAAAAAGTTACATTTAAATTTATGCTCATGTCTCTATGCTTTCACCATTGCACACACTTGCACACATGGGTGCTAAGCGGTTGCATGATATTTGCCGGAGAAGTCTCCCTTGAGAAGTGAACACATGGCTCCGTGCTTTGACATGACAAGAGATAAAACTTGGGCATTTGTAATGATCTTTTGTTGAGAACTCTTGTCCTTTCATAATCTTGATGAGATGAAGTTCATTTTTGTTTGAACAATCCATGCTTAGGACTTTGCTCATGTGGTGACATTTTTGATAAAAATAAACAAATTGATCATGGCTTTGTCGATTGGCTATATGTCTTTACCTTCTTGATGGCAATGCCCATGTGACACGATGAACTATCAAGCTTGCCCTTTCTCTAATTTGTAGAAGTTTGTAGTGCTCATTGTATATTTGAGAAGCTTGTAGTTACATCTTTTGCAATTTTTGCCTTGATTTGTGCATTGTCAACAAGGGGGAGAGTTTCTAGAGAATTTCTGAAAGGGTAGAGTTTCTGAAGGGAAAACACGCTTTTGAAAGTTTTGTGAGCTTTTGTGTGAAGTTTTTGCTCCTTTTGTGCTGGAACTGCCTAGGGCAGTTTAACCGCCCCTGTGCAGTAAGCACAAGGTCCGTGGTGAATTGAGCCATTTTTGACACATTTTCGCACGCACAAGTTCACTTGTTCATGGGGAGTTTGCATCTATGCAGGGGGAGTGCTTTGTGTTTCATGAAAAGTGTTTTGGAGATTTGTGGGTTGTGCTTTGTGCTTTGCTCTTTTGCTGATGGTGTTGAGCCCTTTCGCTTCTTCTTGAAGGGTCGGCGTTTTCTGGAGTTTTCTCTTGCGAGTGACTTTGTTCTCGGCTTGTTCCTGCTTTTAGTCACTTGTTTGAGCTTTGTTTTCAATTTCTTTTCTATTTTCCTTTGATACCTATTGTGATTATGTGCGTGTTGTCAATGCACTCATCAAGGGGGAGATTGAGGACCGGGTATGTCCGAGGACCCGTGGATGGTCACTTCCTGGTGTGATAAGTGATTGACAATGTGGTGTGGATTGACGTTTTCCTTGGCTCAAGTATTGCAGGTGTAGACTGCGGCTTGGTTGCATTGGTGCAGGTGAAGAACAGGGGCGAAAGGTCTTGGCCATGGCGGCCTCCAAGGAAGTGGAGTGACGAGTAGGCTTGGTTCGAGGGACCCGGTGGCCAGATGGATCAAGTGCGGTTCACATGGTGGCAAGAACGAGCAAGGGAACGTGGTTCCGGTGTGAGGTAGCGGCTCACGACCGAAGCTCGTACGCGGACATGAAGCCAGTGCAAGGTAGCAGCTCACAACCGAAGCTTGCACGAGGGGTTTGGTGGTTTGGCCAAAAGACCATCAGGTGGACAGTTTTCCTTGGTTTGGGCCTCAAAACCAAGGCCGAGGACTAGGTGTGGCGTCACGAGCCGTGGGCTGCCAGCTCAGCCTGGGGCGGTTTAACCCCCCACCCCCTGGGCAGGTCCGAGAGGCGTCGAGGAGCTTCGATCCGGAGGACACACAGCGTGATTGCAAGGGTTGCGTCGGAGGAAAGCAAGCTTGCAGTGGAAGGTGTCCCAGCCGGAAATATCTTCGATTCAAATGTCAAATTTGCCCCTGAGGGGTATGTATCACTTAGGGGTAGTTGACTCATTAGAGCACCACCACTTGGACTATAAATAGGACCCCTAGGGTTTGGTGGCTGCTATCTATCTCTCTAGTTTATTTTCCCTTGCACTTGAACTATTTTCATTTAGGTTTTCCTTTCTAGTTTTCCATAGGCTAGCCAAGTGCTACACCGGAGAAATCTTCAAGAGGGTAGGATGAAGGGAGGATAGCTAGCCTCTTTGTAAAGAAGTTGACCTATTGATGTATGGAAGATTTGGCTTTCTTTCATCTCTACTTGTTTGATTTTTTTGTTCATCCCATGGCTCCTTTTGGTCCCTTTGCTAGATTTTCGATTCCTTGTGTTTGAGGCCGTTTCTTTGTGGGATTGCTTGGGGGATTCACTATGAGCTCGTGGAGACTCTTTTCCTAGTGATTTGCCCCCACAAAACGCAAAGAATCGCTTCGGATTTGGGGATTTTTGGATGAACTCGAGATGGATGTGTTCTTCGCGAGATCTGAGATTCTGAGAGTTCTAGTGTGTTAGAGGCCGAGATTTTTGGGGCATATCCTCTACTTGAGGTGTACATCATCTCCGCAAAGTTTTGTCTCAACAGCTCAAGCCGTTTGGGAGATCGGTTAATTTGATTTTGGGTGTTGACATTCGGACCTCGTGTTCCCAGGTCAGGCCGGTTTAAACAGCCCCCAGGCTGTTTAACCGCCCCTAGGGAGGTTTAACCGCCCCCGACTAGGAAGAGGTGAATTGGTTTCGTTTTGGATCGATTCGGTTCGAGTTTCTTGATTTGGTTTCCGCTGCTGTGATCGTGTTCCTAGGGTCAGTAGCTTTTCGGTAGCTACGTGATCTTGGCTAGATCGTGCTTCGAGGATTTGGAGTTGAGTTGGGAGAAAAGCCGGATTCGTTGAGAAGAAATTTTTATCGGCTCCCATTCACTCCCCCCCCCTCTCTGGTCGCCTAATCGGTCCTTTAGATACATGCAAATCAATGTATCCCGTCTACCTTGCATCAAATGTTAATTCAATGGGTAGGCGACGAGATAGAGGTTGTGCATGGTGATGCGTCGGCTTGTGTTGCTATAGCCAATTCTTCTACTATAGGTGCTCATGATCATGTGAAGTGTTTATCTGGCTTAGATGTTTCTGATTACGAGTTCATTAGTTGTACTAAAGATGGCTTCATCCCTGCTGTTTTAAAGCCGTTGGAAAATCGGCTAAACCACATCATGTGATTTAATGGGTACAAATCTAGAGTGGTTGCAGCAAAGGCTTGAACATTATCAGGCACAAACGAATGATATGTGTGAGGCCATTGGAGATTTTGATGATTTGAGCAAATTGGGACAAGGTTTTACGTCGGTTGATCCTTTAGAGGAGGTAGATATTGGTGATGGAAAGGTACCAAGACCGATGTATGTAAATAAGAATTTAGATCCTGAGTTCAAATCTGAATTAATAAATTTACTGAAAGAGTATGTCGATTGTTTTGCATGGAATTACACTGAGATGATCGCATAAAACCTGGTTTTAAGGCTTATAAACAACCTGTTAGAAGCTTTAATCCTCTTATGTATGATCGCATAAAAGACGAAATCAATCGGTTGTTGGAGGCAGGATTTATTATGCCTTGTCGATATGCTGATTGGATCTCTAACATTGTGCCAGTGGAGAAGAAAGGTTTAGCAAGCGGCATTTGAAAATATTAAGTTTTATTTGTTTTCACCGCCGGTGCTTCGGGCGCCTGAGAAGAGAATTCCGTTTAAATTATACGTGGTTGCTGAAGATTATGTCATTGGTGAGTAGGAGATCGTTGGATGCCGAGATGAGGTATACTTTTATTAAAAAATTATGCTTATCATTATATTATGCTTGTACTAAGTTGAGACATTATTTATTGCTAAGTACTTGCATAGTGGCTTGTCAAACCTACGTAGTTAAGTATATGTTGCAAAGACCAATTCTAAGTGGTAGAGTCCGCAAATGGGCTTATGCTCTTATTGAATATGATTTAACTTGTGAGCCTTTAAAATCCATGAAACGTCAAAATGTAGCCAACTTTATTGTTGAGCATAGCATTGATAATAATATTGATCTAGACGTCGGTTTGCAAAAGTGGTTGTAGTGTTAGTGTTATTTTTATATCACCAAACGGTGCTATCTTTGAAGCACTTAGCCGGCTAGAATATGATTGTACAATTAACCAAATTGAATATGAGGCTTTATTGTTCGGGTTGGAGATTTTGTGTGAGATGGGAGTAAAACATATTGAAGCTTATGGTGATTCTTTGCTGATGGTGCAGCAAGTATCTAAGGTATGTCAATGTTTAAATGGTCATTTGAATATGTATCTTGATAAATGATTCGATATCATATCTTCTTTTGATAAATTTAGTATACATCATGTACCACGTGAAGAAAATCCTAGTGCTAATGCTCTGGCTCAGCAAGCGTCTGGTTATAGTGTTACACTGCAGCCGGACCGGTTAGACCGCCATCAGGGACCGGTCCAACCACCCATACCGGTCTAACCGCTCCTAGGGGAGGTCTGACCGCTATGCTTGCTGATATTTTCGTTTTGGCTGAAATAAATCTTAGTGCAGCGGGAAAAGAAGTGGATGATTGGAGGAGACCTCTTATTGATTATTTGCAGAATCCTGGATGTATTGTTTACAGAAAAGTCCGACGTTGGGCATTTAAATTCATTTTGATTGATGGTGAACTATATCGTCAGACGGCTAAATATTTATTGTTGAAGTGTCTAGATTCTAATCAAGCTAGGTTGGTTATGATGGAGGTGCATGACAGTATTTGTGGTACTCATCAGTCGGCTCCTAAGATGAAGTGGCTTCTTAGGCGGGCTTGTTTTTATTGGCCTAGCATATACCTGATCATGGGCTGTAACGACCCGGGTTTCCGATTTTTGAAAACCCGACTCCCTGTACCATTGTGATACTCCCTGGATCAAGTAGATATTACGTACAGAACTCATCACAGCGAATATCACATCCATACCACAAATAAGTACAAATACCTTATTTATTACATCATTCTTGTGGCAGAACCGCTCAAATTAATCCGGCTTAAGGGCGCTAACCTTCCATTGGTCATCACGCAATTAAATCGGAGTAATCTGACAGTCTGTCGGGTCAAGCCCGATGCAACCACGGACAGTTACCTCGATTGAAACCAGTCATACAAATACCCACTCGAAGGTGGATCCCAGAGATTACAACACTTCCACAAATATTAAACAGGTCCCACTTGAGGTAATTTTATTACAAAACCAAGTTCAGTGCATAAAGTACCATTATCTCAGAGTTTTGAAAGCAGCGGAAAACAACTAAATATTCGAAGTCGCAGCAACATCACGTGAAGCCGTCGTGATGTCACTCAGAAGCATCTTCGTCCCAAACAACGGACCAGCCAGGAGGAAGGGTGGTTGGCCAAGTAAGACCGGCAACCATCTCCTCAAGAGCGCTACCTGAAAACAATGCCACAAGCAAGGCTGAGTATACTAATACTCAGCAAGACTTAACCGTCGGGTGACAGCTACATCACCAACTTCTAGACATGCAAGGCTTTTGGCTGGTGGGTTTGTTTTGCCAAAGAGTGGCTAAGAGTGGATCCTTACTTTCAATATTTTAGCATCAAGTTCTAGTTAAGTTAACCATTCTAGGTAAGCAACTTGTACTAATCAAGCAAGTGGATCAAGCAATTAAGCAAACATCAAGTTCTCTTTCCATCATCTTGTTCCACTTCTTACTCAATGTAGCAGCGGGGTTAAGCAGTCTCATTAGCTGCGAGAGACAGACAGTTCGAACCGATTTTAACCTTGCAAGGGGGAAACCCAAACACTCGGATCATCGCACTCAGCCAAAGGCTAGCGCTACCAGGTAGTTCCCATCAATCCCCCAGTCGCGTCCAGGACCAAACTCCCCCTGGCATACGAGGTCTAAGGCTGGCCGAACCAACACTTACGCCCCTCGTACCCACATGTTCGAGGCATGGGGAAGAAGTTCCCGATAGGAGCAGGAAAAAGTCCGCACCCTGGAGTCTAGTAGGTACTAAACTTACCGACCCCATAGAATCGACAAGCGCTTGGTACTTTCAAAAGCTTAACCGTCGGTACCACACCATTCGGCCTTAATCAACATTAGCATACATGGACGGGGCATCTACATGACAAAAATCCCCGCTCGTCATCCTTATGATTCCAACATAAGTAAGGCAGTTGATTCCTATATCTCGCGAGTGACAGGAAATCACTCGACTTTTACCGGGTCCTTATAGCGGGGCAGCTATCGACCTACCATACTAGTATTGCAAAGCATAGGTACCTAGGATCATGCAACTAGGGTTTCAATTCAACTCTTGAACGTAAATGCACAAACATAAGCTTAGCAAAACAAAGCTGCATGTCCACCAAAAATTTTGTTTCAAATCTTGGTACATCTTGCTGCTCCCGGGATGAATGGAAAATTTAGAGAGGTGAGCCTCATCCAAAATTTCCTTTCAGAGCTCCAGATCTTTAGGTACTACTAGACGTTTCCCAAAATGTACGACCTCTTTTTGATCCAACCTGAAACAACGATACTTCTCATCTCCGGCAGAGAGCCTTTCTTTAATGATCTTGATGCATTTATCCTGAGATTGAGCGGCAGCGATCTTGTCGTAGAGAGTCGGTTCTAAGGAGATGTTATTGAGTGAGCCATGAGGAACAATCTCCAAGCTAAGGTTCCTCATCTCAGCACATAGGGTCTGGCTATAGGTGTCTGCGGTGAGACAGTTGCAATGTTCCTTTCGACTCAATTCATCGGCTACAACGTTGGCCTTTCCCGGATGATAAAGTATTTCCAAGTCATAATCTTTGACCAATTCCAACCATCTACATTGCCTCATATTCAGATCTGCCTGCGTAAGGATGTACTTGAGACTTTTGTGATCGGTGTATACTTTACATTGTGCCCCCATGAGGTGGTGTCTCCAAAGTTTTAGGGCATGGATCACGGCTGCTAACTCAAGATCGTGAGTAGGGTAATTCACCTCATGTGGGCGGAGGGCTCGAGAAGCATAAGCAATGACTCTGTTATCTTGCATGAGAACACATCCCAACCCGGTGCCGGAAGCATCGCAGTAGATGTCATACGACTTCGTGTTGTCGGGCTGTGCTAGAACGGGGGCTGAAGTAAGGAGTCGTCTCAAGGTGTGAAAAGCCTCTTCACATTTCTCTGTCCATTGGAACTTAGCTCCCTTCTTGAGTAGTTCAGTCATAGGCTTGGCTATCTTGGAGAAGTCAGAAATAAAGCGACGGTAGTATCCTGCTAGTCCAAGGAAACTACGGATCTGGTGAACCGACTTGGGAGTTTCCCAATCCATGACCTCTTGTACTTTCCTGGGGTCCACGGAAATACCTTCATCAGAAATTGTGTGCCCGAGAAATTTGACACTGTTGAGCCAGAATTCACATTTAGAGAACTTGGCATAAAGCTGATGATCTCTAAGTGTTTGCAGAACAATGCAAAGATGTTCAGCATGTTCTTCCTCATTCTTGGAGTAGATCAGAATATCGTCGATGAAGACCACGACGAATTTGTCAAGGTAAGGCATGAAGACTGAATTCATGAGATACATGAAGTAAGCAGGTGCGTTGGTGAGTCCAAAAGACATGACTAGGTACTCATATAGACCATACCACGGGTCGGGCACAACCCGACCATGCCACGGGTCAGGCGCGGGTCAACAATTTTGACCCAACCCGACCCATAATCAGGTATAGCCTAGCATGATTGCTGATTGTTATAGGTACTACAAAGGGTGTGAAGAATGTCAAAAGTTTGATGATATCTAGATGGTTCCAGTTATGTTAATGCATCCTATTATTAAGCCGTGGCCGTTTCGAGGATGGGCATTGGACTTTGTTCGAAAAATTTATCCTTCATCATGGAAGGGGCATTACTTTGTATTTGTGGCCACTGATTATTTTACTAAATGGTCTGAAGCTATTCCCCTCAAGAATATGACACATCGGGAGGTAATTGAGTTTATTACGGAGCATATCATACATAGATTTGGGATTCCTCAAACTTTGAGTATGGATCAAGGAACTTCATTTATATCTAAAGAGGTGTGTGAGTTTGTTGAATCTTATGGTATTAAATTGCTCAATTCATATCCATATTATGCTCAAGCCAATGGTCAAGCTGAGTCTAGCAACAAAATATTATTTAAGCTCATCGAGAAGAAGATAGACGATAATCCTAGAAGATGGCATGAAGTATTGTCTGAAGCTTTATGGGCTCATTGTATCTCTAAACATGGTGCTACTAAAGTTACTCCTTTTGAGCTTGTCTATGGTCGGGAAGTTGTTTTGCCGGTTGAAGTGAATCTTGGGGCATATAGATTGGCAAAGCAAAATGATCTTAATGTTGTTGATTATCATAATTTAATGATGGACACCATTGATGAAGTGACCGATAAGCGATTGGAAGCTTTAAGGGAAATAGAGAAGGGCAAGATTCGGGTTGCTAGAGCTTATAACAAGAAAGTGAAGGGTAAGTCCTTTCAAGTTGGTGACATTGTTTGGAAGACAATTCTACCTATAGGAACGAAGAGCAATAAGTTTGGCAAATGGTCTCTGTTGACGCAAAAATCGGGCGGTGACAGATGCGCTAACACACGAAAGAAGGCGTGGCCTTGAAATCCGTGGCGTGCCAGTTAATCTGACCTGTTGATTGACACGTACAAAATCGGACGTTAGGAAACAGCTGAAGAGCCGATTCTCTCGTTAGTGAAATCGAATATGATAAGACCGATTCCGATATGTAGTGAAACAGCTGTTGGCACTCCTTAGCGTCACGTTTTAGCAATGCTCAAGAGCGCGAAGATATATGTCGTTGTATGCAAAATTAATTCTGCAAGCGCACAGAATATATCTCGTTGTAGCACTTCACCTCGGGAGTAACCCCAGGGTATCATATTTATATTTCCGCAGGGAAGCAGATGGTTAAAGTGTATTGAAGAATGAAATGATATATCTTGCCAGAAATATCAAGCCACAAACCCAGGGGCACAAACTCTAGGTTTGGGGGGATAATGGTCAAATGAATGACCGGATAGAAGGTCTAGAAGACCAGCGACACACGGAGCACCTATTTCGAAAGAAAAGGAAAGACGTTGGGAGAGACCGGACCTAGACACTTCCTAACTCAGAGCAAAAGGCACTCTAGCCTTGGTCTAGACTCTAGCTTAGATACCGGGAACAGAGCTCGCTTCGACAGCTAGAACGGGAGAACCTCAGAACGGGGTGAGAGAGGGGGTTCTCCGGGCTCAGCACTACTATTATGAATACACCCGAACGTGGTGGACAACGAAGGACGGACAAGGCTGTCACCACCTGTCGCCTACCACTACAGTTCCGTGGGGTGCAACACACTTCCTAGTTAATCAACAAGCCAGACACCACATGTGCACTCGATGATTAAGATTTCTCTTGAGGCCTGTCAAGAGAAATCCCCGTCTTCCCTGAGGCGAGCAAACCCGTGAGATAAAGCCCGGTAGAGCTAAACTAAACTCTAAACTAAAACTAAAGGGGATAGAACTTTGCTCTAAAGAGAGCAAGATCTTTACTCTAAAAGAAGAGCAAGACAAAAAGATAAAACATAAACTTAAGCTCTGAAGTAAGAAAGTAATTGTCTTAATAAACTATTCAAAAGAAGAAAAGGATACAAGAGCTTTACCAGAACTCCGAAGACTCCGAAGATCCGAGCTAAGCTAGACTCGACTCTACTCCCAACTCTAATCCTAATCTAAGAAATGAAAAAGATACTAGGACTCCCTTCAAGTAGAGACTTGAGTAATGTAGTGTGTGCCTTCCCAAGGTGGATGAGTTGCCTTTTATAGCCTCCAGGGGGTGGATGCCAGCGTCATTAGCACGCCAAGGTCCTGCTTAAGCTTCACGCGAAGGAGGAGACGTGGCGGCCACAGAAGGAGGCCGGTCGGCCTCATCTAGGCCGGCCGGCCTACTCCTGGTGCCACTTGGCATCGACCTTTGCGGGAACGGCCCTAATGCTCTCCTGAAGTCGGTTTTAGTTGCGTTTAGTTGAAGCTTGTCCGAGAATCCTAGGATGTAGGCCCTTTCTTTCCATGTGCTTCCAACTCTAGGCCTTCCGGGTCCTTGGATCAAGCCGACGTTGATTGCACGTCTCCTGATCATCTTGGGTGCTTAACATAAGTTGTGGATCAGTGACGTGGCCAGACATGGCCAGGGGAGGCCGGTCGGCCTGGCTCTGAGCCAGGTTTGGCCCTGGTTTCTCCTGATTTGTCCTACAAGCACAACTCATCCAAAACTTGTGGAATTTGTCAGTGAAAGCACTTTTATGTATGGAATATGGTATGATCATCCTCATTTTACCGAAATGTTGACGGTCACTACGAGGTTATAATGGCCGTCAACACGCCCCAAAGCTTGGACTCTTGCTCGTCCTCGAGCAAGGCTAAACTCTAGGTTCGGCGGGTCAGGAGTTGCTTCAATGTGTATACTCTCTAAGTACCCTGTGCTTAAACCAAAACTCAACAAATCATTTGAATAAGTTGGCATAAAAGAGAACTCATACCATGGTTCAACGTGGGGCTGCACGGTTCACGTCTTGGGCTGTTGAGAGCCTAAACGGTCATTTTCAAAGTATTTCCTGCAACTTTTCAGGTTCCATCTTGGAGATATGAATTTTTCAGAAAGATAGTTAAATCATTTCCTGATGGTACTCTCGAGTCACTCTAGGTATTTAATCCACACTTTTGGTTGAATTGACCAACTTTTCCCTACACTAAGGCTGAAGTGGAGTTGTAGGTAGGGTAAAAGTGGCATACCCTGGTTACTTCTGTTGTCGAGTCGAAGAGTGCTTCGCGAGCAATGACACTCGTCAAATTCCGGTCTTTGGAATTCATGGGTTCAAGTGGAGAGGGAGAAGGTGTGATGCTCAAAGGTCTTGGGACTCCTTATTTTCTCTCTCTCATATTTTTGAGATGTTTCTCTCTTCTTCTTTCTTCTCTTTTTTTTCGAATGGAGCATTGTCTCCAACTTCTCTTTTTTTCCGAATACATCTCTTCTCTTACTTTGGTAATAGAGAGGAATTCAACTTTGTATGGAGTAATTGAGGACCTTTGGGGTGTGCTTTGTGATGAGGTGAGTATATGTCATCGACGGTGGACGTCAACCCCGGAGCGGGACTTTAACTAGTCGGACATTTTGAGGCTGAGGTGGATGGGAAGACCGGTAAATGACAAGTGCCTTCTGCAAGCGGACTTCACCATTCGACAAGACTCAAAGCAACTCAAGATAGCATATGGTAGTTCATAAGATGTATAACTGTTTAGGCTCTGGATAGGACATTTAAACCATCGGGGAAGATTCACCAAGTAATATTTTATAAAAACTTCCGAGAGGTTCCTTACTAAGCATGCGGTTATACCTCGAAACAAACCATATCAAAACTCACAATAACTTAAACAATGAACAAGTGCTCTTACTCCCACAGTTTTATCATGATGGATTCTTAAATGCCAACGAACTCAAATACTCAAAGAGTAAAGGACTAAGCACGAGGCACTTAGAGGACATAAACAGAGCAACATTTCATCATTCCATAGGTTCTCAACCATAATTCCATACATAAAGACACCTTTTGGAGCTTTTATTATGTTTTTGTTTTTTTAAATATATTTATTATTATTATTATTTTATTTTATTTTATCATAGCAAGGCAAGTGTTGGCACTCCTTAGCGTCGTTTTTAGCAACGCTCAAGAGCGCGAAGATATATGTCGTTGTATGCAAAATGGATTCTACAAGCGCACAGAATATATCTCGTTGTAGCACTTCACCTCGAGAGTTATCCCAGGGTATCGTATTTATATTTCCGCAGGGAAGCAGATGGTTAAAGTGTATTGAAGAATGATATGATAAATCTTGCCAGAAATAACAAGCCAAAAACCCATGGGTACAAACTCTAGGTTCGAGGGATAATGGTCAAGTGAATGACCAGATAGAAGGTCTGAAAGACCAGCGACACACAGAAGCTCCTAAGTCTATAGAAAATGAAAGATGTTGGGAGAGATCGGACTTAGATACTTCCTAACTCAGAGCAAAATACACTCTAGCCTTAGCCTAGACTCTAGCTTAGATACCGGGGATAGAGCTCGCTTCGACGGCTAGAACGGGAGAACCTCATAACGGGGTGAGAGAGGGGGTTATCCGGGCTCAACACTACTGTTATGAATACACCTGAACGTGGTGGAGTACAAAGGACGGACAGGGCTGTCACCACCTGCCGCCTACCACTGCAGTTCCGTGGGGTGCAACACACTTCCTAGTTAATCAACAAGCCAGACACCACGTCTACACTCGAAGATTAAGATTTCTCTTGAGGCCTGTCAAGAGAAATCCCCGTCTTCCCTAAGGCATCTTACGGCCCAGTCAAGGCGAGCAAACCCGCGAGATAAAACCCGGTAGAGCTAAGACTAAACTCTACACTAAAACTAAAGGGAGACAAAACTTAACTCTGAAAAGAGCTAAGAACTTTACTCTAAGAAAGAGCAAGAAATAAATATGAGAAATAACTTAAGCTCTGAATAAGATAGTATTGTTATGAGAAACTCTTCAAAAGAAGAAAAGGATACAAGAGCTTTACCAAACTTGACTCTACTCCCAACTCTAATCCTAATCTAAGAAATGGAAAAGATACAAGAGCTCCCTTCAAGTAAATACTTGAGAATTGTGGTGTGTGTCTTGGATGGAAGAGAGGGCAGCCTTTTATAGCCTCCCAAGGTCGGTAGCACTCGTAACTGTCACGCCACTAGCCTGCTTAACCTCCACGCGAAAGATGGTCGCGTGAAGAGGCAGCAGCAGGCCGGCCGGCCTGGTGTAGGCCGATCGGCCTACACCTGGCGCCCCTGGCCACCGCCTTCGTCGTGGACGCTCCAGATTGCTTCCTGAGGTTGGTAGTGGTTGCGTTCAGTTAAGGTTGTCCAAGAATCCGATGTTGTGGGCCCTCTAATCCATGTGTCTTGCACTCTAGGCCTTTCGGGTCCTTGGATCAAACCGACGTTGATTGCATGGTGCTTGATCATCCTGGGTATTTGCTTGAGTCTTGTGGATCAGTGACGTGGCCAGACCTGGCCAGGGGAGGCCGGTCGGCCTAGGCTAGGCCGGCCGACCTGGCTCTATGCCAGGTTTGGCCCCTGTTTCATCTGTTTCATCCTGCAACCATAACTCATCCAAAACTTGTGGAATTTTTTAGTATAAATACTTTTATGCATGGAACATGGTATTATCATCCTCATTTCACCGAAGTGTTGACAGTCAAAACTGGGTTGTAATGGCCGTCAACAGCAAGGCAAGGCAAGGCAAGGCACTTTCGAACATACCTGAGACTCCCCAAGCTTCGTTGAAGCTCACTGGTAGTACTGGTTGGGGTCGTAGTGCATGTAGTCGAAGAAGCTGTGCATGTCGGTCTGGAGGGATGTGGTCATCCCCTAGTTCTGCTGGGTGAGGTCAGTGTTGTGTGCGACTTCATCTCTGAGTTGCTGCTGTTGCAGAGTCACCGTCTCCAACCTGGTATTAAGATCAGCGATCCCTCGGAAGACCGGGTTCTCGTAGTCATACCTGGCCGAGGCGGATGGTTCGACCTGCGGGCCATATCCTGCCGTTCCTTGGTGGTAGTTGAACGCCTCCTGTGTAGCGGGAAGGAATGTGACTTGAGCGCCCTGCAAAGCACCAACGTGGGTGGCAATGCGGGTGACTAGATAGGTTATGTCAATTGTGGCTCGGCCAGTGATGTGGGGGATATAGTACCCAGGTACCTCACGAGCAAGCTTGGCAGCCCACCAATAGGGGGTGGCCCAGCCCACCGTTCTGGACCTGAAGACGTGCAGGACAAGTCGGCGCACGGAGGAAGGATCTGGAAGGAGAAGTTATAGTTGGAATAGGAATTATTGTAAAGAAGGAAAGGATTCTTAGAGATAGGATCGGCTACAAACCGACTTGTAACCCTGCCCCCCGATATATAAGGCGGGCAGGGACCCCCTCCAAAAAACATCAAGTCTCAGGACAAAATCTCTCAACACACAATACAACACCCCAAAACAGGACGTAGGGTATTACGTCGAGTTGACGGCCCGAACCTGTATAAACCCCCGTGTCTGTCCATCCTAACCATCTTGCTTCCAATCTTTGCGATCTTCCCTGCATTACAAATCACTTCCGTGGGCTACCCCGTGGAAGACTGCCGGAGATAATATCACCGACAGTGGCGCGCCAGGTAGGGGATATCGCCGAGATCAATCTGGTAAGCTTGATGGATCGCGTCAAGATCTTGGACAGCTGCAACCTCCCGGACGTCGACGAAGTCGAGATCCAGTTCGGGGACGTCATCACCGCCGCCTTGGATACCCAAGCGGCAGAAGCTACGGTCGCCACGGAGGTCTCCTCTCTGGCGCCGACTTCGGCCATCACGGCCCAGTCCGGTCCGATCGCATCTTATCGTGCCGGTTCTACCCTGCTGAGTCCATTGCAAAACGCGAAGCCCAACCAGTCGGGAACAGATCTACAATCACTCGGTTCCGATCCGGCTCCTGAGAGTCGCGTCGCCGAGTCATCACAGAGCGTAAACGCTCAACCGGCGCGCGTCCAGAGCCCTGAGGTCATTACTGTCCAGACCCCTGGTTTTGCGCGCTTGCTCAGAAGCAGAAGATGAAGGACATCGTCCAGGCGGATGATTACCTCTCTGGGAGCGACTCCTACGAGTTAGATCCACAGGGACCCTCAATCCTGGAAGATCTGCCGGAAGGATACACAGTGTCCGACGCCTCTACAGAGCCGGAACTGCTAGGATCACTCGGAGAACTAACTCCGAGTAGTTTGGAGCGTTATACGCCCACATCCGACTTCTCCGAGTCCGAGGAAGACTACCTCGCGCAAGAAGGAGTCGGGTCATACTGCTATATGGTGGCGCCAGCAACGCCAACCAACCCTGTCTCAGAAGACGAGGTCACTCCGGCCGAGGAGACGACTGAAGCCAGGGACCAGCGTCGAGGACGCAACGCCAGTCGGGCGACTCGCAGAGCCGCACGACCGCACGGAGCCACCGCGTCAGGATCTGGCACTGCTCGACTCCAGGAACCACACTCTGAAGATCATCGTCGCCAACGGGATCGGCACGACAGGAGGAGCACCCGGAACTTGATGCGCGACGGCATGTTCGAGTTCAACGGATACGACGTCTATGAGACGCCAGTCCAGAACCTCGTCACCATCAACGAGGAGATCAGTCGGCTACCACCCAGCACTCCAGGCCTGGAAAAGGTAAGGGCTCTCGTGCAGGCCGCCTCCGTCCAGGTTCACCAGATGCAGGGCAGGGCGACCACGGACGCTCCTGAGCCCGGTCCGTCTCGACACCGGGCCAGCGGCGGATCGGATCGTGATGAAGACCTTCGCACCACGATCAACAGAGATCGAGACGCGAGGAACGTCATCCGCAACAGCACCGAAGAGCGCCATCATGAGGAAATCCGACGGCGCGAAGAGTACGATCGGGATCATGGAATTCCCCGTCGTAACTCCAACAGGAGCGGCTACTCGACGGAGTCAGACTACTCTGACCCTTCCGGTAGTCCAAGGCGCGGCAACAACGGCGGTCGCGCTCCGCCACGAGGATGAGCGCTTCCACCACCCAGGCGACCGACTCCACCAAGGGAGCGAACTCCTCCGCGCAGCAGGACCTACCGACGGGACCGAACTCCACCCAGGACTCGAAACTATCGGAGGACCCGTTCTGGAGCTTCCCAAATTCTCCAAAAGTGCATAAGTCGCACAGAGGGTATTGAGCTCTTGACAGACATACACAAAGGAATCTGTGGTAATCACACCAGGGCAAGAACCATCGTTGGTAAAGCTTTCCGGTCTGGTTTCTACTGGCCGACTGCCGTAGCAGACTCAGAAAACATCGTACGGCGCTGCAAAGGGTGTCAGTATTTTGCAAGGCAAATACACGCACCCGCACAACAGCTGCAAACCATACCAGCGTCCTGGCCCTTTGCTTGTTGGTGCTTGGACATGATTGGTCCGTTCAAGAAGGCTCCTGGTGGTTTTGATCATGTCCTAGTTGCTATTGACAAGTTCACCAAGTGGATCGAGGTGAAACCAGTCAGAAAGCACACGGCAGCCAAGACCATCGAGTTCTTCACCGACATCACCCACCGCTTCGGAGTCCCAAATCGTATCATCACAGATAATGGTACGAACTTCGTGGCGCAGGAGTTTAAAGACTGGTGCAGCGAGAGGAGCATCAAGCTATGCCCTGCATCCGTGGCGCACCCAAGGGCCAATGGCCAAATCGAAAGAGCCAATGGCGAAATAATCAAGGCGCTCAGGGCCCGCATATTCAAGCAGCTGAAGCAACATGATGGACGATGGATCAAGGAGTTACCAGCTGTAGTCTGGGGGCTCCGCACTCAGCCGAGTCGTGCCACGAAGCAAACCCCGTTCTTTCTGGTTTACGGCTCGGAAGAACTCGCATACGGATCTCGCATACGGCTCCCCCCGAGTGGAGTTCTATGACGAATACGATGCGCAAGTGGTGCGCATTGAAGACCTCGACAGCATCGAGGAAAAGAGATTGGCTGCCCAGATCCAAGCCGCGCGTTACGCGCAGGTCCTGCGACGTTATCACGATCGATCAGTCAAGCAGAGATCCTTTGAAGCAGGCGACTTGGTTCTGAGGAGGAAGCAAGACACCAAGGGCGCGCACAAGCTTGCGTCCCCTTGGGAGGGGCCATACATCATCAAGTCAGTGAGTCGCCCAGGCTCATATCGCCTCATGACGGAAGACGGCCTAGACATCCCAAATCCATGGAACATCGAGCACTTACAGCGTTTCTACGCCTGATTCAGTTATGTATTCATCTTTTTGTTTAGATTTGTTTTTCCGAGTGATTTTGGAGGGTAATCATCCCCGGTCACGACTCGGCTGATTTATAGTGAGTTATCAATAAAGTTGATTTCATCTTTCATCTATCTCTACTACTCGAATTTCCTCTTTCGCGTCACGCACATAAAGTATGAGTGGAACAAACTTTAAATCGAGAGGGAAAGTACTCGCCAAGTCAAAGCTCTAAACGTACGACAAAGACTCTGCGGCATGAGACTGAGACCAATGAGGCTAATCTACTCCGTAACAGGTCAACCACTTAGAAATTAAGGCCAGCGCAGAAAGAAAGGGAGTAGTAGTCCCATAAAAACTTATATACAATAGCAAAAGCTTAAACATTGTTCAAAAGTTCTACTTCCACCAAATACTACAAAATTCTATGTACATCAAACTGCAGGATCAACAACACCAGACGGGGCCGCTTCATCAGAGTCATCAACAACATCCTTGGACAGGACATTGGCGATAGGCTCGACCTCAAGGAGCAGTCTGCCCACGTCATCTTCGGAGGTGCCGGCAGCGTATCCGCGGCTGAGTGGCTCCAGGTCCGATGCCGGGAACAGAGACTTGAGCACCGCCAGGACATGACCACAGCTGGCCTGGCTGATGGAGCAGAGCTGTCGCCGGAAGAAGCGTGGAAGCGCCCGAACGCGGTCGAGGATAGAAGCCGAAGATGATGACGCCTCCGGCTCGATCTCCTCCGCCACCACTCGGTGCGCAGTGCCTCCGCCTCGCCTTGCAGCCGAGCCACCTTGGCAGTGAGCTCTGCGAATTGGGACATAATCCGATACCGATAATCTACAGAAAGTTAGATCTGGATAATATATTCACGTCTGACAGAAAAACAAACAGGGAATAACATACCTCTGAGCTCGTGCACGGCCTGGGCTTCGTTGAGTTTAGCCTGCTCCACCTCTCCGCGAAGATCGCGAGTGGTGCGTTGGGCTTCCTCCAACTCGGCCTGGTGTTGGGTCGCAGCAGCTTCGAGTTCAGCCACTCGGGCCGCCAAGGAGTCGGCCTTAGCGACTGCAGAAGAAAGTTCTTGAATAACCGAGGATTTTGCCTCGGCATCAGCAGATAAGTCCTACAAAGACAAGTCAGATGACAAAACAAATAGATGTACCACTCGGTACTTGACCTCAACAAGAACAGTGGCTCTGGAAATACCTTGGCTATCTGGCCCATACGAAGATGGAGTGACATGAACTCCGCCAGAGGAGTCATGGGAGCACCACCACCCAACGCGCCGACCACCGCAGAAGCAACTTCGACCGCCGCAGTCTGGGGCTCCTCCACTGCTGCAGTCTGTTCAACCACAGGAGCAGGCTGGGGGCTGCCTTGCGGAACTGGCGGTGGGGTCGGCGACGCAGGTGTAGGACTCGGTGGAGGCGGGGTGGGTGCTCGCAGCGACTCTGGTGGCGGACCCACAGGCTGATCGCTGAGAAGATCAGCCGAGTGGGTCGACACCTCTGGCATTTGGATTGGTGGGATCTCTGTCTCAACGACCGACTGAGGCGCAGGGCCCGCAAAGGGGATCTCAGACGGCGTGCTACAGGATAAATCATATATGGATTAATCACAGAAAAGCATAAAGGATAATCAAAGGATGACAATGATACTTACAGAGTAGATACGCGCATTCTCGGGTGCTTTCCTCTCCGAGTGGGGGAAGGAAGGTCCCTCGGACTTGCAGCACTCAGAGGTACTACTGCAAGGAGAGACTGCTCCGAGCTGATTATTGGGGGCGGGATTGACGACTCGGCACCGCCAGCTTCGTCTTCTTCCGAGTCAGATGACTCAGAAAGGAGGAGTTGGCGGCGGCTCGGCGCGTCCCCAATCACGATGCCCGTTGAAATCTTCCGCTTCTTCGGGACAGGGGCAGCCTTCCCACCACTCGGAGATAGCACGTCTGGAGAAGGAGAGGACGACAGAGTGATATCAGAGTCATGCAGGTCACTCTCACTTCCTCCGACTGCTTCTTCAGCACCAACGACTCTGCGCCGAGCCGGCTGATCCACTCCCTTCGGCATCTCAGGCAAAGGAGGGAGGGATACAAAGGCAGCTCGACCCTGCAAAAGATGGGTTCAGTTCTTTACTGAGATGACACCCAATTGGTGGAATTGAAACATAAAATAGCAACAGACTGGTTAAATACCTCAGGGCGTGGATTCGATAAGTTGAACGCCGGAGGACAATCAGTAGTCCTCAGGGAAGTCCCTGACACGAAGAATTTGCCAAGCCGAGCTGCGGCTTGGACTTTGTCAACACGCTCGGGGGCATCACGCGTGTTGTCCCCCTCGGCGTAGTACTCATACGCCGGATGAGCCCGCTGCTTGAGGGGCTGGATCCGGCGCAGCACGAAGTTGGCTGCCACTCCTACGGCAGACAACCTTCTATCCTTCAACTGGACTATGAGACCCAGCAGTTCCCGAACCTCGTCCATCTCACTCTCCTTGGGAAGAGCAGTCGAGGACTGGGAGGGAACAGGACGTGAATCAATTTCAGGGGAGATGGCAGGCGAGTGGTTTCCTACGTAAAACCACTCGGACTGCCACCCCTTATTGGAGGTAAGGAAAGGGATGTCAAAATACTCCTGGGTTCGACCCTCGCGGAGTTGGAATCCGGCGCCTCTGACTACTCGCGGGCACTCGGTTCCGGGATAAGGTTTCAGCAGAAAAAGATGGAGAAAAAGATTGAAGTGAGGCTCTATCCCAAGATAGGCCTCACAGAGGTTGATGAAGATGGCGATGTGAAGAATGGAGTTGGGATTCAGTGCGCAGAGACTGATCCCATAGAAGTGCAGCAGCCCGCGGAGGAAAGAATGCGCGGGCACGCCAAAGCTGCGCAGAACGAAAGACTCGAACACCACCAAATCGGAGGAATTTGGGGTGGGGAAAGACTCATCGGAGGCTGCGCGCCACTCGGCGGTTTGCTGGTCAGGGAGGATGCCGTCGACGACGTGTTGCTCGAGGCGCCTGGTGGTGGTGATGGACTCCCTCCATTCGGCGGCGCGATCAACGGCGACTTCAACGGCGGCCTTGGTCTTGGCCGACCGGGCCCTTCCCGGCGACCTCTCCTTCCGCTTCGGGGCTTCCTTCCTCTTTGGCGCCATGGCGACGAGCGGGGGATGAGGATGGAGGATGAAAGCTGCGGGAGTGGATCTAGGGTTTGCTCTCGCGCGCGGAGGAGAACTTGAGCGCTGGGAAGGCAAATGGCGAGTAAAGGAAGAAGATTGCGGCGGGGATGGCTTATAATGGAATGAACCGTTCCTCCCGCGTGCGGCGCGATGCGTGTCTCGGGAACTCAACCGACGCAGGCACGTCCCGTCGCTTTGAATTCAAAGGTGCGGTAAGGAGTCGCGATATCTCGCGATATTTTGCCTTCAGTAAAGCAACCGTTAGGTTCCTTAGGAAACAACCTTTCGGTTCTGTAGTGGGCCTAAATGGGCTGAAATGTAGCACGACCTTTCGGTTCTGTTACGCTAACAAATTTGTGGGTTCCTGAGCTAGTGTTCAGGGGCAGAAACCACTCGGTCGTGAGGCTAAAATTAGTCAACGGCCAGACTTGTTTTTGCAATTAATATTGCATCCTTGCAATTGATTTTTACGTAAGGCATGCGATACTATCGCTATATTCGCCCAGAAGTCTGGGTCAAGTGCTGACAAGTATAAATCTTGTGAGAAGGTGGCTTACCATATGGTCAAGCTGGGTCGTGGGACACGACTCGGGAGTCACGCCAAGTTCAAAGAACTTGAGGACAGAATCCTTAGAAAGGGGAAACAAAAAAGCCCCAGAAGGAGAAAATTATCTGAAATCCATGCCCAGAGGCATGGGGGCTGAAAAATTCAGTCAGGATCCACGGCTTTCAGAGTCTTGACACGATCGTGCCGAGTCGTATCAAGACTCGGGGGCTACACCCAATGGGTGCATCTAGAGGTGCACACCATTGATGGATTAAGTTCAAAAAGAGATTCATAATATTTTATTTTTGACCCTCGACCAGAATATTCTATTCTGCTCAAGGCTCGGGGGCTACACCCAATGGGTGCACCTGGAGGTGCACACCATTGAAGATCAAGATACAGATGGATAAAAGTTGAAGACCTTTGGCCAATTTCATACTAAAATTGCCCAAAGCCCGGGGGCTAAGTGTATTCACTTCGTTGTCGCGTCGTGAAAAAGAGCACTCCTTCCCCTCACTATGGCCATAATTGAAGAATTGTTTTCAGGAACGTCTGATCATGCACTCAGATCTTCCTCGAAACCACTCGGATCTTCTTCGAAACCACTCGGATGAGGTCCTAGACAACCTGAGAGCACTCGGATCATGCAAGAAAAAGACAGATCAATTACAGCCAACGATCGGCCAAGAAGTGCTCGGGGGCTACTGTGGGGGATATAGTACCCGGGTACCTCACGAGCAAGCTTGGCAGCCCACCAATAGGGGGCGGCCCAGCCCACCATTCTGGACCTGAAGACGTGCGGGACAAGTCGGCGCACGGAGGAAGGATCTGGAAGGAGAAGTTATAGTTGGAATAGGAATTATTGTAAAGAAGGGAAGGATTCTTAGAGATAGGATCAGCTACAAACCGACTTGTAACCCTGCCCCCCGATATATAAGGCGGGCAGGGACCCCCTCCAAAAAACATCAAGTCTCAGGACAAAATCTCTCAACACACAATACAACACCCCAAAACAGGACGTAGGGTATTACGTCGAGTTGACGGCCCGAACCTGTATAAACCCCCGTGTCTGTCCATCCTAACCATCTTGCTTCCGATCTTTGCGATCTTCCCTGCATTACAAATCACTTCCGTGGGCTACCCCGTGGAAGACTGCCGGAGATAATATCACCGACAAGTGACTAACCTCTGCCAGTCATCAAGCATGCTCATGACAGACGAGAAACAAATTTTCTTGACCATGGCATAAAGGCACTCTAAATCAGGCAAAAGTCAAAGACGAAAATCAGCTTGTGGGTGAACCACCATAGCGATCCACTTCGCCAGAAAATGAAGAGTGGGGTTTTGGATGGCAGTGATTCTATTTTTCCCCGAGGATGGCTCACCTGTGATGCTATCCCACCATGCGGCACGGTTGTACCGGTGGTTAGTCACCAACAGGTTAGCGTCAATGATGCATCTCTTGTTGAAGCCAAGAGCCTCACTGAGTTGCTTCGGGGTCAAGGTAAAATCCTCGTTGAAAAACCGAAAGCAAATGTTCGTCTCGTTGGGAAGAACTTCAATTTTCAAACTCATCACAAACTCCATAGTGAGAAAGTGTGAACCTGTTTCCAGGACGGTGTAGAAGTTTTGCCATCCGGCGTTGTTGAAAGTAGTCTCATTAGCTGCGAGAAACAGACAGTTCGAACCGATTTTAACCTTGCAAGGGGGGACCCAAGCACTCGGATCATCACACTCAGCCAAAGGCTAGCGCTACCAGGTAGTTCCCATCAATCCCCCAGTCGCGTCCAGGACCAAACTCCCCCTGGCATATGAGGTCTAAGGCTGGCCGAACCAACACTTACGCCCCTCATACCCACATGTTCGAGGCATGGGGAAAACATTCCCGGAAGGAGTAGGAAAAGTCCGCACCCTGAAGTCATGTAGGTACTAAACTTACCGACCCCATAGAATCGACAAGTGCTTAGTACATTCAAAAACTTAACCAGCATCGCCATCACTCTTCGACCTTAGCAACTTTTCATAAACAGACGGGGCATCAACATGACCAAAAATCCCCGTCCGTTATCCTTATGATTCCAACATAAGTAAAGCAGTTGTTTCCTTTATCTCGCGAGTGACAGGAAATCACTCGACTTTTACCGGGTCCTTATAGTGGGGCAGCTATCGACCTATCATACTAGTATTGCATAGCACAAGTACCTAGGCTCATGCAACTAGGGTTTCAATTCAACTCCTGAACGTAAATGCACAAACATAAACTTAGCAAAACATAGTTGCATGTATTTGAAACATAGGACATGCTCCGGGGCTTGCCTTCGGGCACAGTGTTAGCTTGGGAGTCCTCGGCAGCAACGTTCGGGTCTTGCTCGACCTGGACGGCGTTCACCTCGCCTTCCGCTTGGCCTTCTCCTTCAGCGGGGACCAGCTCGTAGTCTCCGTCGGCGAGAGCAGGTTCTACACGAATGCATATGCAATAAGAATATGATTGTGTACAATGATGGACAATGATGAACCCTGTGTATTTAGGTTTGTCGAGGGTGATTGTGTACACATATATTATTTATCTTTGATTTCATCACAAAACAGTTAGGGTGTGTGTCTGTGATGTTTTTAGTTTATTTAACCATTTATTAAAATAACTTATTCTTATTTAACTCCCTTTTAGCACTGAAACTTTCATAAACTATTCTGGCAGTTTGGTTCACTATTATAATGTGAAAAATTTACTGTGTGCTCTTTACGGTTTACTTGATTTGCTGACCAAAACTTAGGCCAAGATCATGAATACATTTACCACAACAAAATAAACAAGAACAGCACACTATCATCAAAAATAAATCCTAAGAAATCACACTATCATCCAAAGGTCCTTAGAATTTTACCAGAGCCTAATCTAACCTAAACAAGCTCACATGACAAAGGATAGCTTCAAAAGATCTAAAGATTCTTCTGTTTGAATTAAACAAGCTTAAACTGGTATGAATTAAAAGTGCAAGCTAGCCAGCTCAAACTAAGCTCTAACTTTTACCAGACATGCATCAAGTTACCACAAGGTTTCTGTAAAAAGATTGAGCTCAGAAGCTTCACAGATTAATTATTAAAAATGTTGAACCAATCGTGCGCTGCCAGCCTAAACAATTAACAACTCAAGATCTAATGTATAACTTTGTGCCAACTTTCTACAGCAGCCTAGATACTTCACGCAACCACTCATAGAAAGGGATGAGAAGGGGAGTGGTACCGCCTACCCCTAAGTCCTACAGACCAGAACTAACGTGGTGGATTACGTCGGCCGGACAGGGCTGTCACCACCTGCCGGCTACCACAGCTATTCCGTTGAACTGGGTCCAAACCAAGGTAACGACTAGTCTAGACACCGTGCCTACACTAATAATTACTACTTCACTCGACGTCAGAGCAAAGCACCCACTACTAAGTAGTGAACGAGGAACCAGGAAACAAAAGTAAGAAAGAGCAGATGCTTGATTAATCAGAGGGAACCAGAGTTACTAGACAAGACCCGGATGTAGTCACTCGAAGATGAACTGCATCCGCCGAGGTACAAAGTAGAGGAAGAGCGGACACCTCTGGCTCTTCCCCCGAACTCTCACCTCACCTCTCTCCCTATTTTCTAAGGCTAGGAGCAGCAGCGCTTCGCCTTGGAGCTTCTTCTCTTGTATTTCGACGTGTCTTCTAAAGGTGAGTGTGGTGTCCTTTTATAGGCTCCAAGGGCGGTTCCCGGCGTCATCATCAAGCTAGCCTCCTGCTTAACATCCACGCAAAGGGGGAAGCGTAGAAGCCACGGTAGTAGGCCGGTCGGCCTCATCTAGGCCGGCCGGCCTGGCTCTGGTGCCAAGTGGCACCGACCTTTGCAGGGACGGCTTGGATGATGTCCTGAAGTCGGTAACAGTTGCGTTCAGTTGAAGCTGTTCAAGAATCCTAGGTTGTGGGCCCTTCAATCCATGTTTATCCCACCCTAGGCCTTCCGGGTCCTTTGATCAAACCGACATCAAATGCACGGCTCATGATCATCTTTGATACATTAGTAAACTTGTGGATCAGTTCCGTGGCCAGAAGAGGGGAAAGGGGGCCGGTCGGCCTGGCCCTGTGCCCAAATTGTTCCTTCTTTTCCCCATCTGCTCCTTCACTCACAAATTGTACAAAACTTGTGGAACTCATTAGAAATAATCAAATTCACATTGGCATGAGCAAGATGAGCCTGGAATATCGTGGAATGTTGACGGTAAAATCGTATAATAACGGCCATCAACACACCCCCACACTTAGACCCTTGCTCGTCCTCGAGCGAGGAGTAGGGACTAAGATGAGACATGACATCCAAGGAAATGGAACAAGCATACGAAATATTCCAAGTCATACCTTGTACTTGTGAATTTTGAAGTGTCTATCATGCTATCTTGGGTAGTTGAGGATTGGAACGATCATGAATCAAGTCACTTCAACTCTATGTGTCAAGTAGCTTGGGATTTTCTAACCAAACTTTCAAAAACAAACCTTTGCATTGCTCCTCATTTGATTCTCTCAGATCTCTCAATGTGTATATCCTCACCAAGGCATTAACTTGCCTTTATTCATCCTACTTTTAATGATGGCTATATGTGGAGCTCAAGGTAGGGTATGAAGAAGAGGCATACTTGCATCACATGTATTGCAAAGTCAAAGAGCGGACCCAAGAAGAAATCAAATCATACAATCAGATCAAGATGTGCACGTGTATGGGTATGATGGATGGTGGATGGAATAAACAACTCCTTTGTGTGTGGTCTTTCTCCTTTAAAAACAATCTTTTTGAGAACATGGCTATCAGATTTTTTTCTTTCTTTCCTGGACCTTCATGTGTCCAACTTTTTTCTCTCTCTTTTTTTTTGTGTGGACCTTCATGTGTCCATTTTTTTCGATAGCCATGTCTCTTTTGTATCAATAACTGAGGAGTGAGACTTACATGTACATGATGGAGCATTTATTTTGTGGAATGGATGGATGAATGAAACAATGCTAACTTCTAGTGTAGAAGTATAGCAATGGGGGATAAACGTGTACGTGATCTTGATCATGAAAGCATGAAAAGAATTCTCATAAGGGTCGCAACAATTTGACAAGGCTCAATGCAATCACAAGTAGCATATGTGTACATGGTTTTCAAGATAACTCAACATATGGCTTTGGTAGGACTTTGGCATATCAAAGAGGAGCTTTGCAAAGGGTTTTCAAATTTTCAAATAAATTTCCCAAGCACTCAATATTAAGAGTGAAGATCATATCTTCAAACCATATCTCAAACATCAACTACTTAGATGAACATGGTTCCCTAAAAATATTTATTCACAAGCATCATGGTCATAGCAAGGAATATAACATATGCAAGCCAAACATGGGAACATGAAGGGTAGGCATAGCATCCTGATTTATTTTATCTTGAGATTGATTTAAATGATAGGAATTGAAATTCAGTCACACTCATGAATTAAGGAGCGAGAGGTGGAGTGCACATACCATCGTTTTTTTTTCTTTGTCATGTTAGCGCAGTCGATGTTGTGCGACACCTTCGTGGGGGACCTCGAATGTGTACGTCGATGATGAGCTTGAGAGATCTCCCCCACACTTGTACTTGTGCTGGTACTGTTATTCAAAACCAAAAGATGGAAACAAAAAGAGGGGCTCTTCTGGTTCAAGAACCAGGGAGCCTTTATTCGAATTCAAAAATATGATTCTCTTTTTTTTATTTTATTTTATAGAGCAAGATGCAGGAACTAACACCAATTTCAAACCAAGATAAGTTTGGTATAAGAGAAACTTACTTGGGATACTCACATGCCTCCCCCACACTTGGAATTTGCATTGTTGTGCAACACAACCCATGTGTGTGGAGTTCAAGTTTCCTTTCGTAATCATTCTCTCAATAAAACTTACAACGGTATTGTAGTTGATGTAGCTCTCATGTTCTAAGGTGTTCATCGTTCTTCTTGATCTTCGCCTGAAATGCTTAGAGAGCAAAAATACCCGAAGGACAACTTTATCATAGAGACATGATCTTGCTTTTTATTCAAAAGGGAAATAAATACTAATTATCCGGGCTATCTCCCGGCAGTGCTTTGTTTATGGTCATAAGCTTGACCTTGGGAACATTCTCTTGCAGCTACCATCGATGATGTCGTTCCCGTCTCATCACCAAGTATTGATGTGTCATGAAGCTTTTAGCTGCAAGGTTAGGGCAACAGAGCAACCACGAAATTTGCAATGCTTATGGTAAACATATGCATCTACAACCAACCTTCTAAATGCTTTGTAGAAGAGGACCTTGAGGTGGTTGTAGTCCTCGTGTGTGCTCGGGGCACCGGACGTGGCTAACTTTGGAGAGGCAGTGAACGAGCATGGTCTATGTATGACTTCAAGAATAAAACTTCCATGCTTATCCAAGAGATTATTTTCCTTGGACTCCAAAGTTAGTGTTTTACAATCTTCCATGGCCCACGGGTTCACTATCTCAAGAGATTCATCGTGGAAGCTTGATGTTGCTTTTCGATCATGGTCGGAAACAACATAGTACGGGCCAGTGGGAAGAGGCTCAAACTCGTTCGAGGGTGATGATGATCGTTCCTCGTCACAAAAGTGAAGGGTCTCTTCCGACTCGTAATATTTGAGAGCAGAGACCGCAACCTCAAAGAGAACAGGCTCGGATCATGTGAACGGAGATCCATGCATCATACTCTCGAACGGGTTTAGCTTAGGAAGAGGCTTCGCCATAGGTTTTGCTAGACAAGTGGTAGTGGTGGCGAAGGCAGCTTCCCTAAGCTTTTCATCTAGGCTCCCTCGAGGTTTATCAAGGAGTTCTCGAACTGGGCAGCCTAGGAGTAGATCAAGATCAAGTATATCAAAAATGTGAAAGTCTAGGCTCACCTCGATCTTGTCTATCATGAGTGGCATGGCACATGCGACCCCCCCCCCCCCCCCCCCCCCCCCCGCGACATTCAAGGATGTGTCCAAAGGGACAACTAGTGAGGAGCTTGTCGGACGGCCTTAGCGAGACATTGCCCAATAGAGTGTACGCTAAGTGCTATGGCATCACATTAATCTCCATGATGGGGTTAAGATGGGCTTCTACGGTTATTCCCCTTATAGAACAAGGAAGGATCGTAGAGGGAGAACTAATCCAAATTTCTTCGGAATAGCATCTCGCTCCACACAACCACTCCTGATTCATAGCCTCCTTAAGGGATGTTTCATTAGGACGATCGGGAGGCAAAGCAGGTATCGTAGGCCTGTGAAAAGGATCTGTCAGAGAATTTTTAGAGTGATGGATTTGGACAGAATAGAGCTCCTCTCGAGAATGCTGGTCAATGTAGTCGGTGGCTTGGACCTTAGTAATTGTGTGCCTTTCAACTACGGGAAGTTTTGAGCTGTCCCTGTACTCCAGGAATAGCTCGTCGTGGAAATCGTAGGGGAAGACACAACGAGAATCATGTAGGTCCAGATCATATTCTGGGGTTGGTTCAGGGAGAGTATCGGAAAGATGTGCTACGACTGGTGTGGATTCTTGTGATGCTCTCACATCTTCCAACGCGGATGTCTCTTCTATGGGCTCCTTAGGAATTTCTTCCAGGAATTCATCATAGATCCCAGTGTAAGGGGTGTTCTCTAGAATTTTGTCTAGAATGGCCCTCCCCTCACTAGGTGTCAAATGAGTGAAAGATCCTCCTGAGGACGAATCTAGGAATTTGGCTGATTCGATTTCGAGACCTCTTCTAAAATGTATTAGAAGGATGGGTTCAGAGATCCCTAGATCAGGTCCTGTGGCCATAAGATAGGTAAATCGAGCCCAAGCGGCCCCTAGTGATTCTCCTCCCCTTTGTTTGAAAGTGAGGGCCTCGATTCGGAGGTCAGCGACCCGAGATTCAGGGAAGAAGGTTAGGCAGAATTTATCTCGTACTGTCTCCCAACTTCCCTTCACTCTCCCATGATAGTGCTCACACCATATCTTTGCTCGACCCGTCAAAGAGAAAGGAAATACCTTCCATTTCAGAGTTTGTTGGGCCATCCCCGTAATCACGAGACATGAGCAAATTTGCTCAAATTCCCGTAAGTGAACATAAGGATTCTCCCTTTCAGCTCCCAAAAATGGATTCTCTTTGATCTTGGCTATGAATTTTGTGTGTATTCCGTAGCCAGAGCTTTTTATGGGGCGAGATGATGATGGTGGCTCCAGATCTTCAGCTTTTGGAGCTGAGAATTGATATAAGGTAGGAGTGGAATTCATAATGGTAGGTGGATGATATGTGGACGAACTAGGTTCGGGATAAGAACAGCTACCGTTCCCCGGCAACGGCGCCAGAAAGCTTGTTGGTATTTCTTATGACCTACAGATAAATCCGCAAGCGTACGGATACCGATGTAGCTTTCACCCGGGAGTATTCTAGAGTATCGATTTCCACGGGGAACGTGAAGTGTACTAATCCTTAATTAGTTCGTCCGAAGGGATAAATGTGGATTTGGACGACGACGAAGAGAAGAGGTAAATGGGACGAGGGTAGAGAGGGTACTTGTGTAGCAACAATGGTTATTCCTCTGATCAAGCAACACTGACTTACTCACGATAGTTAACTTCAGGCGCCTGAGACACCACCACTCACAGAAAGGGATGAGAAGGGGAGTGGTACCGCCTACCCCTAAGTCCTATAGACCAGAACTAACGTGGTGGATTACGTCGGCTGGACAGGGCTGTCACCACCTGCCGGCTACCACAGCTATTCCGTTGAACTGGGTGCAAACCAAGGTAACGACTAGTCTAGACGCCGTGCCCACACTAATAATTACTACTTCACTCGACGTCAGAGCAAAGCACCCACTACTAAGTAGTGAACAAGGAACCAGGAAACAAAAGTAAGAAAGAGCAGATGCTTGATTAATCAGAGGGAACCAGAGTTACAAGACAAGACCCGGATGTAGTCACTCGAAGATGAACTGCATCCGCCGAGGTACAAAGTAGAGGAAGAGCGGACACCTCCGGCTCTTCCCCCGAACTCTAACCTCACCTCTCTCCCTATTTTCTAAGGCTAGGAGCAGCAGCGCTTCGCCTTGGAGCTTCTTCTCTTGTATTTCGACGTGTATTCTAAAGGTGAGTGGGGTGTCCTTTTATAGGCTCCAAGGGCGGTTCCCGACGTCATCATCAAGCTAGCCTCCTGCTTAACATCCACGCGAAGGGGGAAGCATAGAAGCCACGGTAGTAGGCCGGTCGGCCTCATCTAGGCCGGCCGGCCTGGCTCTGGTGCCAAGTGGCACCGACCTTTGCAGGGACGGCTTGGATGATGTCCTGAAGTCGGTAACAGTTGCGTTCGGTTGAAGCTGTTCAAGAATCCTAGGTTGTGGGCCCTTCAATCCATGTTTATCCCACCCTAGGCCTTCCGGGTCCTTTGATCAAACCGACATCAAATGCACGGCTCATGATCATCTTTGATACATTAATAAACTTGTGGATCAGTTCCGTGGCCAGAAGAGGGGAAAGGGGGCCGGTCGGCCTGGCCTAGGCCGGCCGGCCTGGCCCTGTGCCCAAATTGTTCCTTCTTTTCCCCATCTGCTCCTTCACTCACAAATTGTACAAAACTTGTGGAACTCATTAGAAATAATCAAATTCACATTGGCATGAGCAAGATGAGCCTGGAATATCGTGGAATGTTGACGGTAAAATCGTATAATAACGGCCGTCCAATAATCCCGGGTGAAAGCTACATCGGTATCCATACGCTTGCGGATTTATCTGTAGGTCATAAGAAATACCAACAAGCTTTCTGGCGCCGTCTTCCCTAAGGCGTCTTACGGCTCGGTCAAGGCGAGCAAACCTGCGAGATAAAACTCGGTAGAGCTAAAACTAAACTCTACACTAAAACTAAAGGGAGACAAAACTTAACTCTGAAAAGAGCTAAGAACTTTACTCTAAGAAAAGAGCAAGAAATAAATATGAAAGATAACTTAAGCTCTGAATAAGATAGTATTGTTATGATAAACTCTTCAAAAGAAGAAAAGGATACAAGAGCTTTACCAGAACTCCGAAGACTCCGAAGATCCGAGCGAAGCTCGACTCGACTCTACTCCCAACTCTAATCCTAATCTAAGAAATGGAAAAAGATACAAGAGCTCCCTTCAAGTAAAGACATGAGAAGTGTGGTGTGTGTCTTGGGGTGAAGAGGAGGTGGCCTTTTATAGCCTCCCAAGGTCGGTAGCCAGCTTAACCGTCACGCCAACCACCTGCTTAACCTCCACGCTGAAGCTGGTAGCGTGGAGTTGCAGCAGCAGGCCGGCCGGCCTGGTGTAGGCCGATCGGCCTACACCTGGCGCCCCTGTCCACCGCCTTCATCGTGGACGCTCCAGATTGCTTCTTGAAGTCGGTAACGGTTGCGTTCAGTTGAGGTTGTCCAAGAATCCGATGTTGTGGGCCCTCTAATCCATGTGTCTTGCACTCTAGGCCTTTCAGGTCCTTGGATCAAACCGACGTTGATTGCACGGTGCATGATCATCCTGGGCATTTGCTTGAGCTTGTGGATCAGTGACATGGCCAGACCTAGACAGGGGAGGCCGGTCGGCCTAGGCTAGGCCGGCCGGCCTAGCTCTATGCCAGGTTTGGCCCCTGTTTCACCTGTTTTATCCTACAACCATAACTCATCCAAAACTTGTGGAATTTGTTAGTATAAACACTTTTATGCATGGAATATGGTATTATCATCCTCATTTCACTGAATTGTTGATGGTCAAAACTAGGTTGTAATGGCCGTCAACACGCCCGCAAGCTTAGACTCTTGCTCGTCCTCGAGCATGGCTAAACTCTAGGTTCGGTGGGCCAGGAGTTGCTTCAACGTTTGTACTCTCTAAGTACCCTGTGCTTAAGCCAAAACTCAACAAATCATTTGAATAAGTTGGCATAAAAGAGAACTTATATCATGGTTCATCATGGGGCTGCACGGTTCACGTCTTGGGCTGTTGAGAGCCTGAACGGTCATCTCTGAAGTATTTCCTGCAACTTTTCAGGTTCCATCTCGGAGATATGAATTTTTCAAAAGATGGTTCATTCATTCCCCGATGGTACTCTCGAGTCACTCAAGGTGTTTAATCCTCAGTCTTGGTCGGGATTGACCAATTTTTCCCTACACTAAGGCTGAAGTGGAGTTGTAGGTAGGGTAAGAGTGACATACCTTGGTTACTTCCGTTGTCGAGTCGAAGAGTGGTTCGCGAGCGATGACACTCGTCAAATTCCGGTCTTTTGAATTCATGGGTTCAAGTGGAGAGGGAGAAGGTGTGATGCTCAAAGGTCTTGGGACTCCTTATTTTTTCTCTCATATTTTTGAGATGTTTCTCTCTTCTTTTTTTCGAATGGAGCATTGTCTCCAACTCTTTTTTTTTAATACATCTCTTCTCTTACTTTGGTAACCGAGAGGAATTCAACTTTGTATCGAGTGATTGAGGACCTTTGGGGTGAGCTTTGTGGTGAGGTGAGTATATGTCATCGACGGTGGACGTCAACCCCGGGACGGGACTTTGACTAGTCGGACATTTTGAGGCTGAGGTGGATGGGAAGACCGGTAAATGACAAGTGCCTTCTGCAAGCGGACTTCACCATTCGACAAGACTCAAAGCAACTCAAGATAGCATATGGTAGTTCATGAGATATATAACTGCTTAGGCTCTGGATAGGACATTTAAACCATCAGGGATGATTCACCAAGTAATATTTTATAAAAACTTCTGAGAGGTTCCTTACTAGGCATGCAGTTATACCTCGAAACAAACCATATCAAAACTCACAATAACTTAAACAATGAACAAGTGCTCTCCTTCCACAGATAAACATGGTGGATCCTTAAATGCCAATGAACTCAAATACTTGGGAAGTAAGGGATTAAGCATGGGGCACTTAAGGGGCATAAACAGAGCAACTATTCATCATTCCAAGGTTATCAACCATATTCCATACATAAGGAGCTTTTTATTCAACATTGTTTTTGTTTGTTTGTTTGTTTTTTTAACTTATTTATTATTATTATTATTATCACATCATAGCAAGGCAAGGCAAGGCAAGGCAAGGCACGGCGCTTTCGAACATACCTGAGACTCCCCCAAGCTTCGCTGAAGCTCACTGGTAGTACTGGTTGGGGTCGTAGTGCATGTAGTCGAAGAAGTCGTGCATGTCGGTCTGGCGGGATGTGGTCATCCCCCAGTTCTGCTGCGTGAGGTCGGTGTTGTGCGCAGCTTCATCTCTGAGCTGCTGCTGTTGCAGAGTCATCATCTCCAACCTGGTACTAAGATCAGCGATCCCACGGGAGACCGGGTTCTCGTAGTCATACCTGGCAGAGGCGGATGGTACGACCTGCGGGCCATATCCTACCGTTCCTTGACGGTAGTCGAAAGCTTCCTCGAAGCTCATTTGGGCAGTGGGATTCTCCGTCGGCTGCTGGTGGTAGTCGTACTCGGGCTACTGCTGGTAGCGGTACTCGGGCTGCTGCTGGTAGCGGTACTCGGGCTGAGGTGCGGTAGAAGTTCCGGCTTCACTGTTGTGCCTGGTTCGCCTGCCACATGTCACAGGGCCTGCAACACTGTGGTGAGCGGGCTCCTTCCTTCTGAGCTGCATGGTTAGACTTTTCGCTGATCTCAGCGACAAAGCTGGGCATGGAAGCTCGACTTCGTCGATGAAACCAGGATAGCACATCAAAAGAGTATGGCCAGGGCCCTCGCGCATCAAGTGACCCTGGATAAAATGGTCTAAACCAATGCAAGACTGATACTCTTGTGTAGCGGGGAGGAAAGTGACTTGAGCGCCCTGCAAAGGACCAACATGGGTGGCAATGCGGGTGACTAGTGAGGTTATGTCAATCGTGGCTCGGCCAGTGACCAACCTCTGCCAGTCGTCAAGCATGCTCATGACAGGCGAGAAATGAATTTTCTTGACCATGGCATAAAGGCACTCTAAATCAGACAAAAGGCAAAGACGCAAATCAGCTCGTGGGTGAACCACCATAGCAATCCACTTCGCCAGAAAACGAAGAGTGGTGTTCTGGATGGCAGTGATGCTATTTTTCCCTGAGGATGGCTCACCTGTGATGTTATCCCGCCATGCGGCACGGTTGTACCGGTGGTTAGTCACCAACAGGTTGGCATCAATGATGCATCTCTTGTTGAAACCAAGAGCCTCACTGAGTTGCTTCGGGGTCAAGGTAAAATCCTCGTTGAAAAACCGAAAGCAAATATTTGTCTCGTTGGGAAGAACTTCGATTTTCAAACTCATCAAAAACTTCATAGTGAGGAAGTGTGAACCTTTTTCCGGGACGGGGTAGAAGTTTTGCCATCCAACGTTGTTGAAAGCCCGTTCCATGTCTCCTCCGAGACCGGTCCTGATCAGCAGCATGGGATCGAAGTACTTGGCATGCGCGTAGTAGCGGTCCTGGAGCTTGGCCAGCACCGTTCTCTCTTCTTCGGATACGGAGCCTGTTCCGAGGCACTTCCTCCTCCTGGGACTCTGTGTCTTGTCGAGTTGAGTCGACAGACAAAGTGTCCCGGGAAGCAGATGATCCCTGAGAGCGGCGGGAGCTCGAAGAGCTGAGCTTGGTCACGACTCCACGTGCCGTCTGACGTGCCTTTGTCCACATGATTCCTGCAAAAGGTTAGTCTCACAATACCCGAAGGACATCAAGGGTTAGACAGTCAAAAGTTAGGCGTTCTTGTGGGAGATTAATCACCACAACTCGGTTAGTCGTTCTTGTGGGGTAAGAACCACCACAAACGTTCTCATTCAACCAGCAGGGGTTTGTTCTCACAAGAATTCAAGAATGGATTTTAGCAGAATTTTCTTTTGGCTTAAACTCTAACCTTACTTAAAGATTTTCGACATTTGGAGCGAGGGAGAAGGGAAGTGCTCAGGATGCATGCATACCTGTGCTTGGGGCGAGTTGCTCCTGAGGTGCGGCAGGGGGAGGCTGGCCGGCCTGAGGCAGGCCGTTCGGCCTGCACATGGCACCGGTCGTGCCCATCCCGTGCGTCGGTGGTCACCTTCCTGTGAATCGTGCTCCGGTAGGTGAGGATGGGACAGCGACGGTCGAGGGAGGCCGGCCGGCCTGCATGGGGCCGTTCGGCCTAGTGTGCTGCCCATTTTCCTCCATCCTTTTGTGTCGTGCCCATTCACATGTGCTTGTTCCTTGCTGCTTTGATCTGGCCATAGAAGATGACAAGTGGGGCCGGCCGGCCTAAAATTTGGCCGAATTTTTTTTATATATGCTAAGTGATGCATAAATAAAATATGAATGCAAGTATCGAAAATCAAACATGCTGATTTGAAAGAAAGATTTAGAAAGGGAAACCTATTCTATATGCAATGTGAAGGACCGAAACGGCGACCAGAGAGGGGGGGAGTGAATGGGAGCCGATAAAAAATCTTTCCAAACAATCCGGCTATTCTCCCAAAACAACTCCGAAACCTCCGAGAACAATCTTGCCAAGATCACGTAGCCACTGTCAAGCTACTGACCCTAGGAACAAGAAACGAGCAGCGGAACTCGAACCAATCGAATCGAACAACAAAACGACCCGAAACTCGGCTCGATCTAACACACCCAGGGGGGGCGGTTAAACCGGCCAGGGGGGGGCGGTTAAACCGCCCGGGCCTGGGAGCCTCGGGTAAAAGTCAAAACAAAAGTGGATCTCCCAAACCGCTTGAGCTCTTGAGGCGAGATTTTGGTCAGATGATCTAGACCCCCAGTGGAGTGTTTTCCCAAAAGATCTCGGCCTCTAACTCAGTACAACTCCCGGAATCGCAGATCTCGCGAAGAACACCATGACCTCGAGTTCATCCCGAAAATCTCAAATCCAGAGCGATTCTCGGCGTTTGGGGGCAAAGGATCACCAGCAAAAGAGGCACAAGGCACTCATACGTGAATCCCCCAAAGAAATCCGAGAGAAAACGCTCGGGAACAAGAAGAACGAAAATCCCCCAAAAATAGCTCCGAAAATACCCACGAAAATAGAAAAAGAAAAGGGAGCTCGGGAAATCAAATCATGGCACAAAGATGAGCAGCACAAACTCAATCACATAACCATGAATTCACCTATACAAACTAGGAATGATTCGAAGTAGTTCTAGGTGGAGGGGATGAAGGGGAAAACAAGTTCAAAGTAAAACCTAAAGAGATAACTAGAGAGATGACAGCCACCAGCCCTGAAGGGGCATATTAGTAGTCCAAGTGGTGGTGTCCTAAAGACTAAACTACCCCTAAGTGATACATACCCCTCAGGGGCAAATTTGACATTTGGTCTTCAGATATTTTCCGGCTCGGGCACCTTCCACTGCAAGCTAGCTTCCCTCCGACGCAAGCCTTGCAGTCACGCCACGTGTCCTCCGGATCGAAGCTCCTCGACGCCGGTTTTGGGCCAGCCCAGGGGGGGCGGTTAAACCGGCCCTGGGGGGCGGTTAAACCGCCCCTGACAGCCCAGCCAGGCCCAGCTGCCCAAGTCCGCCTCGTCGAGTCCTCGGTCCTTGGTTTTGAGGCCCAAACCAAGGGAAACCGTCCACCAATGATTTTGTGGCCAAATCACCAAACCCCGCGCGCAAACTTCGGTTGTTAGCCGCCACCTTGCACCGGCTTCTCGTCCGCGTACGAGCTTCGGTTGTGAGCCACTACCTCGCACCGGAACCACGTCCCCTTGCTCGTTCTTGCCAGCATGTGAACCGCACTTGATCCACCGGCCATCGGGTCCCTCGAACCAAGCCTACTTGTCTCTCCGCTCCTCGGAGGCCGCCATGGCTAAGACCTATCGCGCCTGTTCTTCACCTGCACCAATGCAACCAAGCCGCATTCTACACCTGCAATACTTGAGCCAAGAGAAACGTCAATCCACACCACGTTGTCAATCACTCATCACACCAGGAAGCGACCATCCACCGGTCCTCGGACACACCGGGTCCTCACAATGCACGGATACAAACTGTTGACAGCCATTATAACCTCGTAGTGACCGTCAACATTTCGGTAAAATGAGGATGATCATACCATATTCCATACATAAAAGTATTTTTACTGACAAATTCCACAAGTTTTGGATGAGTTGTGCTTGCAGGATGAACCAGGAGAAACAAGGGCCAAACCTGGCACAGAGCCAGGCCGGCCGGCCTAGGCCAAGCCGACCGGCCTCCCCTGGCCAGGTCTGGCCACGTCATTGATCCACAAGCCATGCCAAGTGCCCAGGATGATCAAGCACCGTGCAAACAACGTCGGTTTGATCCAAGGACCCGGAAGGCCTAGAGGTGAAAGCACATGGATTGAAGGGCCCACATCCTAGGATTCTCGGACAAGCTTCAACTAAACGCAACCGTTACCGACCTTGGGAGAGCATTAGGACCGTTCCTGCAGAGGACGGTGCCAAGTGGCACCAGGGCCAGGCCGGCCGGCCTAGCCCAGGCCGGCCGGCCTCCCTCTGTGGCCGCCACGTCTCCTCCTTCGCGTGAAGCTTAAGCAGAGCCTTGGCGTGCTAATGACGCTCACATCCACCCCCTGGAGGCTATAAAGGAAGCTCATTCACCTTGGGAAGACACACACCACATATCTCAAGTCTTTACTTGAAGGGAGCTCTAGTATCTTTTTCATTTCTTAGATTAGGATTAGAGTTGGGAGTAGAGTCGAGTCGAGCTTTGCTTGGATCTTCGGAGTCTTCGGAGTTCTGGTAAAGCTCTTGTATCCTTTCCTTCTTTTAAAGAGTTTATTTATCGATTACTTTCTTATTTCAGAGCTTAAGTTATCTTTTATATTTCTCTCTTGCTCTTCTTTAAGAGTAAAGATCTTGCTCTCTTTAGAGCAAAGTCCTATCCCCTTTAGTTTTAGTGTAGAGTTTAGTTTAGCTCTACCGGGTTTTATCTCGCGGGTTTGCTCGCCTTGACCGGGCCGTAAGACGCCTTAGGGAAGACGGGGATTTCTCTTGACAGGCCTCAAGAGAAATCTTAATCATCGAGTGCAGACGTGGTGTCTGGCTTGTTGATTAACTAGGAAGTGTGTTGCACCCCACGGTACAGCAGTGGTAGGCGGCAGGTGGTGACAGCCCTGTCCGTCCTTCGTAGTCCACCACGTTCGGGTGTATTCATAACAGTAGTGCTGAGCCCGGAGAACCCCCTCTCTCACCCCGTTCTGAGGTTCTCCCGTTCTAGCCGTTGAAGCGAGCTCTGTTCCCGGTATCTAAGCTAGGGTCTAGGCTAAGGCTAGAGTGCCTTTTGCTCTGAGTTAGAAAGAGTCTAGGTCCGGTTTGTCCCAACGTCTTTCCTTTTCTTTAGAAATAGGTGCTCCGTGTGTCGCTGGTCTTTCAGACCTTCTATCCGGTCATTAACTTGACCATTATCCACCCAAACTTAGAGTTTGTGCCCCTGGGTTTGTGGCTTGATATTTCTGGCAAGATATATCATTTCATTCTTCAATACACTTTAACCATCTGCTTCCCTGCGGAAATATAAATACGATACCCTGGGGTTACACCCACGGTGAAGTGCTACAACGAGATATATTCTGTGCGCTTGCAGAATTAATTTTGCATACAACGACATATATCTACACGCTCTTGAGCGTTGCTAAAACGTGACGCTAAGAGTGCCAACAAGCATTTCTGGCGCCGTTGCCGGGGACGCAATTGGCTAAAGTTATTGTTGAATCATTTGATTATCTTTACAGATTTACCAAACCACTAACCTTAGTGACCCCACCACTGCAACATTCGTCTATTTTTGATGTGTTTTGCAGGGTAGTGCATGACTGGTTTCAACCTACCATCAAACTTTGATCCAAATCCAGAACGCATTGGAAGAGTAGTGCGAAAGAGAATCGTACCCCCTCAGATTTCACTCAGCTCAAGCAATATACTCGAGTCGTCATCCGACTCCGAGTCCGAATCAGATTCGTCGTTTTCTTTAGCCCCAGAGTCCCCAGAGATTATGGCTCAAGCTAAGAAGACGCTCCGTGAGTTCTCAGCCCCGTCAAGCAGCAACTTCCCGGGACTGTCGAACGCACAGGAAGGTGCATTTGAGCTGAGAACTGGCCTGGTAAACATGGTTCAGGCCAGCCCTTTCTGCGGAAAGGCGATTGAGGATGCGAACGCTCACCTTCGGAATTTTCTGGAGGTGTGCAGTACTATCAACCCCAATGGCACACCAATCAACAACATCCGCCTTCAACTCTTCCCATTCTCCTTGCTTGGGAAAGCAAAGGAGTGGTTCTATGCTAACAAGGCATCATTCGATGGACGCTGGCAGACTTGCGCAGACGCATTTCTGGCCAAGTACTTTCCGGTGGGCAAAACCAATGCCCTCCGAGGAAAAATCACTAGCTTTCAGCAGCTAGACGGAGAAACAATTCCCGAAGCTTGGGAGCGACTGCAAGAGTATATTGCAGCCTGCCCCCACCATGGTGTGGAAGATTGGCTGATTACCCAGAACTTCTTCCACAGCCTGAGCCGACGATCGCAAGAGATGTTGGATGCAGCCGCGGGAGGAGCTTTCCTCTCGTTGGATGTAGACGCAGCAAAGGCGCTCATCGAGAAAATATCCACTCATCAGAGCTGGATAGGAGAAAGACAAGCTCCCCGCAAGGGAGTACATCAAATTGACTCCGTTGATATGCTGGCCGCTAAAATGGACCTTCTCTTAAAGAAGATGGAATCTCCTGGCAAGGAGATGAATCAGATCATGGAGGAGAGAATCACGTGTGAAACATGTGGAGAAGCAGGACACTCGGGCGACACGTGCCCGATGACACAAGAGGAAGCCCATTTCATTGGAAATACCAACAATTCAGGCTTCCGTCCTCAACAAGGTTGGAATTCCAAGCCCAATTTCCCCTTCGGCCAACAGCAAGGTAATGGCTCTAACAACGGTTTTCAACCGTCGCTAAAGGACATCTGGTATGGCCAAAAACAGATTAACGATAGCATTAGCAAGAAATTTCTTGCTAATGATAAAGTTATGGAGTCAATGGCCTCCCAGATAGAAGCTTTTAATTCTGTCGTTAAGAACCAGCTGAGCTTCAACAAAATGATTGAAACTCAAGTAGCTCAGCTGGCTGCATCCTGCCCTAACCCAAATGCGGGGAAGTTACCCGGGCAACCGGAGGTTCCTTTCAAGGAAAATGTTAGTGTGGTAACCATGCGGACTGGCAAGTCCACGCAGGACCCACACAATCCACAGGATGCAGGTACTCGACAGAAGGAAGCTAGCCAAACCGAAGTGGCCGCCGAAGAGGAAGATGACGAGGAAACCACCCCTGTCTCAAAGGAGGGGAATGAGGCACCACAAGCCTCAAGCTACAGCCGAGATCCCACTTTCCTCCCGTTCCCAGAACGGAGGAGAAGACCCGTGGCCGACGAACAATTCGACAAGTTCGTCGAGGTAATCAAGAAGGTATACATCAACATACCATTACTTGATGCTTTGCAGGTCCCGACATACGCCAAGTACATCAAGGACATACTTAGCAACAAGCGGACTCTACCCACAAGAGAGACGGTACAGCTGACCGAGGAATGTAGCTCAGCTATACTCGGGCCCCACCTTAAGAAGAAAGATCCTGGCTGCCCCACAATATCATGCTCCATTGGAGGCCATGACTTCGACAACGCCCTATGTGACTTGGGGGCGAGCGTCAGCGTAATGCCCAAGGTAGTCTTTGACCACCTTAAACATATATCGCTTGTCTCTACACCCATGTGTTTGCAGCTAGCGGATCAATCGATCCGCTACCCCCATGGAGTCGCAGAAAATGTTCCGGTCAAGATCAGGGATTTCTTCATCCCTGTGGATTTCATCGTCCTGGATATGGAAGCCGGAGCAATGAACTCTCTCATTCTTGGGAGACCGTTCTTAAGTACTGCGAATGCAAACATTGACGTGGGACGTGGGACCATTCAACTGAGGATTAACGGAGGGACCGAGAGTTTCTCTTTCTGTCCTAAGGAGATCCCCCGTCAAGTTAATATGGTCGAAGAAGTCATGCCCCGGAAGTCCAAGATGCCGAGCGTAGAAACGCTCATGAAGATCGTGGAAGCCTTCGCCGCCAAAGAAAAGAAGAGGCATGATCGCTATCATGCACGGCGAAGAATATCGAGAACCAAAGCGCTGGAGGAGCAAGCAAAGCGCGATAAGGAGGTTGAATCCAAGTCCCGTCCAGTCCGAAAGGAATGGCGGGTAAAAGCAGTCCCGAACAAGGATTCGGAGAGTTCCGCTCAGGACGAAAAACTCGAGCCCTCGCCATAAGGTATATGGTACGTATCTTTGCATTGCATATAGAATAGGTTTTGCATTTCAATTCTTTTCATTCATCATAGCATGTTTAAATTTTCGAAGCTTGCATTTATATTTCAATTGTGCATTAGGAAGCATATAAAAAAATATATATTTCGGCCAAACTTCAGGCCGGCCGGCCCCACCTAGGCTGGCCGGCCCCACTTGTCAACTCCACTGGCCAGATCACAGCGAGTAAGGAACAAGAGCATGTGGGAGGACACGACACGAGAGGATGGAGGAAATTGGACACAATACCAGGCCGAACGGCCCCAGCCCGGCCGGCCGGCCTCCAAGCACCGTTGCTGTCCCATCCTCACCTACCAGAGCACCAAGCACAGGGCAGTGACCACCGACGCACGGGATGGGCACGACCAGCGCCATGTGCAGGCCGATCGGCCTGCCTCAGGCCGGCCGGCCTCCCCCTGCTGCGCCTCTATAAATACCAGTGCCCAGCTCTGAAGAAAGATGCCCCAAGCACAGGTATGCGTGCATCCTGCTCAATTCCCTTCTTCCTCGCTTAAATTTCGAAATTCTCTAAGAAAGGTTAGAGTTCAAACCACAAGGCAATTCTGCTAAAATCCATTCTTGAATCCTTGTGAGAACAAACCCCTGCCGGTTGAACGAGAACGTTTGTGGTGGTTCTTACCCCACAAGAACGACTAACCGAGTTGTGGTGATTAATCTCCCACAAGAACGCCTAACATCTGACTGTCTAACCCTTGATTTCCTTCGGGTATTGTTAGACTAATCTTTTGCAGGAATCATGTGGACTAAGGCACGTGGAGTCGTCACCAAGCTCACCTCTTCGAGCTCTCGCCGCTCTCGGGGATCCTCTACTTCCCGGGATACTATGTCTGTCGACTCAACTCGACACGACACAGAGTCCCAGGAGGAGGAGGTGCCGAGGAACAGGCTCCGCATCAGGATCATGACTCGGGTCGAGCACATCGTTGCTCGGACCGAAGACGAGAGAACGGTGCTGGACCAGCTCCAGGACCGCTACTTCACAAACGCCAAGTACTTCGACCCCATGCTGCTGATCAAGACCGGTCTCGAAGGAGACATGGAACGGGCGTTCAACAATGCCGGATGGCAAAACTTCTACCCCGTCACGGAAATAGGTTCGCACTTTCTTACTATGGAATTTTTGATGAGTTTGAAAATCGAAGTTCGTCCCAACGAGACAAACATTTGCTTTCGATTTTTCAACGAGGATTTTGTTTTGACCCCGAAACAACTCAGTGAGGCTCTTGGTTTCAACAAGAGATGCATCATTGATGCCAACCTGTTGGTGACTAACCACCAGTACAACCGTGCCACATGGTGGGATAGCATCACAGGGGAGCCATCCTCAAGGAAAAATAGCATTACCGCTATCCAGAACCCCACTCTTCGTTTCCTGGCGAAGTGGATCGCTATGGTGGTCCACCCGCGCGCTGATTTGCGTCTTTGTCTTTTGCCTGATTTAGAGTGCCTGTATGCCATGGTCAAGAAAATTCGCTTTTCTCCGGTCATGAGCATGCTTGAGAACTGGCAGAGGTTAGTCAGTGGCCGAGCCACAATTGACATAACCTCGCTAGTCACACGCACCGCCAACCATGTTGGTGCTTTGCAGGGCGCTCAAGTCACCTTCCTTCCAACTACACAAGAATATCAATACTGCATTGGTTTAGACCATTTCATCCAGGGTCACTTGATGCGCGAGGGCCCTGGCCATACTCTTTTCATGTGCTATCCTGGTTTCATCGATGAAGTTGAGCTTCCATGCCTAGCTTTGTCGCTGAGATCAGCGAAAAGTCTAACCATGCAGCTCAGAAGAAGGGAACCCGCTTGCCACAGTGTTGCAGGCCCTGCAACACGTGGCAGGCAGGCCAGGCATGATGACGAAGCCGGAACTTCTACCGCGCCACAGCCCGAGTACCGCTACCAGCAGCAGCCCGAGTACGACTACCAGCAGAACCCCACGGCCAACATGAACTTCGAGGAAGCATTCGACTACCACCAAGGAACAGCAGGCTACGACCCGCAGGTCGGACCGTCCGCCTCCGCCAGGTATGACTACGAGAACCCGGTTTCCCGGGGGATCGCTGGTCTTAATACCAGGATGGAGACGATGACGCTGCAACAACAGCAACTCAGAGATGCAGTTGCACACAACACTGATCTCACGCAGCAGAACTGGGGGATGACCATATCCATCCAGACCGACATGCACGGCTTCTTCAACTACATGCACTACGACCCCGACCAGTACTACCAGTGAGCTTCATCGAAGCTTGGGGGAGCCTCAGGTATGTCGAAAGCCGTCGCCTTTGCCTTGCCGTTGCCTTGCCGTTGCCGTTTGCCTTGCCGTTGCCGTTTGCCTTGCCGTTGCTGTTTGCCTTACCGTTGCCTTGCCGTTGCCGTTGCCTTACCGATGCCTTTGCCTTGCCTTTGCCTTGCCGTGCCATGATGAAATAAAATGCTAAATAAAATAAAATAAATAAATAAATAAATAAAAAGAAAATAATAAAAACAAAATAAAATAAAAGCTCCAAAAGATGTCTTTATGTATGGAACTATGGTTGAGAACCTCTGGAATGATGAATAGTTGCTCTGTTTATGCCCTCTAAGTGCCTCGTACTTAATCCTTTACTCTTGAGTATTTGAGTTCGTTGGCATTTAAGGATCCGCCATGATAAAACTGTGGGAGCAAGAGCACTTGTTCATTGTTTAAGTTATTGTGAGTTTTGATATGGTTTGTTTCGAGGTATAACTGCATGCTTAGTAAGGAACCTCTCGGAAGTTTTTATAAAATGTTACATGGTGAATCTTCCTCGATGGTTTAAATGTCCTATCCAGAGACTAAACAGTTATACATTTGTTGAAACTACCATATGCTATCTTGAGTTGCTTTGAGTCTTGTCGAATGGTGAAGTCTGCTTGCAGAAGGTACTTGACATTTACCGGTCTTCCCATCCACCTCAGCCTCAAAATGTCCGACTAGTCAAAGTCCCGCTCCGAGGTTGACGTCCACCGTCGATGACATACACTCACCTCATCACAAAGCTCACCCCAAAAGGTCCTCAAATACTCCATACAAAGCTGAATCCCTCTCTGTTACCAAAGTGAGAGAAGAGATGTATTCGAAAAAAAATGGAGACAAATGCTCCATCTGAAAAAAAAAGAGAGAAGAGAAGAAACATCTCAAAAATATGAGAGAGAAACAATAAGGAGTCCAAAGACCTTTGAACATTACACCTTTTCCCTCTCCATTCAAACCCCATGAATTCCAAAGACCGGAATTTGACGAGTACCATCGCTCGCGGACTACTCTTCGACTCGACAACAGAAGTAACCAAGGTATGCCACTCTTACCCTACCTATAACTCCACTTCAGCCTTAGTATAGGGAAACATTGGTCAATCCCGACCAAGAGTGAGGATTAAAACACCTTGAGTGACTCGAGAGTACCATCATGGGATAAATCAACCATCTTTTGAAAAATTCATATCTCCGAGATGGAACCTGAAAAGTTGCAGGAAATACTTTAGAGATGACCGTTCAAGCTCTCAATAGCCCAAAACGTGAATCAATGCAGCCCCACGTGGAACCATGGTATGAGTTCTCTTTTGTGCCAACTTATTCAAGTGATTTGTTGAGTTTTGGCTTAAGCACAGGGTACTTTAAGAGTATAAACATTGAAGCAACTCCTGACCTACCGAACCTAGAGTTTTAGCCTTGCTCGAGGACGAGCAAGAGTCTAAGCTTGGGGGTGTGTTGACGGCCATTATAACCTCGTAGTGACCGTCAACATTTCGGTAAAATGAGGATGATCATACCATATTCCATACATAAAAGTATTTTTACTGACAAATTCCACAAGTTTTGGATGAGTTGTGCTTGCAGGATGAACCAGGAGGCCTCCCCTGGCCTAGTCTGGCCACGTCATTGATCCACAAGCCATGCCAAGTGCCCAGGATGATCAAGCACCGTGCAAACAATGTCGGTTTGATCCAAGGACCCGGAAGGCCTAGAGGTGAAAGCACATGGATTGAAGGGCCCACATCCTAGGATTCTCAGACAAGCTTCAACTAAACGCAACCGTTACCGACCTTGGGAGAGCATTAGGACCATTCCTGCAGAGGACGGTGCCAAGTGGCACCAGGGCCAGGCCGGCCGGCCTAGCCCAGGCCGGCCGGCCTCCCTCTGTGGCCGCCACGTCTCCTCCTTCGCGTGAAGCTTAAGCAGAGCCTTGGCGTGCTAATGACGCTGACATCCACCCCCTGGAGGCTATAAAAGGAAGCTCATTCACCTTGGGAAGACACACACCACATATCTCAAGTCTTTACTTGAAGGGAGCTCTAGTATCTTTTTCATTTCTTAGATTAGGATTAGAGTTGGGAGTAGAGTCGAGTCGAGCTTAGCTTGGATCTTCGGAGTCTTCGGAGTTCTGGTAAAGCTCTTGTATCCTTTCCTTCTTTTGATGAGTTTATTTATACAATTACTTTCTTATTTCAGAGCTTAAGTTATCTTTTATATTTCTCTCTTTCTCTTCTTTAAGAGTAAAGATCTTGCTCTCTTTAGAGCAAAGTCCTATCCCCTTTAGTTTTAGTGTAGAGTTTAGTTTAGCTCTACCGGGTTTTATCTCGCGGGTTTGCTCGCCTTGACCGGGCCGTAAGACGCCTTAGGGAAGACGGGGATTTCTCTTGACAGGCCTCAAGAGAAATCTTAATCATGAGTGCAGACGTGGTGTCTGGCTAGTTGATTAACTAGGAAGTGTGTTGCACCCCACGGTACAGCAGTGGTAGGCGGCAGGTGGTGACAGCCCTGTCCGTCCTTCGTAGTCCACCACGTTCGGGTGTATTCATAACAGTAGTGTTGAGCCCGGAGAACCCCCTCTCTCACCCCGTTCTGAGGTTCTCCCGTTCTAGCCGTCGAAGCGAGCTCTGTTCCCGGTATCTAAGCTAGGGTCTAGGCTAAGGTTAGAGTGCCTTTTGCTCTGAGTTAGAAAGAGTCTAGGTCCGGTTTCTCCCAACGTCTTTCCTTTTCTTTAGAAATAGGTGCTCCGTGTGTCGCTGGTCTTTCAGACCTTCTATCCGGTCATTAACTTGACCATTATCCACCCAAACTTAGAGTTTGTGCCCCTGGGTTTGTGGCTTGATATTTCTGGCAAGATATATCATTTCATTCTTCAATACACTTTAACCATCTGCTTCCCTGCGGAAATATAAATACGATACCCTGGGGTTACACCCACGGTGAAGTGCTACAACGAGATATATTCTGTGCACTTGCAGAATTAATTTTGCATACAACGACATATATCTACGCGCTCTTGAGCGTTGCTAAAACGTGACGCTAAGGAGTGCCAACACATACCATATACCTTATGGCGAGGGCTCGAGTTTTACGTCCTGAGCGGAACTCTCCAATTCTTCGTTCGGGGCTGATTTCACCCGCCATTCCTTTCGGTTTGGACGGGGCTTGGTTTCAACTTCCTTGTCGCGCTTTGCTTGCTCTTCCAGTACTTTGGCTCTTGATATCCTTCGCTGCACATGATAGCGGTCATGTCTTTTCTTTTCTTTGGCAGCAAGGGCTTCCACCATTTTCATGAGTGTTTCTATGGTTGGCATCCTGGGATTTCTGGATGTGATTTCTCTAACCATATTGACTTGTTCAGGGCTCTCTTTAGGACGGAAGGAGAAATTCTCGGTTTCTCCATTGATCCTGAGTTGAATAGTCCCTTTTCCCACATCGATGTTTGCATTCGCGGTACTCAAGAATGGTCTCCCAAGAATGAGAGAATTCTTAGCTTCAGCTTCCATGTCAAGGACGATGAAATCCACAGGGACGAAGAAATCCCTGATCTTGACTGGGACATTTTCCACGAATCCGTGTGGGTAGCGGATCGATTGATCCGCTAGCTGCAAACACATGGGTGTAGAGACAAGCGAAATATGCTTAAGGTGGTCAAAAACTACCTTTGGCATTACGCTGACGCTCGCCCCCAAGTCACATAGGGCATTGTCGAAATCATGGCCTCCAATTGAGCATGAGATTGTGGGGCAACCAGGATCTTTCTTCTTCTTGAGGCGGGGACCGAGTATGGCAGAGCTGCACTCCTCAGTCAGTTGTACCGTCTCCCTTGTGGGTAGAGTCCTCTTGTTGCTAAGTATGTCTTTGATATACTTGGCATATGTCGGGACCTGCAAAGCATCAAGAAGTGGTATGTTGATGTATACCTTCTTGATTACCTCGACGAACTTGTCGAATTGTTCATCGGCCACCGGTCTTCTCCTCCGTTCTAGGAATGGGAGGAAAGTGGGATCTCGGCTGTTGCTTGACGCTTGTGGTGCCTCGTTCCCCTCCATTGAGACAGGGATGGTTTCCTCGTCGTCTTCCTCCTCGGCGGCCGGCTCAGCGTGGCTAGATTCCTTCTGTCGGGTACCTGCATCTTGAGGATTGTGTGGATCCCGCGTGGACTTGCCAGTCCGTGTGGCCACCGCACTAACATTTTCCTTGCAAGGAACCTCTGGTTGTCCGGGTAGCTTTCCCGCATTTGGGTTAGGACAAGATGCAGCCAGCTGAGCCACTTGAGTTTCAATCATTTTGTTGAAGCTCAGCTGGTTCTTAACGACGGAATTGAAAGCTTCTATCTGGGAGGCCATCGACTCCATAACTTTATCATTAGCAAGAAATTTCTTGCTAATGCTATCGTTAATTTGTTTTTGACCGTACCAGATGTCCTTTAACGACAGTTGAAAACCGTTGTTAGAGCCATTACCTTGCTATTGGCCGAAGGGGAAATTAGGCTTGGAACTCCAACCTTGTTGAGGACGGAAGCCTGAATTGTTGTTGTTTCCAATGAAGCAGGCCTCCTCTTGTGTCATCGGGTAGCTGGTGCCCGAGTGTCCTGTTTCTCCACATGTTTCGCATGTGATTCGGTCTTCCACAATCTGACTCATCTCCTTTCCGGGAGATTCAATCTTCTTCAAGAGAAGGTCCATCTTAGCGGTCAGCATGTTGATGGAGTCAATCTGGTGTACTCCCTTGGTGCGGGGAGCTTGTCTCTCTCCCACCCAACTTTGGTGAGAGGATATTTTCTCAATGAGTGCCTTCGCAGCGTCTACATGCAGCGAGAGGAAAGCTCCTCCCGCAGCTGCATCCAAGTGCTCTTGCGATTCGTGGCTCGGGCTGTGGAAGAAGTTTTGAGTGATCAACCACTCTTCCACACCATGGTGGGGGCAGGCTGCAATGTACTCTTGCAGTCGCTCCCAAACTTCTGGGACTGACTCTCCGTCTAGCTGCTGAAAGCTAGTGATTTTTCCACGGAGGGCGTTGGTCTTGCCCACCGGAAAATACTTGGTCAGAAATGCGTCGGCGCATGTCTGCCAGTTTCCTTCAAAGGATGCTTTGTTGGCATAGAACCACTCCTTGGCTTTCCTAAGTAAAGAAAATGGGAACAACTGTAGGCAGATGTTGTTGATCGGCGTGCCATTGGGGTTGATAGTGCTACACACCTCCAAAAAATTCTGAAGGTGGGCGTTGGCATCCTCAATTGCCTTTCCGCAGAAAGGACTGGCCTGGACCATATTGATTAGGCCAGACCTCAGCTCAAATCCCCCTTCCTGTGCGTTTGACAGTCCCAAAAAGTTGCTGCTTGACGGGGCTGAGAACTCACGGAGTGTCTTCTTCGGCTGAGCCATCTCTGGTGATTCTGGGGCCAAAGAATACGATGAACCTGTGTCTGGTTCGGACTCGGAGTCGGATGACGACTCGAGAATGTTGCTTGAGCTGAGTGAAATCTGAGGAGGTACGACTCTTTTGCGAACTACTCTTCCAATGCGTTCTGGGTTTGGATCAAAGTTTTACGGTAGGTTGAAACCAGTCATGCACTACCCTGCAAACACATCCAAAATAGACGAATGTTGCAGTGGTGAGGTCACTAGGGTTAGTGGTTTGGTAAATCTGTAAAGATTATCAAATAATTCAACAATAACTTTAGCCAATTGCTTCCCCAGCAACGGCGCCAGAAATGCTTGTTGGCACTCCTTAGCGTCATGTTTTTAGCAACGCTAAGAGCGCGAAGATATATGTCGTTGTATACAAAATGAATTCTGCAAGCGCACAGAATATATCTCGTTGTAGCACTTCACCTCGGGAGTAACCCCAGGGTATCGTATTTATATTTCCGCAGGGAAGCAGATGGTTAAAGTGTGTTGAAAATGATATGATAAATCTTGCCAGAAATATCAAGCCAAAAACCCAAGGGTACAAACTCTAGGTTTGAGGGATAATGGTCAAGTGAATGACCGGATAGAAGGTCTGAAAGACCAGCGACACAAAGAAGCTCCTAAGTCTATAGAAAAGGAAAGATGTTGGGAGAGACCGGACTTAGATACTTCCTAACTCAGAGCAAAAGACACTCTAGCCTTAGCCTAGACTCTAGCTTAGATACCGGGGATAGAGCTCGCTTCGACGGCTAGAACGGGAGAACCTCAGAACGGGGTGAGAGAGGGGGTTCTCCGGGCTCAGCACTACTGTTATGAATACACCTGCACATGGAGGACTACGAAGGACGGACAAGGCTGTCACCACCTACCGCCTACCACTGCAGTTCCGTGGGGTGCAACACACTTCCTAGTTAATCAACAAGCCAGACACCACGTCTGCACTCGAAGATTAAGATTTCTCTTGAGGCCTGTCAAGAGAAATCCCCATCTTTCCTAAGGCGTCTTACGGCTCAGTCAAGGCGAGCAAACCCGCGAGATAAAACCCAGTAGAGCTAAAACTAAACTCTACACTAAATCTAAAGGGAGACAAAACTTAACTCTTAAAAGAGCTAAGAACTTTACTCTAAGAAAAGAGCAAGAAATAAATATGAAAGATAACTTAAGCTCTGAATAAGATAGTATTGTTATGATAAACTCTTCAAAAGAAGAAAAGGATACAAGAGCTTTACCAGAACTCCGAAGACTCCGAAGATCCGAGCGAAGCTCGACTCGACTCTACTCCCAACTCTAATCCTAATCTAAGAAATGGAAAAGGATACAAGAGCTCCCTTCAAGTAAAGACTTGAGAAGTGTGGTGTGTGTCTTGGGGTGAAGAGGAGGTGGCCTTTTATAGCCTCCCAAGGTTGGTAGCCAGCTTAACCGTCACGCCAACCACCTGCTTAACCTCCAGGCTGAAGCTGGTAGCGTGGAGGTGCAGCAGCAGGCCGGCCGGCCTGGTGTAGGCCGATCGGCCTACACCTGGCGCCCCTGGCCACCGCCTTCGTCGTGGACGCTCCAGATTGCTTCCTGAGGTTGGTAACGGTTGCGTTCAGTTGAGGTTGTCCAAGAATCCGATGTTGTGGGCCCTCTAATCCATGTGTCTTGCACTCTAGGCCTTTCGGGTCCTTGGATCAAACCGACGTTGATTGCACGGTGCTTGATCATTCTGGGCATTTGCTTGAGCTTGTGGATCAGTGACGTGGCCAGACCTGGCCAGGGGAGGCCGGTCGGCCTAGGCTAGGCCGGCCGGTCTGGCTCTATGCCAGGTTTGGCCCCCTGTTTCACCTGTTTTATCCTGCAACCATAACTCATCCAAAACTTGTGGAATTTGTTAGTATAAACACTTTTATGCATGGAACATGGTATGATCATCCTCATTTCACCGAATTGTTGACGATCAAAACTAGGTTGTAATGGCCGTCAACACACTTCACCTAGGGAGTAACCCCAGGGTATCATATTTATATTTCCGTAGGGAAGCAGATGGTTAAAGTGTATTGAAGAATGAAATGATATATCTTGCCAAAAATATCAAGCCACAAACCCAGGGGCACAAACTCTAGGTTTGGGGGGATAATGGTCAAATGAATGACTGGATAGAAGGTCTAGAAGTCCAGCGACACACGGAGCACCTATTTCTAAAGAAAAGGAAAGACGTTGGGAGAGACCGGACCTAAACACTTCCTAACTCTGAGCAAAAGGCACTCTAGCCTTGGTCTAGACTCTAGCTTAGATACCAGGAACACAGCTCGCTTCGACGGCTAGAACGGGAGAACCCCAAAACGGGGTGAGAGAGGGGGTTCTCCAGGCTAAGCACTACTGCTATGAATACACCCGAACGTGGTGGACTACGAAGGACGGACAGGGCTGTCACCACCTGTCGCCTACCATTGCAGTTACGTGGGGTGCAACACACTTCCTAGTTAATCAACAAGCCAGACACCACGTCTGCACTCGATGATTAAGATTTCTCTTGAGGCCTGTCAAGAGAAATCCCCGTCTTCCCTAAGGCGTCTTACGGCCCGGTCAAGGCGAGCAAACCCGCGAGATAAAGCCCGGTAGAGCTAAACTAAACTCTAAACTAAAACTAAAGGGGATAGAACTTTGCTCTAAAGAGAGCAAGATCTTTACTCTAAAAGAAGAGCAAGACAAAGAAATAAAAGATAAACTTAAGCTCTGAAGTAAGAAAGTAATTGTGTTAATAAACTCTTCAAAAGAAGGAAAGGATACAAGAGCTTTACCAGAACTCCGAAGACTCCAAAGATCCGTGCTAAGCTCGACTCGACTCTACTCCCAACTCTAATCCTAATCTAAGAAATGAAAAAGATACAAGGACTCCCTTCAAGTAGAGACTTTAGTAACGTAGTGTGTGTCTTCCCAAGGTGAATGAGCTGCCTTTTATAGCCTCCATAGGGTGGATGCCAGCGTCATTAGCACGCCAAGGACCTGCTTAAGCTTCACGCGAAGGAGGAGACGTGCGGCCACAGAAGGAGGCCGGTCGGCCTCATCTAGGCCGGCCGGCCTGGTCCTGGTGCCACTTGGCACCGACCTTTGCAGGAACGGCCCTGATGCTTTCCTGAAGTCGGTTTTAGTTGCGTTTAGTTGAAGCTTGTCCGAGAATCCTAGGATGTGGGCCCTTCAATCCATGTGCTTCACACTCTAGGCCTTCTGGGTCCTTGGATCAAACCGACATTGATTGCACGTCTCCTGATCATCTTGGGTGCTTAGCATATGTTGTGGATCAGTGACGTGGCCAAACATGGCCAGGGGAGACCGGACGGCCGGTCGGAATCGGCTCTGAGCCAGGTTTGGCCCTGGTTTCTCCTGATTTGTCCTACAAGCACAACTCATCCAAAACTTGTGGAATTTGTCAGTGAAAGCACTTTTATGTATGGAATATGGTATGATCATCCACATTTTACCGAAATGTTGACGGTCACTACGAGGTTATAATGGCCATCAACAACAGCACAGGGAGCCGATTCTGATAATCAAACAGCTGATAGCCGATTGATAACTAAGCAGTAAGAGACGACCGTAAAGTGATCCGATACAGCTTAATAAAACAACACTTAGAACTGAACTAATCAGCTATTAGTTGAATTTCAAGGTTAATACTTTGACAAAGCCGATTAGATAGAATTCTAAGCTGCATAGGTGGTGATAAAAGCTAAAACAACAAGAAGAAACTTGTAGATCTAGCAAATATCGATAACTATCAAATAAATCTAAACGAAGCAACAGCGATGCACCCGATGCTAAAGTTCAGATATTACTCAGTAGAAGCGGAACTCACGAGCAAACCTTGGAGATCTGGATCGCCTTGACTAGCTCAGGAGAACTCGTGAAAAAGAAAAGCTTGACGAAGTCGCCGACTTGAAAGTAAATTGTGAAAAGTAGATGCAAGTAGTAAAGGTTTGTTGTATTGATGTGTTCGTAAACTCTTCACGACCCTCAGGGGTTATATTTATACTCTGGAACTACAGACTCCTAGTCGATTACGACATGAACAAACTTGACGCAAAAGAAAGAAACTACTTTAACTAAGACTCTAAATAACAATAAAAAGGTCGACCCATCATGGCCCACTTCAGCCCAAAGCTCGCGACACCCTCAATCTATCTTTCCGAGTCCGATCCGATTCTGGAGTCTTGAATATGTAACACCTCGGGTGTTAATCGCTTGCATTAAGAGCTAATCATCTACATAAACTTGTCATTAGCATTTAATCATACATGCTTAAGCACATTTTATTTTCTGAGTATGACGTGTTTGATCTCTAATTGCTTGTTGATTTGGTTTATATCATTTTGGCATTTGCATACATGTTGATTTGGTTTATATCATTTTGGCATTTGCATACAGTTCAAACCACTGCTTTCAGCCAATTCAGATTATTTCCTAAGTCTGTGTTGGTGTGGTTTTTCCTATTCTTTCTGCCTTTATAACTTCTGATTCTTTGTATAACTTATTCCCAACTTTGATTAAAATGGGTTCTCTTATGTATGGACTTGCTGTTGGTCATCTCATTCATCTACTTTTTAATCTCTAAGCAATTTTAAATTGCTGTGAAAGAGGGCCAAACGGAATAAATTTCAAACTTTCACTTTCAATCATGTTTTTGCCTGCCTTTCGAGCTGTTTATCTCTCATTTGGTTTTGATTTTCAAAAAGTGGTAATAATGAAAGTTCTTCTACTTGGAATGGTCTCCAACTTTTGTATTGGCCGTTTCAAAAGCTTCTGTACAAAATCGTGAGTTATTTCAACTCCAAAACATTGACTTTCGCTAGGAAGTTAACTGAAACCAGCCAGTTCAATCGTTCATGGCCGACCATGGACAGAAACAGCACGCCACGTGCTCGCCGTCCTCCGGCCACCTTCCCTCGCCGCCAATCCATGAGCAGATCGAGCCACGACGCCCGGGAGCCCTCCTGGACGCCTTCCCGTCCATGTACATCGCCCAGCCTTCTAAACCTCAAGCAACCCATCCTTTCTTCCTCCCTGTTTTCTTTTTCCTCCACCGAGCACAGCAAGCTGCCGGCCATGAACTTCAGTGCCACTCCTCCCCGGTCCAGACCCTGCTGCCAAGGCTCCGTCCACCCCCTCTGCTGACTCCCCATTGCCTCATTCGCGAGCTCCGGCGACCCTTCGGCCGGGGATTTCAAATCCCGGCCGGCCCCCATTGAAGCCGCCCCACCTCACCACTGCCCCATCTCTCCGGCCGTCCTCCGCCCAAACCAAGTTCGTGGTGAGCTTCTCCAGCGCCTAGGGCACCTCCACATACCCTCCTTCCTCTCCCTCCACCCCGGCGTCGCTGCCATTGCCGCCCGCCGCCGGTCAGGGACGCCATCCCCCTGTTGCCCGATCTGTAGGAGAGCAAGGACCTTGAGTTAAAAGAAATAGAAGTTGTGAGGGGGTTTTCATAAGAATGTTGGGTTTATGTTTGAGAGTGGAATGTTTCCAGGGGGTTAAGCGCTAAATCTGGGGGCTGTAGTGTAAAGAGCAGGCTAGAAATCAGTTTTTTTTTTTCGTTCTCTGTTTTTGTGAAACGGCTGAAACTTGTAAAATGCATAACTAATTGCAGAAAAATCGTAAAATAGCAAATCCAATTTTCTTAGCTTTGTCTTTGTTAGGAATATCTAGGAAAAATATCAAACCGTGTGAAATATCTGGTTTTGCTCTGCGTTTTGCTCTGCTAGCTAGTGGTTGGGTGTATGCTTGTTTATTCAAATAAGTATTGGTGATGCTTCCAAAAATTGTTTGACTTGTGCAGTGGCTGTGTTGGTGTGTGTGTGTATGTCTCTATGAAGAGTTCATGCGCAGAAACTTTTGCTCGGTTCAGTTATGTTTTATTTTGTGCATTGTCTGGTTGATTGTTTAAAAAAAAATTAATTCGTGCAGACAAGACTCATGAACCTTTGCTGATTTATCTCTTGTATACTATGCATCGGTTCTTGTATCTTGTCATGTTCAGAGAAGCTATCCTTATGTTCTTTTGCTTTTTATCTTAACTTGCATGTTTTTGTTACATAGAAAAGTGTTTGGAAAAAATCTCAGAACTTTGTATCCAAATGTGTTGTTTCTGTTTGCCTACTGAAAACAACCTTTGGGGCAGTAGCTTATGGTTTGGGGTTTGTTTACATGTGCTTGCATTAATTCATACCTTTCTTGCTTGTTTCTTTTCTAATATGCATACCTGTATAATAATTTTGTTATCTTATTTAATTGCTGAGAATAAAATGTGGGCAGCAAGGGATCAAATTGAAGTGCTTGTTGCTGGTGCTGCACAGTTCAAATTGTCATGCTTCTTTATGCTAGTACATGTTTCTTTTGTAAACAGCATTGCATGTTTGTTTTCAAGGTAAACTAAAATTCATTTGGAGAGTTAATGAATGAAATGCTTTAGAGAAAAATAGTATATTCAGATCTGAACAGTATCCCTTGTGTAATCTTTTCTTTTGTGCCTTGCTTGCTTCCTACTTGTTTAGTGGCTGCCCCTTTTTATTGATTTATTGTGCTGCAACCCTTCTCACTTGCATTGCATCATCTCATTCATGTAGAACCCGCAGCGGAGAACGTGGTGTACCAGCTAGTAGCAGAGGAGCAGCAGCAGCAAGTCCAGGAAGAAGGGCAAGTTGACCTGGCCCAAGGCCAAGAAGAGATTAACCCGCTAGAGCTCCAAGGCAAGCCCCGGAGCATAACCCTGTTTTTCTTATGCAATGATTTATTTAAGTTTTGTGCATTAAGTTTTGAGGAGTTGTTTGAAACCTTAGTTGCATGATCCATAGGTTCCCTTGATCTTTATACTGGTATGTATAGATCGCTTGCACTGCCATGCTTAAATAGGTTTCGGTAAAAGTCGAGTGATTTCCTGTCACTCGCGAGAAATAGGATCTTGGTTACTTATGAGAAGTTAATTGAGAATTAATCACATGATGAGAATTTGGAGACCGGGCGGGGTATGATGATGTTGTTATATATTCATGTTGTTGGTTCATACTTGGTAACCCCGCCTGTGTCGTTTGAGGACCGAACCGTTGTTGGCCCTGCCTGACCAAGTTTGAATTGTACTATCCTTATGCTGGCCCCTGTGACCCGGTAAAACCTAGTACTTGAGTGAACCAAAATTTGAACTGTGGGTTGCCAATTCGGGAGTGGGGCGTTGGCGGGTGATGTGGTTGCTCATGGGACCACCATACGTCTGGGGTTGCACGTTGGGGACTCTCACCCGGTCTTGGCAGACACGGATCAGAAATTGCAGAACGATAGGAACCGTTTGCCACGTGTGACCTTTTTGGACACGCGTGTCGTGGGGGTAGGTTTCCCTTGCAAGGATGAAAATCGAATCGATTCGCCGTACCTCTCGGTTAAGAGAACCTTGGTCACTGCGTTGCATCGTAGTAATGGAAAGTGAATGATGATGAGATATGAATTATGATACTTTTTGCTGAATTTAATTTATACCGTGCTTGTTGTACTTTATTTATGCAAATCTAGATGAGGCTTATTGTATGTTAACTTGAGCTAAAATGTTGAAAGTAAGGATTCACTTTTTGTCGGGTAAGCCTTGCAAGTATTAGTATACTCAGGGTTGTTGTTGTGACCCTATTACAGGTTGTGTTCCCGCTGACTTTGAGGAGGTAGTTGCATCTCAACCTTAGGATGGTCGTTCTCTACCGTCTGGTTGGTCTGTGGAGTGGCATCCTGCTTCTCCATGAGTTGTGTGCTGCAAGTTCCACATCACGGGCTAGATGTGAAGCTTGTTCTGTATCGACGCTAGTTATCGTGTTTTATTTCAAGTTGAACTCATTTATTGTACTTGCTGAATTTTATTTCCGCTGTGTCTCAGACTCTGTTATTTGTGTAATTTGAACTCTGTTGTAAAAGACTAAGTATTGTACTTTAATTTGTGTAAACTGTGGCATGTTGTATTATCAGTGCTCACCTTCATGTGAGACTATTGGTGGTTGTTTCGATCCTTATGAAGTTGAAAGCGGGCTTCCAAGTTAAACCGTTAAGTGATTATGTGCCAGATGTGTTCAAATGATGGCCATCATATTTAATTTGAGTTTAATTTGGCGGTTCTGCCACAGAATCCGATACTGATCTTCTTATGGAAAGAAATCCGATCCGATTTCAATTCAAACACTATCTTCAACTTTTACTCAATCCTCATTGAAATTCCCTCAAAGCGTCGGCTCTGACACGTGTCAAAAAACGTCATCAACACATGCCCCCAGTTTCGGGATAAAATGTCAATATTGTCCCGAAATTCTCGGGCACTTTCAATTTGTTACCGTTTCTCACGAAACCCTGATTTTTACTCGACCATGCAAAATTCCTCATTTACCCCTACAGACGAGGCTTATAAATACTTCACCTCTTCCTCTTTCCTTCAGTCGCCGTTTCATCTTCACCATCGCCCCCATTTCAACAGTTCTCAAGCGCAAGTCCCAAGGAAACTCGCCGACGACCGGTCCCCGCAGCTTGTCGACTTCATCGACCTTCTTCAAGCGATCCTCTCAACCCTGCAGGTTGCAATGGCTTCAAGTTCCTCCTCCCCTCAGGTAACAGATCTCAATTCTTTTTCTTCCGTTCTTCGCTGTTCTTCGTTCTTCCCAAAACGCTCCCATACCTTTCGTAGATTTAAATTTCTTTTTCTCAACTTTTCTCTAGGCGCCTATGAATAAATCACAATCCCCATCCCAGAGACTCCTGGCCTATTTATTTTGCGTCCGATTGGTAACGAAGATCCAACCGATTTCATCAACCTTGAAACCAATCGCCTTCCCTTCAAGAACCTGTCGGATCCCCTCTCCTCATGGAAAGATGCCTTCAGATCTTGGCCGACAGTAATCTCAGGATGGAGGAATTGGTATCTCCGAATGAGCAGCAAGCGAGCCGATTGGGAAACCTACTAGATCGGTCAATGCCTCACCTTATCTTTATCGGACATCAAGAAGAACGAGCCGCTTTTGATAGCTGCTTCTCATTTCTGGTCTGATGCTTTGAATGCATTTCTTTTCGGCCATGGTCCGATGGCGCCTACCCTCCTCGATGTAGTCATGTTGACAGGTCTGAACTTCACTTCAACAACCTGTTGATGCAAAAATCAGGCGGAGACAGATGCGCGAACACACGAGCAAAGGCGTGGCCTTGAAAACTGGGGCGTGCCAGTTAATCTGACCTGTTGATTGACAAGGATAGATCACACGTAAAATTATCAGATCGAAACGGCAGGATTACCTAATTTCTCCGATTTAATTGTAACAGCTTAATTAAGCCGATACAGAAAAAAACAAACAACTGGAATTAGCCGATTGTAAACGTGAGCAAATATGAAGAATTACTTGAAAGTAATCTAAATAATGCTACACAGACAGCACTTAATAAAGACCTGGACGGCTGTATAATGATGATATTAATGAGTAGAATAAATAGCTGACAAGAATCAATATCAAGCCGGATAGATTGGTGATAAAGACTAGAACAACAAGAATTGATAAGAAACTTACGGATCTAGTAAATATCGATAACTGTTGTATAAATCTAGACAAAACCTCAGCGATGCGCCTGGAGGTTAAAGCCCAGAATTACTCGGCAAAAGCAAAACTCACAAGCAAGCCGGAGATCGAGGCGATGCAGCCCGACGAACTTGAAAGAACTCGTGAAGAAAATAAAAAGGATGGCGAAGTCGCCGATACGGAAAAGTAAAGGTACTGGAATAAAAGGGTTTGTTTATTGATGTTGTGATCAAACGTCTACAATGCCTGTAGGCACGTATTTATACCCTGGACACCCTAAGCCGGTTACGGCATACTTCAACTTGCTGAAAAAGAAAGTATCTAAACAAACTAATATTAAGATACATGGACTCTATTCTTCCTTCTGTAGGGTATCGTCCGTGAGGTCCGCTAAATTCCTTGCCCGCGTGACAGAAACCTTCTTGATCCGATCCGATGGAAAATACAAATATGTGCAGCACATATAAGTTAGCTTGTCTCCTGTACATGCCTTCCTTTGCACCATATTCTTGCCACGTAGAAGCACCCTTTCTTGGCAATAACTTTACTCTTTAATCACCTTTACCTCTTCATCCAAAGATACTCTATTTAATTCCTTCACTGATGGACTCAAAATCGGATGTGTCAACACAATTGGACTACCTTTGCCGATTATTTCTTGTCCGATTTCTCAAGTCTGCTCCTTGTGATGAATTCTTTAATCAACATATCCCACATGCTAATAATCCAATGCTGCTTCTGCGTGAGGCATAGTGCCTTCCAAGCCCAATCCATTACGTACGTCATGGTTGTTCCAAATTAAATAATATTCCCTGGCCAATGGTGACAACCCGATCAGGAGACCTCCGATTGCTTCTTAGGCCAAAGCTAGCATCCGATTTCTTCTTTCTGATTTCCTATTTCCGATTCCTTTCTCATGTGAATTAGCCTCACACCAAAAGATCGAACTCCCCAAATTATATTCTTTATTTTAATCACCCTTCCATGCTAACATACTGGAATTTTCCCATCTTTGCAATTATTGCCCCTTAATTAGCATCGGCTATAGCTCCGTTCAAATATACACAATGCATCCCATAGACATGCATGTTGCTTCCAATTTGCACTTGCCGATTCTTCTTTTTTCAGACTTTGGCTTCATCATCAATAATATAATATTCCGGCCATGACGCTAATCATTGATTAATGAGGACCCTCATACGTAACTTGTGTGTGCATACAGAATCCTATTAGCTTCTTCCTTCGCTGGTCTTCACGTGTGAATCCCCAACTATCAGACCTCTAGTTCCATCAGCTCTTTTATCGATATTCATGTTGATGCATACAAACAGCCGATTACTTTATAATTCATATTACATCGGATTTTCTCTCAAATCCAATGTCAACACAATTCCCTCCTTGGTCCGATTCTGATTTTGCAACCATAGTCCGATTCAAAATCAATAACCATTTCAATTCTTTTGCCCTTCTCCGATTCTGGAACCACCGCTTCGTCTGATTCCCATTCCAAAACACATTTCCCTTTCCTCTTTGACGTCGGCTCTGACACGTGTCAAAAAAGGTGTCAATACAGGCCCCCCAGTTTCGGAGCATGAAGGATTCATGCTTGGAAACTTTGTAAGGCGAATGCCTCGATATTTGATATCAAAAAAGCCTCTTTGTCACAATATTTTAACCAACGTATCGGCAATCTTCAGAGCCCCATAGTCTTTTTTATCATCAATTCATCGGCTTCTCAAGCAATTATAATTTGGACATCACATAACCGATTCTTCTTTTAATCTTACCGATGAATTCTATATTCCACCAATAAAATATCATTTCTTTTGAATTGATTTGGTACCACCGATCCACATCCTTGAAGCATTATATAAATATACAGGCTAATACTGGCTGATTTTACCGATTCCCAATTAGACATTAGTTAATCACCTGCTGATTTTGCTTATCCTCCTCTATTGACGCCAGCTTCTTCTTAATTATTTCACGGCAGTATTGCATCAGCAGTATCTTGTTCATGACGGATTGGTGATACCGCTATTCTAAAATTCCATAATATCAGTGCCAGTGTATTTTACTGTTGCGGGTTGTCGATGTGTCATGCCGCGCTGTCATTGGCATACTTGCTTTTTCTAAATCATTGATAAACTTACTGCTGCGAGCCCGCGCCGATATGCTTCTATGCATTAATAACGGCTCCGATATGCCCTTTTCATCGGCCCCCGGCGCCTTGTGTTGCCGATTCTTTCTAGGTCGGTCTCTTGGTATGAAGCTTCATGTACACGAGTCATTATTTAACTCCCATGTGCGGAACATGTTGCCGATGAACATGCCTCGTATTCTCTTCAACTATAGCAGAACCCATATGCGGCAAGCACTGCTAACTATCGGCCATCAGCAAACAATACTATCCATCGGCTTTTTTGTTAAAATAGTATTGCCAGTCAACGTCTAATCATGGCCTTCTTGCTAGTTCAGGTACGCATGATATAGCCGATTATGTGTACGGTATTCAATCCATCGGTTGTCTGCTGATGTGCTTGATGACCAATTTTGGTACTAAAAATATTCCGGCAATCATCTTTTACTCTGAGGTATCTTCGCAGCATATGAATACTTCTTGCTTCGGAACCTAATTCATTAAGATCCAATATGTATCTGATGTGAAGAAAATAAACAACCAATCATGATTCTGATTTGCCTCCCATCGGTTGTTCCTTCTCATGCAACTCAGCCAGACCTTATAATATTACTTTCCCTTGAACATATCAAATCAGATCGGATGGACTTGCCATATGCAAATCAGATCGGCTTCATGCAAATCGGATCGGCTTCATGAGCTAATTTCTTCCCTGCCGATTTCTTCCGAGTCCATTAAAACTTGCCAGGACAACCTCGGAGTCTACCATGTTGTGGCCTTCGCAATAACTTCAGATAACCTCCTCAAATGAAAATATTAGCTGATTGCTTCTCAATCCTTTATCATTGGTTACTGACACCATCGGCTTTTGCACAATATTCGAGCCGATTTATCTGCTTAGCTATTATAAGCCTCATGATTTCTGAACTCATGTATATCTAAAAGATTTAACTGTAGCTGATTTCCTTAGACCGATGACCCTGCTTCCTTTATTATAATCAACCCTTCCATGCACGTGATGTCTCCAATCTCCCATGCCTTTGTTGAATAAAATATTCTGGCCAAGATGCTAATTGCATCCCTTTTTTTTATTATTCTAATCAACTTGTTTAATTCAACACCCATCGGTCATCTGAACTCCATCGGCGCAACTGTCGTACATTCTGACATTACTCACGTGTATGCATGTTCCTTAATCACAGTCATTAGCGGCATCGATGATCACCACATTAGTACTTCCCTTTTTCTCATACGTGCAACTCCCTTTGTTTATTTCCAATTTCCTTGCCGACACACATGATGGTCCAGCCGCTGTATCCAAATCAGATCGGTTTTTATGTTTCCAAATCGGACCATCTGCCGATTCTACTCCTGATATTAAATCTTTCTGACCCATTCATCGATCTCTTCTTCCATCGTCAACTGCGTACTGTATATCAGCCGATCCGTCTCTGCATGCATGCGTTAGTCCTTCATCAGTCAATTAACTTTCCCATCGGTTGTTCACCAGAAAGAACCAAAGCCGATGTAGGGATTTAAGATGGCCGCCTATATCGTGCCTTGTGAAAATAATATTTCTTTTTTGAGCCTTGGTTAAACCCAGCGCTATTCCCTTCATCAGTGATTTAAGCACATATCGGTTTTCATGTCCCACATCAGTGCTCTTGCGACACAAATAATTTTGTCGGCTCATCAGTGTTCATTACTATCAGCTTGATTGCTTATACAGAGCTGGCATCAAAAACTGCTCCAAATATTTTATTCCTTCTTCCCTGCTCGGCGTATATGCATTGCCACCAACCGATATTAAATCAGCTGTGTACATTTTTCTTATCGGTTATTTTGAGACAAACCTCAGTCAACCGATATGCCTCTAAATCATACGAAAACCGATACACCTGAAACATAAGAATATGCGACATGCCCATGTGTAACCAACTTTGATCAAACAAATAACTTTGCATGCCATATATCTCCCTTTCCTTATATTATCGGCCTCGAACAGCACTAGTAACTAATAGAGATATCACATCGGCTTTCCAAAACTATCGGTTAAATCCCAACTCGGTGTCGGCATATATGTGATGTCATCCATGGTACCGTTGCCATTAACCGTATCCGCGCCGATGCCGACGGAGAAGCTGATGTCCGACGCTGATGTCGACGCTGATGTACAATGCCGATGTCCGATGCCGACACTCGCGTAATCGATGGCGCAAGTAATCAGCTCTTTTTTCTTGTTCGATGTGAGTTGTTCTCATAGTCACAAGAACCTTCTTATCATATATTTCTTTTAATCTCCCATCGGCTTTGATTATATATCGCAGAAAAAATCCTCTGGCTTATCGGCATAAACGGCGCTTGCCAATGAAGTCAAGGGGAACTTCTTCTCCGGTCCGCTCCTCCGTCTGGCATATCGATCTTTCATGCACTTCGAAGATTCATGATATTTCCAGCCGATGGTTTTAATTTGATTTTCTAATCATAAACCTGATGATCTAGCTAACTATCAATTATAGTATTACCAGCCAAAGAGTCTCCGTAATGTATGGTCGATCAATCATTATTATGGAAGTATTCATTTGCTGATAGCCGATTACGATTCTTCGCTGTCTGATATGAAGCTATAGCAAGTCAGGATTATTCAAAGTTTCCATGCTTCTCAATCAGCCATCGGTCACCAGCTGATTTCTTCCCTGCCAATTCCTTCCACTTCCATCGGCAAACGTTGAAGCATATCAGCTTTGCTACCCAAAATTTAGTGTCAACGATTTCACACTTAGAATTATTATCATAATTAACACCAAAACTGAATCATCATCTGATCCAGCTAACCATTTATTCCATCAGCTAACTCCAAATTAACAGACTCCCAATCAGCTAATTGATCTGGAGAGTGAAATACTCTGTAATCTTGGGTCTCAAGAATCGTTCCAACAAAATGTCAAATGTCAAACCGATTGATTACTCGATCGGCTCCTTTTATTTTTGCGAACCGATGCTCTGCTTTGAACGTCCAGCTTTGACCTTTTCTAACAACACATGCAAATCGAATTGCAAGAAATTAATTATGCGGCCACTAGGAATAAAATAATCAGGCTCCTCTTCCGATTGTTAATTTTTTAATGCTTCGATTGCTGCTTTCCGATCCGATGCTTGGACCTAGACCCTTGATACGTGCAAATCGAGTTGCAAGAAATAAACTAATTTAAGCGGCCACTTAAGATATAATAATCAAATTCCACCATCATTCATCGACCCCCTTTTTTATCAACCGATCATTTTAAGGAATGATTACCAAGATCACGATACTGAATAAAATCAACAATTTAGGAAAGAAACTTGATGAAATAACTTAAGTTTTGACTTCATCGGCTAACTTATCATAAAGCCAATTTTTGCTTTCTCTATCAAGCTTCTTCCTAAACTGCTACATCGGCTATCTTTTTGTAGGAGTATTATATTAATAATTAACTTCAACAAGCCGATGAGCCCATAATTATTCCCTTTGGCTAATGAACTTGAAATATCTGTCGGGCATGCTTGTTCTTCTAAATATAAAATGTAGGCATTCTGTTCCATGTTCCAGCCAACAAATGCTCATGGAATTCTAGATCGGGCCATCGTATGACTGAACTTGCTGGGAACCAGAGTCTTTCCAAAGCATCTTCTGTAGTAGGCCCCCCATGCTGAATCAAGAATTGACCTGTACTAAACACATTGTCCTGCCAAATGAACTTTGTGGGGTCTGGCACCCTGTACCAATATGAAATCGAGAACCGATCTTTAACTTCAGAATATGGCTTATGGTACATGTACGTGTAATCATCAGACTTCAAGTCAAGCTGTTTTGAAAGAACATCAATTGTCTGGATCTTAATATTAGCCTGGTTAAATTCTTGGTCACCAGACCCTTGTACTGGTTGTACCACTAGTTGCCCTTCTATAGATTGTGATTCCTTTCGCACCGTTGATCCGAACTCTATATTGTGAGATCGGCCACTTTCTTGTTGCTGATCTGAAGTCAATGAATCAAGATGACCCTCCTTATTTTCATAGTTATTAGCTTCAGTCATGCCTACTGAAGAAGATTCCTTGATTACTTCAGAAGTCACGTCCTCATATTGATCCTTAATTATGAACTCTTCTGGTCTCGAAAAATCACAGATTTGGGTCACACCTCCCTCCTTATTAATACTGAATGTGTTGAGGCATGCCAATCTATATTCCTCGATGGCCCTTTCCAAAGCTTCTTTCTCATCTTGCTCAAGGTCACCTTCTGTTAGTTCCGATTGATCTCGAACCGATGCTACAGCATGTTGCGGCTGACAATTTTCTACTTTTGAGCTCTGAACTGATATCTGAGCAATCGGAGCTATCGGTTGTATAACCTGATGAGGAACATACTTCTGGTAATTTTCCTGATACTTCTCCTGATACGACCGATCTGAATAAAAACTCATCGGCCAAGAGGCCTGAGGAGTTTGCTGAATTTGATAATTCTCCACAATGATGCATCTGAACTGGTGCTTGCAAATAAGCAGGCATAGACTGAAACACTTGGGGAGCATGCTGTAACTGATAATTCTCTGATTGTGATGGTTGTTCTAAATTAAATAATATTCCCTGGCCAATGGTGACAACCCGATCACGAGACCTCCGATTGCTTCTTAGGCCAAAGTTAGCATCCGATTTCTTCTTTCTGATTTCCTATTTCCGATTCCTTTCTCATGTGAATTAGCCTCACACCAAAAGATCGAACTCCCCAAATTATATTCTTTATTTTAATCACCCTTCCATGCTAACATACTGGAATTTTCCCATCTTTGCAATTATTGCCCCTTAATTAGCATCGGCTATAGCTCCGTTCAATTATACACAATGCATCCGATAGACATGCATGTTGCTTCCAATTTGCACTTGCCGATTCTTCTTTTTTCAGACTTTGGCTTCATCATCAATAATATAATATTCCGGCCATGACGCTAATCATTGATTAATGAGGACCCTCATACGTAGCTTGTGTGTGCATACAGAATCTTATTAGCTTCTTCCTTCGCTGGTCTTCACGTGTGAATCCCCAACAATCAGACCTCTAGTTCCATCAGCTCTTTTATCGATATTCATGTTGATGCATACAAACAGCCGATTACTCTATAATTCATATTACATCGGATTTTCTCTAAAATCCAATGTCAAGGCTCCGTCCACCCCCTCTGCTGACTCCCCATTGCCTCATTCGCGAGCTCCGGCGACCCTTCGGCCGGGGATTTCAAATCCCGGCCGGCCCCCATTGAAGCCGCCCCACCTCACCACTGCCCCATCTCTCCGGCCGTCCTCCGCCCAAACCAAGTTCGTGGTGAGCTTCTCCAGCGCCTAGGGCACCTCCCCATACCCTCCTTCCTCTCCCTCCACCCCGGCGTCGCTGCCATTGCCGCCCGCCGCCGGTCAGGGACGCCATCCCCCTGTTGCCCGATCTGTAGGAGAGCTAGGACCTTGAGTTAAAAGAAATAGAAGTTGTGAGGGGGTTTTCATAAGAATGTTGGGTTTATGTTTGAGAGTGGAATGTTTCCAGGGGGTTAAGCGCTAAATCTGGGGGCTGTAGTGTAAAGAGCAGGCTAGAAATCAGTTTTTTTTTTCGTTCTCTGTTTTTGTGAAACGGCTGAAACTTGTAAAATGCATAACTAATTGCAGAAAAATCGTAAAATAGCAAATCCAATTTTCTTAGCTTTGTCTTTGTTAGGAATATCTAGGAAAAATATCAAACTGTGTAAAATATCTGGTTTTGCTCTGCGTTTTGCTCTGCTAGCTAGTGGTTGGGTGTATGCTTGTTTATTCAAATAAGTATTGGTGATGCTTCCAAAAATTGTTTGACTTGTGCAGTGGCTGTGTTGGTGTGTGTGTGTGTATGTCTCTATGAAGAGTTCATGCGCAGAAACTTTTGCTCGGTTCAGTTATGTTTTATTTTGTGCATTGTCTGGTTGATTGTTTAAAAAAAAATTAATTCGTGCAGACAAGACTCATGAACCTTTGCTGATTTATCTCTTGTATACTATGCATCGGTTCTTGTATCTTGTCATGTTCAGAGAAGCTATCCTTATGTTCTTTTGCTTTTTATCTTAACTTGCATGTTTTTGTTACATAGAAAAGTGTTTGGAAAAAATCTCAGAACTTTGTATCCAAATGTGTTGTTTCTGTTTGCCTACTGAAAACAACCTTTGGGGCAGTAGCTTATGGTTTGGGGTTTGTTTACATGTGCTTGCATTAATTCATACCTTTCTTGCTTGTTTCTTTTCTAATATGCATACCTGTATAATAATTTTGTTATCTTATTTAATTGCTGAGAATAAAATGTGGGCAGCAAGGGATCAAATTGAAGTGCTTGTTGCTGGTGCTGCACATTTCAAATTGTCATGCTTCTTTATGCTAGTACATGTTTCTTTTGTAAACAGCATTGCATGTTTGTTTTCAAGGTAAACTAAAATTCATTTGGAGAGTTAATGAATGAAATGCTTTAGAGAAAAATAGTATATTCAGATCTGAACAGTATCCCTTGTGTAATCTTTTCTTTTGTGCCTTGCTTGCTTCCTACTTGTTTAGTGGCTGCCCCTTTTTATTGATTTATTGTGCTGCAACCCTTCTCACTTGCATTGCATCATCTCATTCATGTAGAACCCGCAGCGGAGAACGTGGTGTACCAGCTAGTAGCAGAGGAGCAGCAGCAGCAAGTCCAGGAAGAAGGGCAAGTTGACCTGGCCCAAGGCCAAGAAGAGATTAACCCGCTAGAGCTCCAAGGCAAGCCCCGGAGCATAACCCTGTTTTTCTTATGCAATGATTTATTTAAGTTTTGTGCATTAAGTTTTGAGGAGTTGTTTGAAACCTTAGTTGCATGATCCATAGGTTCCCTTGATCTTTATACTAGTATGTATAGGTCGCTTGCACTGCCATGCTTAAATAGGTTTCGGTAAAAGTCGAGTGATTTACTGTCACTCGCGAGAAATAGGATCTTGGTTACTTATGAGAAGTTAATTGAGAATTAATCACATGATGAGAATTTGGAGACCGGGCAGGGTATGATGATGTTGTTATATATTCATGTTGTTGGTTCATACTTGGTAACCCCGCCTGTGTCGTTTGAGGACCGAACCGTTGTTGGCCCTGCCTGACCAAGTTTGAATTGTACTATCCTTATGCTGGTCCCTGTGACCCGGTAAAACCTAGTACTTGAGTGAACCAAAATTTGAACTGTGGGTTGCCAATTCGGGAGTGGGGCGTTGGCGGGTGATGTGGTTGCTCACGGGACCACCATACGTCTGGGGTTGCACGTTGGGGACTCTCACCCGGTCTTGGCAGATACGGATCAGAAATTGCGGAACGATAGGAACCGTTTGCCACGTGTGACCTTTTTGGACACGCGTGTCGTGGGGGTAGGTTTCCCTTGCAAGGATGAAAATCAAATCGATTCGCCGTACCTCTCGGTTAAGAGAACCTTGGTCACTGCGTTGCATCGTAGTAATGGAAAGTGAATGATGATGAGATATGAATTATGATACTTTTTGCTGAATTTAATTTATACCATGCTTGTTGTACTTTATTTATGCAAATCTAGATGAGGCTTATTGTATGTTAACTTGAGCTAAAATGTTGAAAGTAAGGATTCACTTTTTGTCGGGTAAGCCTTGCAAGTATTAGTATACTCAGGGTTGTTGTTGTGACCCTATTACAGGTTGTGTTCCCGCTGACTTTGAGGAGGTAGTTGCATCTCAACCTTAGGATGGTCGTTCTCTACCGTCTGGTTGGTCTGTGGAGTGGCATCCTGCTTCTCCATGAGTTGTGTGCTGCAAGTTCCACATCACGGGCTAGATGTGAAGCTTGTTCTGTATCGACGCTAGTTATCGTGTTTTATTTCAAGTTGAACTCATTTATTGTACTTGCTGAATTTTATTTCCGCTGTGTCTCAGACTCTGTTATTTGTGTAATTTGAACTCTGTTGTAAAAGACTAAGTATTGTACTTTAATTTGTGTAAACTGTGGCATGTTGTATTATCTGTGCTCACCTTCATGTGAGACTATTGGTGGTTGTTTCGATCCTTATGAAGTTGAAAGCGGGCTTCCAAGTTAAACCGTTAAGTGATTATGTGCCGGATGTGTTCAAATGATGGCCATCATACTTAATTTGAGTTTAATTTGGCGGTTCTGCCACAGAATCCGATACTGATCTTCTTATGGAAAGAAATCCGATCCGATTTCAATTCAAACACTATCTTCAACTTTTACTCAATCCTCATTGAAATTCCCTCAAAGCGTCGGCTCTGACACGTGTCAAAAAACGTCATCAACACATGCCTCCAGTTTCGGGATAAAATGTCAATATTGTCCCGAAATTCTCAGGCCCTTTCAATTTGTTACGGTTTCTCACGAAACCCTAATTTTTACTCGACCATGCAAAATTCCTCATTTACCCCTACAGACGAGGCTTATAAATACTTCACCTCTTCCTCTTTCCTTCAGTCGCCGTTTCATCTTCACCATCGCCCCCATTTCAACAGTTCTCAAGCGCAAGTCCCAAGGAAACTCGCCGACGACCGGTCCCCGCAGCTTGTCGACTTCATCGACCTTCTTCAAGCGATCCTCTCAACCCTGCAGGTTGCAATGGCTTCAAGTTCCTCCTCCCCTCAGGTAACAGATCTCAATTCTTTTTCTTCCGTTCTTCGCTGTTCTTCGTTCTTCCCAAAACGCTCCCATACCTTTCGTAGATTTAAATTTCTTTTTCTCAACTTTTCTCTAGGCGCCTATGAATAAAATCACAATCCCCATCCCAGATACTCCTGGCCTATTTATTTTGCGTCCGATTGGTAACGAAGATCCAACCGATTTCATCAACCTTGAAACCAATCGCCTTCCCTTCAAGCACCTGTCGGATCCCCTCTCCTCATGGAAAGATGCCTTCAGATCTTGGCCGACAGTAATCTCAGGATGGAGGAATTGGTATCTCCGAATGAGCAGCAAGCGAGCCGATTGGGAAACCTACTAGATCGGTCAATGCCTCACCTTATCTTTATCGGACATCAAGAAGAACGAGCCGCTTTTGATAGCTGCTTCTCATTTCTGGTCTGATGCTTTGAATGCATTTCTTTTCGGCCATGGTCCGATGGCGCCTACCCTCCTCGATGTAGTCATGTTGACAGGTCTGAACTTCACTTCAACAACCTGTTGACGCAAAAATCAGGCGGAGACAGATGCGCGAACACACGAGCAAAGGCGTGGCCTTGAAAACTGGGGCGTGCTAGTTAATCTGACCTGTTGATTGACAAGGATAGATCACATGTAAAATTATCAGATCGAAATGGCAGGATTACCTAATTTCTCCGATTTAATTGTAACAGCTTAATTAAGCCGATACAGAAAAAAACAAACAACTGGAATTAGCCGATTGTAAACGTGAGCAAATATGAAGAATTACTTGAAAGTAATCTAAATAATGCTACACAGACAGCACTTAATAAAGACCTGGACGGCTGTATAATGATGATATTAATGAGTAGAATAAATAGCCGACAAGAATCAATATCAAGCCGGATAGATTGGTGATAAAGACTAGAACAACAAGAATTGATAAGAAACTTGCGGATCTAGTAAATATCGATAACTGTTGTATAAATCTAGACAAAACCTCAGCGATGCGCCTGGAGGTTAAAGCCCAGAATTACTCGGTAAAAGCGAAACTCACAAGCAAGCCGGAGATCGAGGCGATGCAGCCCGACGAACTTGAAAGAACTCGTGAAGAAAATAAAAAGGATGGCGAAGTCGCCGATACGGAAAAGTAAAGGTACTGGAATAAAAGGGTTTGTTTATTGATGTTGTGATCAAACGTCTACAATGCTTGTAGGCACGTATTTATACCCTGGACACCCTAAGCCGGTTACGGCATACTTCAACTTGCTGAAAAAGAAAGTATCTAAACAAACTAATATTAAGATACATGGACTCTATTCTTCCTTCTGTAGGGTCTCGTTCCGTGAAGTCCGCTAAATTCCTTGCCCGCGTGACAGAAACCTTCTTGATCCGATCCGATGGAAAATACAAATATGTGCACCACATATAAGTTAGCTTGTCTCCTGTACATGCCTTCCTTTGCACCATATTCTTGCCACGTAGAAGCACCCTTTCTTGGCAATAACTTTACTCTTTAATCACCTTTACCTCTTCATCCAAAGATACTCTATTTAATTCCTTCACTGATGGACTCAAAATCGGATGTGTCAACACAATCGGACTACCTTTGCCGATTATTCCTTGTCCGATTTCTCAAGTCTGCTCCTTGTGATGAATTCTTTAATCAACATATCCCACATGCTAATAATCCAATGCTGCTTCTGCGTGAGGCATAGTGCCTTCCAAGCCCAATCCATTACGTACGTCATGGTTGTTCCAAATTAAATAATATTCCCTGGCCAATGGTGACAACCCGATCAGGAGACCTCCGATTGCTTCTTAGGCCAAAGCTAGCATCCGATTTCTTCTTTCTTCTTTCTGATTTCCTATTTCCGATTCCTTTCTCATGTGAATTAGCCTCACACCAAAAGATCGAACTCTCCAAATTATATTCTTTATTTTAATCACCCTTCCATGCTAACATACTGGAATTTTCCCATCTTTGCAATTATTGCCCCTTAATTAGCATCGGCTATAGCTCCGTTCAAATATATACAATGCATCCCATAGACATGCATGTTGCTTCCAATTTACACTTGCCGATTCTTCTTCTTTCAGACTTTGGCTTCATCATCAATAATATAATATTCCGGCCATGACGCTAATCATTGATTAATGAGGACCCTCATACGTAACTTGTGTGTGCATACAGAATCTTATTAGCTTCTTCCTTCTCTGGTCTTCACGTGTGAATCCCCAACTATCAGACCTCTAGTTCCACCAGCTCTTTTATCGATATTCATGTTGATGCATACAAACAGCCGATTACTTTATAATTCATATTACATCGGATTTTCTCTCAAATCCAATGTCAACACAATTCCCTCCTTGGTCCGATTCTGATTTTGGAACCATAGTCCGATTCAAAATCAATAACCATTTCAATTCTTTTGCCCTTCTCCAATTCTGGAACCACCGCTTCGTCTGATTCCCATTCCAAAACACATTTCCCTTTCCTCTTTGACGTCGGCTCTGACACGTGTCAAAAAAGGTGTCAATACAGGCCCCCCAGTTTCGGAGCATGAAGGATTCATGCTTCGAAACTTTGTAAGGCGAATGCCTCGATATTTGATATCAAAAAAGCCTCTTTGTCACAATATTTTAACCAACGTATCGGCAATCTTCATAGCCCCATAGTCTTTTTTATCATCAATTCATCGGCTTCTCAAGCAATTATAATTTGGACATCACATAACCGATTCTTCTTTTAATCTTACCGATGAATTCTATATTCCACCAATAAAATATCATTTCTTTTGAATTGATTTGGTACCACCGATCCACATCCTTGAAGCATTATATAAATATACAGGCTAATACTGGCTGATTTTACCGATTCCCAATTAGACATTAGATAATCACCTGCTGATTTTGCTTATCCTCCTCTATTGACGCCAGCTTCTTCTTAATTATTTCACGGCAGTATTGCATCAGCAGTATCTTGTTCATGACGGATTGGTGATACCGCTATTCTAAAATTCCATAATATCAGTGCCAGTGTATTTTACTGTTGCGGGTTGTCGATGTGTCATGCCGCGCTGTCATTGGCATACTTGCTTTTTCTAAATCATTGATACACTTACTGCTGCGAGCCCGCGCCGATATGCTTCTATGCATTAATAACGGCTCCGATATGCCCTTTTCATCGGCCCCCGGCGCCTTGTGTTGCCGATTCTTTCTAGGTCGGTCTCTTGGTATGAAGCTTCATGTACACGAGTCATTATTTAACTCCCATGTGCGGAACATGTTGCCGATGAACATGCCTCGTATTCTCTTCAACTATAGCAGAACCCATATGCGGCAAGCACTGCTAACTATCGGCCATCAGCAAACAATACTATCCATCGGCTTTTTTGTTAAAATAGTATTGCCAGTCAACGTCTAATCATGGCCTTCTTGCTAGTTCAGGTACGCATGATATAGCCGATTATGTGTACGGTATTCAATCCATCGGTTGTCTGCTGATGTGCTTGATGACCAATTTTGATACTAAAAATATTCCGGCAATCATCTTTTACTCTGAGGTATCTTCGCAGCATATGAATACTTCTTGCTTCGGAACCTAATTCATTAAGATCCAATATGTATCTGATGTGAAGAAAATAAACAACCAATCATGATTTTGATTTGCCTCCCATCGGTTGTTCCTTCTCGTGCAACTCAGCCAGACCTTATAATATTACTTTCCCTTGAACATATCAAATCAGATCGGATGGACTTGCCATATGCAAATCAGATCGGCTTCATGCAAATCGGATCGGCTTCATGAGCTAATTTCTTCCCTGCCGATTTCTTCCGAGTCCATTAAAACTTGCCAGGACAACCTCAGAGTCTACCATGTTGTGGCCTTCGCAATAACTTCAGATAACCTCCTCAAATGAAAATATTAGCTGATTGCTTCTCAATCCTTTATCATTGGTTACTGACACCATCGGCTTTTGCACAATATTCGAGCCGATTTATCTGCTTAGCTATTATAAGCCTCATGATTTCTGAACTCATGTATATCTAAAAGATTTAACTGTAGCTGATTTCCTTAGACCGATGACCCTGCTTCCTTTATTATAATCAACCCTTCCATGCACGTGATGTCTCCAATCTCCCATGCCTTTGTTGAATAAAATATTCTGGCCAAGATGCTAATTGCATCCCTTTTTTTATTATTCTAATCAACTTCTTTAATTCAACACCCATCGGTCATCTTTGCAATTACTGCCCCTTAATTAGCATCGGCTATAGCTCCGTTCAATTATACACAATGCATCCGATAGACATGCATGTTGCTTCCAATCTGCACTTGCCGATTCTTCTTTTTTCAGACTTTGGCTTCATCATCAATAATATAATATTCCGGCCATGACGCTAATCATTGATTAATGAGGACCCTCATACGTAGCTTGTGTGTGCATACAGAATCTTATTAACTTCTTCCTTCTCTGGTCTTCACGTGTGAATCCCCAACTATCAGACCTCTAGTTCCATCAGCTCTTTTATCGATATTCATGTTGATGCATACAAACAGCCGATTACTCTATAATCCATATTACATCGGATTATCTCTAAAATCCAATGTCAACACAATTCCCTCCTTGGTCCGATTCTGATTTTGGAACCGTAGTCCGATTTAAAATCAATAACCATTTCAATTCTTTTGCCCTTCTCCGATTCTGGAACCACCGCTTCGTCTGATCCCCATTCCAAAACACATTTCCCTTTCCTCTTTGACGTCGGCTCTGACACGTGTCAAAAAACGGTGTCAACACAACCAGATTCTCGCCAAACCCAGTCATATTATCAAGGTGGCCAAGATAGGTTGGAAAGATTACATCTCCACTTATTCAAAGAACCAAGGACCGATCGACCACAAGGAATACTCAGCCTTCCTTCTGATGTGGCTAGAAAAATTTGTGTTCTGTGGAAAAGCTTTTGCCCCCTGCATCAAATACCAGAAAGTAGCTAAGCACCTGGCATCGGGCAACCTTCTTCCCATGGGAAAATATCTTCTTGGATCGGTCTACCATCTACTGCACGAGGTATCGATTCGATTGAGAAAAGGAGAACCGATTTCCTGCCTCAGTGGCCTTTGGTGGTTCATAAACTTGTGGCTAAACCTGCATATGCACAAGGCTTGGAAAGTAGACCTTTTCAATCAAAGCTTCCGATCGGACCAGGCAGAAGGAACCAAAATCACCCCCCGTCGATGCACGTGTTTTGGGGAAGCTGCCGCAGTCCTTGATGGCGACAAAATGTCTCCGAATCAGTTGGCTACGTACTTCAATTGTTTCTACAACGGCCTCAGTAAATCGGCTTTGATCTGGTTTGCTTATGAAGATCCCAAAAATTCCTTTAAAAATCCGATCATCTTTCAACTGGACTCGGTCTTATCGGACGACAGCATGAAATCAATCTTTAAAGAAATGATCCGTCCGAATATTCTTCCGGTGGCTTGCGACGAACGTGCCTACGAATTCTACTATCCCTCTGTGATGGAAAGGCAGTTGGGTTTCGTCCAAGCTCCAATCAAGCTATTCTTTGCTGATTCAATTGCATATCGAACCAATGTTGAGAACAGTCTTGCTTTTTGCCGCCTCCTAGACCGAGTCCCTGTTGGCACTCCTTAGCGTCACGTTTTTAGCAACGCTCAAGAGCGGAAGATATATGTTGTTGTAAGCAAAATGGATTCTGCAAGCGCAGAGAATATATCTCGTTGTAGCACTTCACCTCGGGAGTTATCCCAGGGTATCGTATTTATATTTCCGCGGGGAAGCAGATGGTTAAAGTGTATTGAAGAATGATATGATAAATCTTGCCAGAAATATCAAGCCAAAAACCCAAGGGTACAAACTCTAGGTTTGAGGGATAATGGTCAAGTGAATGACCGGATAGAAGGTCTGAAAGACCAGCGACACACAGAAGCTCCTAAGTCTATAGAAAAGGAAAGATGTTGGGAGAGACCAGACTTAGATACTTCCTAACTCAGAGCAAAAGACACTCTAGCCTTAGCCTAGACTCTAGCTTAGATACCGGGGACAGAGCTCACTTCGACGGCTAGAACATGAGAACCTCAGAACGGGGTGAGAGAGGGGGTTCTCCGGGCTCAGCACTACTGTTATGAATACACCCGAACGTGGTGGACTACGAAGGATGGACAGGGCTGTCACCACCTACCGCCTACCACTGCAGTTCCGTGGGGTGCAACACACTTCCTAGTTAATCAACAAGCCAGACACCATGTCTGCACTCGAAGATTAAGATTTCTCTTGAGGCCTGTCAAGAGAAATCCTCGTCTTCCCTAAGGCGTCTTATGGCCCGGCCAAGGCGAGCAAACCCACGAGATAAAACCCGGTAGAGCTAAAGCTAAACTCTACACTAAAACTAAAGGGAGACAAAACTTAACTCTGAAAAGAGCTAAGAACTTTACTCTAAGAAAGAGCAAGAAATAAATATGAAAATAACTTAAGCTCTGAATAAGATAGTATTGTTATGATAAACTCTTCAAAAGAAGAAAAGGATACAAGAGCTTTACTAGAACTCCGAAGACTCCGAAGATCCGAGCGAAGCTCGACTCGACTCTACTCCCAACTCTAATCCTAATCTAAGAAATGGAAAAGATACAAGAACTCCCTTCAAGTAAAGACTTGAGAAGTGTGGTGTGTGTCTTGGATGGAAGAGAGAGCAGCCTTTTATAGCTTTCCAAGGTCGGTAGCACTTGTAACCGTCACGCCACCAGCCTACTTAACCTCTACGCGAAAGATGGTCGCGTGAAGAGGCAGCAGTAGGTCGGCCGGCCTGGTGTAGGCCGATCGGCCTACACCTAGCGCCCCTGGCCACCGCCTTCGTCGTGGACGCTCCAGATTGCTTCCTGAGGTCAGTAGTGGTTGCATTCAGTTGAGGTTGTCCAAGAATCCGATGTTGTGGGCCCTCTAATCCATGTGTCTTACACTCTAGGCCTTTGAGGTCCTTGGATCAAACCGACGTTGATTGCACGGTGCTTGATCATCCTGGGTATTTGCTTGAGCTTGTGGATCAGTGGCGTGGCCAGACCTGGCCAGGGGAGGCCGGTCGGCCTGGCTCTGTGCCAGGTTTGGCCCCTGTTTGATCTGTTTCATCCTGCAACCATAACTCATCCAAAACTTATGGAATTTGTTAGTATAAACACTTTTGTGCATGGAACATGGTATGATCATCCTCATTTCACCGAATTGTTGACGGTCAAAACTGGGTTGTAAAGGCCGTCAACACGCCCCCAAGCTTAGACTCTTGCTCGTCCTCGAGCAAGGCTAAACTCTAGGTTCGGTGGGTCAGGAGTTGCTTCAATGTTCAGACTCTCTAAGTTCCCTGTGCTTAAGCCAAACTCGACAAATCATTTGAATAAGTTGGCATAAAAGAGAACTCATACCATGGTTCATCATGGGGCTGCACGGTTCACGTGTTGGGCTGTTGAGAGCCTGACGGTCATCTCTGAAGTATTTCCTGCAACTTTTCAGGTTCCATCTCGGAGATATGAATTTTTCAAAAGATGGGTCATTCATTCCCCGATGGTACTCTCGAGCCACTCAAGGTGTTTAATCCTCACTCTTGGTCAGGATTGACCAATTTTTTCCCTACACTAGGGCTGAAGTGGAGTTGTAGGTAGGGTAAGAGTGGCATACCTTGGTTACTTCTGTTGTCGAGTCGAAGAGTGGTTCGCGAGTGATGACACTCGTCAAATTCCGGTCTTTGGAATTCATGGGTTCAAGTGGAGAGGGAGAAGGTGTGATGCTCAAAGGTCTTGGGACTCCTTATTTTGTCTCTCTCATATTTTTGAGATGTTTCTCTCTTCTTCTTTTTTTTCTTTTTTTCGAATGGAGAATTGTCTCCAACTCTTCTCTCTTTTTTTCGAATGCATCTCTTCTCTTACTTTGGTAACAGAGAGGAATTCAACTTTGCATGGAGTGATTGAGGACCTTTGGGGTGAGCTTTGTGGTGAGGTGAGTATATGTCATCGACGGTGGATGTCAACCCCGGAGCGGGACTTTGACTAGTCGGACATTTTGAGGCTGAGGTGGATGGGAAGACCGCTAAATGACCAGTGCCTTCTACAGGCGGACTTCACCATTCGACAAGACTCAAAGCAACTCAAGATAGCATATGGTAGTTCATGAGATATATAACTGTTTAGGCTCTGGATAGGACATTTAAACCATCGGGAAGATACACCAAGTAATATTTTATGAAAACTTCCGAGAGGTTTCTTACTAGGCATGCAGTTATACCTCGAAGCAAACCATATCAAAACTCACAATAACTTAAACAATGAACAGGTGCTCTCCTTCCACACATAAACATGGTGGATCCTTAAATGCCAACGAACTCAAATACTTGGAAAGTAAGGGATTAAGCATGAGGCACTTAAAGGGCATAAACAGATCAACTATTCATCATTCCAAGGTTATCAACCATATTCCATACATAAGGAGCTTTTTTATTCATTGTTGTTTTTTTTAAGCTTATTTATTATTATTATCATATCAAGGCAAGGCAAGGCAAGGTACGGCAAGGCAAGGCAAGGCAAGGCAAGGCAAGGCAAGGCAAAGCAAGGCAAGGTACGGCGCTTTCGAACATACCTGAGACTCCCCCAAGCTTCGCTGAAGCTCACTGGTAGTACTGGTTGGGGTCGTAGTGCATGTAGTCGAAGAAGCCGTGCATGTCGGTCTGGAGGGATGTGGTCATCCCCCAGTTGTGCTGTGTGAGGTTGGTGTTGTGTGCAACTTCATTTCTGAGCTGCTGTTGTTGCAGAGTCATCGTCGCCAACCTTGTACTCAGATCAGCGATCCCCCGGGAGACCGGGTTCTCGTAGTCATACCTGGCGGAAGCGGATGGTCCGACCTGCGGGCCGTATCCTGTCGTTCCTTGATGGTAGTCGAAAGCTTCCTCGAAGTTCATGTGGGCAGTGGGATTCTCCGTCGGCTGCTGGTGGTAGTAGTACTCGGGCTGCTGCTGGTAGTGGTACTCGGGCTGCTGGTGCTGGTAGTACTCGGGCTGAGGTGCGGTAGACATTCCAGCTTCACTGTCGTGCCTGGTTCGCCTGCCACATGTCACAGGGCCTGCAACACTGTGGCGAGCGGGTTCCTTCCTTCTGAGCTGCATGGTTAGACTTTTCGCTGATCTCAGCGACAAAGCCAGGCATGGAAGCTCGACTTCGTCGACGAAACCAGGATAGCACATGAAAAGAGTATGGACAGGGCCCTTGCGCAACAAGTGACCCAGGATAAAATGGTCTAAACCAATGCAAGCCTGATACTCTTGTGTAGCGGGAAGGAAAGTGACTTGAGTGCCCTGCAAAGCACCAACGTGGGTGGCAATGCGGGTGACTAGCGAGGTTATGTCAATCGTGGCTCGGCCAGTGACTAACCTCTGCCAGTCCTCAAGCATGCTCATGACAGGCGAGAAATGAATTTTCTTGACCATGGCATACAGGAACTCTAAATCAGATAAAAGTCAAAGATGCAAATCAGCTCGTGGGTGAACCACCATGGCAATCCACTTCGTCAGAAAACGAAGAGTAGGGTTCTGGATGGCAGTGATGCTATTTTTCCCCGAGGATGGCTCACCTGTGATGCTATCCCACCATGCGGCGCGGTTGTACCGATGGTTAGTCACCAGCAGTTGGCATCAATGATGCATCTCTTGTTGAAACCAAGAGCCTCACTGAGTTGCTTCAGGGTCAAGGTAAAATCCTCGTTGAAAAATCAAAAGCAAATATTTGTCTCGTTGGGAAGAACTTCGATTTTCAAACTCATCAAAAACTCCATAGTGTGGAAGTGTGAACCTCTTTCCGAGATGGGGTAGAAGTTTTGCCATCCGGCGTTGTTGAAAGCCCGTTCCATGTCTCCTCTGAGACCAGTCCTGATCAGCAGCATGGGATCGAAGTACTTGGCATGCGTGTAGTAGCGGTCCTGGAGCTTGGCCAGCACCGTTCTCTCTCCTTCGGTCCGAGCAACGATATGCTCGACCCGAGTCATGATTCGGATGCGGAGCCTGTTCCGAGGCACTTCCTCCTCCTGGGACTCTGTGTCTTGTCGAGTTGAGTCGACAGACATAGTGTCCCGGGAAGCGGATGATCCCTGAGAGCGGCAGGAGCTCGAGGAGCTGAGCTTGGTCACGACTCCACGTGCCGTCTGACGTGCCTTTGTCCACATGATTCCTGCAAAAGGTTAGTCTCACAATACCCAAGGAAATCAGGGGTTAGACAGTTAGAAGTTAGGCGTTCTTGTGGGAGATTAATCACCACAACTCGGTTAGTCGTTCTTGCGGGGTAAGAACCACCACAAACGTTCTCGTTCAACCGGCAGGGGTTTGTTCTCACAAGAATTCAAGAATGGATTTTAGCAGAATTTTCTTGTGGCTTAAACTCTAACCTTACTTAAAGATTTTTGAAATTCGGAGCGAGGGAGAAGGGAAGTGCTCTGGATGCATGCATACCTGTGCTTGGGGCGAGTTGCTCCTGAGCTGGGCGTTGGCTTTTATAGAGGCGCGGCAGGGAAGGCCTCGGCCTGCACATGGCGCCGGTCGTGCCCATCCCATGCGTCGGTGGTCACTCTACTGCTCCTGGTGCTGCTGGTAGGTGAGGATGGGACGACGACGGTGGAGGGAGGCCGGCCGGACTGCATGGGGCCGTTCGGCCTGGTGTGCTGCCCATTTTCCTCCATCCTTTTGTGTCGTGCCCATTCACATGTGCTTGTTCCTTGCTGCTTTGATCTGGCCATAGAAGATGACAAGTGGGGCTGGCCGGCCTGAAATTTGGCCGAAGTTTTTTTTATATGCTAAGTGATGCATAAGAAAAATATGAATGCAAGTTTCCAAAATCAAACATGCTGATTTGAAAGAGAGATTTAGAAAGGGAAACCTATTTTATATGCAATGCATGGATACGTACCATATACCTTATGGCGAGGGCTTGAGTTTTACGTCCTGAGCGGAACTCTTCGATTCTTCGTTCGGGGCTGATTTCACCCGCCATTCCTTTCGGTTTGGACGGGGCTTGGTTTCAACTTTCTTGTCGCGCTTTGCTTGTTCCTCCAGTGCATTGGCTCTTGATATCCTTCTCCGCGCATGATAGCGGTCATGCCTTTTCTTTTCTTTGGCGGCGAGGGCTTCCACCATCTTTATGAGGGTTTCTATTGTTAGCATCCTGGGATTTCTGGGTGTGATTTCTCTGACCATATTGACTTGTTCAGGGGTCTCTTTAGGACGGAAGGAGAAATTCTCGGTTTCTCTGTTGATCCTGAGTTGAATAGTCCCTTTTCCCACATCGATGTTTGCATTCGTGGTACTCAAGAATGTTCTCCCAAGAATGAGAGAATTCTTGGCTTCAGCTTCCATGTCAAGGACGATGAAATCCACAGGGACGAAGAAATCCCTGATCTTGACTGGGACATTTTCCGCCACTCCGTGTGGGTAGCGGATCGATTGATCCGCTAGCTGCATACACATGGGTGTAGAGACAAGCGAAATATGCTTAAGGTGGTCAAAAACTACCTTTGGCATTACGCTGACGCTCGCCCCCAAATCACATAGGGCATTGTCGAAATCATGGCCTCCAATTGAGCATGAGATTGTGGGGCAACCAGGATCTTTCTTCTTCTTGAGGCGAGGACCGAGTATGGCAGAGCTGCATTCCTCAGTCAGCTGTACCGTCTCCCTTGTGGGTAGAGTCCTCTTGTTGCTAAGTATGTCTTTGATATACTTGGCATACGTCGAGACCTGCAAAGCATCAAGAAGTGGCATATTGATGTATACCCTCTTGATTACCTCGACGAACTTGTCAAATTGTTCGTCGGCCATGGGTCTTCTCCTCCGTTCTGGGAACGGGAGGAAAGTGGGATCTCGGCTGTCGCTTCAGGCTTGTGGTGCCTCGTTCCCCTCCTTCGAGACAGGGATGGTTTCCTCGTCATCTTCCTCTTCGGCGGTCGGCTCAGCGTGGCTAGCTTCCTTCTGTCGGGTACCTGCATCTTGAGGATTGTGTGGATCCCGCGTGGTCTTACCAGCCCACGTGGTTACTGCAATAACATTTTCCTTAAAAGGGACCTCCGGTTGCCCGGGTAACTTCCCCTTATTTGGGTTAGGACAAGATGCGGCCAGCTGAGCCACTTGAGTTTCAATCATTTTGTTGAAGCTCAGCTGGTTCTTAACGAGAGAATTGAAAGCTTCTATCTGGGAGGCCATCGACTCCATAACTTTATCATTAGCAAGAAATTTCTTGCTAATGCTATCGTTAATTTGTTTTTGGCCGTACTATATGTCCTTTAACGATGGTTGAAAACCGTTGTTAGAGCCATTACCTTGCTGTTGGCCGAAGGGGAAATTAGGCTTAGAATTCCAACCTTGTTGAGGACGGAAGCCTGAATTGTTGTTGTTTCCAATGAAGCAGGCTTCCTCTTGTGTCATCGGGCAGCTGGTGCCTGAGTGTCCTGTTTCTCCACATGTTTCACATGTGATTCGGTCTTCCACAATCTGACTCATCTCCTTTCCGGGAGATTCAATCTTCTTCAAGAGAACGTCCATCTTAGCGGTCAGCATGTCGACGGAATCAATCTGGTGTACTCCCTTGGTGCGGGGAGCTTGTCTCTCTCCCACCCAACTTTGGTGAGAGGATATTTACTCAATGAGTGCCGTCGCAGCGTCTACATCCAGCGAGAGGAAAGCTCCTCCCGCAGCTGCATCCAAGTGCTCTTGCGATCGGCGGCTCAGGTTGTGGAAGAAGTTTTGAGTGATCAACCACTCTTCCACACCATGGTGGGGGCAGGCTGTAATGTACTCTTGTAGTCGCTCCCAAGCTTCTGGGACTGACTCTCCGTCTAGCTGCTGGAAGCTAGTGATTTTTTTTCGGAGGGCATTGGTCTTGCCCACCGGAAAATACTTGGTCAGAAATGCGTCGGCGCATGTCTGCCAGTTTCCTTCAAAAGATGCTTTGTTGGCATAGAACCACTCCTTGGCTTTCCCAAGTAAAGAAAATGGGAAGAGCTGTAGGCGGATGTTGTTGATCGGCGTGCCATTGGGGTGAGCGTTGGCATCCTCAATTGCCTTTCCACAGAAAGGACTGGCCTAGACCATGTCGATTAGGCCAGACCTCAGCTCAAATCCCCCTTCCTGTGCGTTCGACAGTCCCGGAAAGTTGCTGCTTGACGGGGCTGGGAACTCACGGAGTGTCTTCTTCGGCCGAGCCATCTCTGGTGATTCTAGGGCCGAAGAATACGATAAACCTATGTCTGGTTCAGACTCGGAGTCGGATGACGACTCGAGAGTGTTGCTTGAGCTGAGTGAAATCTGAGGAGGTACGATTCTTTTGCGCACTACTCTTCCAATGCGTTCTGGATTTGGATCAAAGTTTGACGGTACGTTGAAACCAGTCATGCACTACCCTACAAACACATCAAAAATAGACGAATGCTGCAGTGGTGAGGTCACGAGGGTTAGTGGTTTGGTAACCTATAAAGACTATCAAATAATTCAACAATAACTGTAGCCAATTGCTTCCCCGGCAACGGCGCTAGAAATGCTTGTTGGCAGTCCTTAGCGTCACATTTTTAGCAACGCTCAAGAGCGCGAAGATATATGTTGTTGTATGCAAAATAGATTCTGCAAGTGCACAGAATATATCTCGTTGTAGCACTTCACCTCGGGAGTTATCCTAGGGTATCATATTTATATTTCCGCAGGGAAGCAGATGGTTAAAGTGTATTGAAGAATGATATGATAAATCTTGCCAGAAATATCAAGCCAAAAACCCAAGGGTACAAACTCTAGGTTTGAGGGATAATGGTCAAGTGAATGACCGGATAGAAGGTCTAAAAGACCAGCGACACACAGAAGCTCCTAAGTCTATAGAAAAGGAAAGATGTTGGGAGAGACCGGACTTAGATACTTCCTAACTCAGAGCAAAAGACACTCTAGCCTTAGCCTAGACTCTAGCTTAGATACCGGGGATAGAGCTCACTTCGACGTCTAGAACGGGAGAACCTCAGAACGGGGTGAGAGAGGAGGTTCTCCCAACTCTAATCCTAATCTAAGAAATGGAAAAGATACAAGAGTTCCCTTCAAGTAAAGACTCGAGAAGTGTGGTGTGTGTCTTGGATGGAAGATAGGGCAGCCTTTTATAGCCTCCCAAGGTCGGTAGCACTCGTAACCGTCATGCCACCAGCCTGCTTAACCTCTATGCGAAAGATGGTCGCGTGAAGAGGCAGCAGCAGGCCAGCCGGCCTGGTGTAGGCCGATCGGCCTACACCTGGCGCCTCTGGCCACCGCCTTCGTCGTGGACGCTCCAGATTGCTTCCTGAGGTCAGTAGTGGTTGCATTCAGTTGAGGTTGTCCAAGAATCCGATGTTGTGGGCCCTCTAATCCATGTGTCTTACACTCTAGGCCTTTGAGGTCCTTGGATCAAACCGACGTTGATTGCACGGTGCTTGATCATCCTGGGTATTTGCTTGAGCTTGTGGATCAGTGGCGTGGCCAGACCTGGCCAGGGGAGGCCGGTCGGCCTGGCTCTGTGCCAGGTTTGGCCCCTGTTTGATCTGTTTCATCCTGCAACCATAACTCATCCAAAACTTATGGAATTTGTTAGTATAAACACTTTTATGAATGGAACATGGTATGATCATCCTCATTTCACTGAATTGTTGACGGTCAAAACTGGGTTGTAATGGCCGTCAACAGTCCCCGATCTAGATTGTCTGATCTGGATACATGGAAGTTGGTGGGCATCACCTCCATAGCCACATCGGCTTTCAAGAATTGGTGGGCCGAGTGGTCACAACATCTCTTCTGTGAACCGGCCTCATCATATTGCAAGATATTTGATCTGAGCTTCTCGACCAAACAAAAGGTACTTACGATTTTTACAAAAATTTCTAACCTTTGATTACTTCAATTATTAATCTCATTTTATCTGCAGGAGAAGCGATTCCCTCCCCCAGAGACAAGCAAAAGCGGCCGACCGATCAAGTACGCCTCTGCAACCGATAATCCTCATATCGGATATATGCCCCATCAGCAGGAGATATTCTTAAGGGGAAATTGGCCAAGTGTAAAACAGGCACTTCTTCAAAGAAGACAACCAAGAAGATCACGATTACAACGGCCAACGCTCAGCTGGCAACCGATTTGCTCATCGGTGCATTCCAGGATACAAACCCTCATCTTCCACCGATAACAGGTATCGATTTCTCTTATTACTCCAAGTTCTTCTTCTTTACTCTTAACAACTAAGCCTGACTTAGACATATTTTGCAGAGCAAGAAAATGAAGAAAATGTAGGACCGATACCTCCCCCAGCACCTCGTCAGAATTCTCCAGCCTCATCATCATCGAACCATCCTGAGCTCAATCCACCAGGTAACAATCTATCCTGACACACGTCTGATATCAATCGATTTTATTCAATATGATAATTGTTTTCTTTTAGAGAAAATAACTGATATACATCTAGAAGGATCGGTGGTTCAAACAACTGAAGGCCATCCTCAACAAGAAACAGAGATAATAGCTCCTCAGCAAATACTGGTAATCTTACTTTGAATTCATTAGAATATCCGATCCTACTCTTAACACCCTTTTTCCTCAGAACGAACCAGCTGGAACTTCCTCCATTGCTGAAGAACAAGTTCAATCGGATATACATCCGATTTTACTACCAAGACAACCAACCCAGTTTGATGAAGTAAACTTGAAGCAGGTCGTCTATTACTTCCTCATCCGATTATTCATTTCCCTTTTTCTTCAACCCTAATAAGAATTATATTCTCTTTCTAGGTCGAAGACTCAATCGATAATAGCTTCTTTGATTTCCCAATCAAGAATCTCTTGGATGAAGAAGAAGTTCAATCGGCTGACAAAAGGACTCCATCGGATGTGGTCACTCAGCCATCAACAATCAGCACCCTGTCGCTCCCAGAAGATGTCAAAAACAAACTATCAGATCTCCTAGTTCTTCTAGAGCAAGACAATTCCGTGTTAGTTCAAGACGCTGGACCGATTCGAAACATTCTTCATCAACTACGGCCTAACCTTAGCCGCGAAGCTCAATCGGCCATCATCCCTGCAGCCTATATCGAAGGTCGTCAAATTGAATTCATTGAAGCCCAACAGAAGCTATCTGATCAACAGAATCGAGAATCATTGATCAAGGAATCGGAGGAAAAACGGACATAGCCAATGCTACCAAAGACAAGATAGTGGCCAAGATTGATCAATTAAAGGCCCGCAAAATAGAACTATCAAATGAGCTCCGATTGGTCAGCCAAAGCCTTGAAGAAGAAGAACAAAGACTGCAACAGCTTCTGACCATGATCGAAGATCTCACAAGACTCTCAAAGCTCAGGCATTCGATGCATTCAAGCTTTACAAGTGCATCCCAGTGCAACAAGGTTCGATCGAGTCCTACCAGCGCATCATCAATGAGATAGACCAAATCCGCCAGCGGGCATTGAATGTAGTCCGATCCCTTTTGTAAATGCTTGTAATTTGGTGGTTGCACATTTATGGGCTTGTAATGAATACTAATTCCTGTAGATTGGACTTCCACAATCCTCTTTAACTTTTGCGCGATTCCTTAGCTGATTCTCTGGCTTTACTTATCAATTCGCATAAATGTCTGACTCACAAGCCTTTTCAGTCTTGCGAAATTAAATGCTGCGTCATAAATTCTCTGAGTCAACAACCCCTATAAAAACCACGCCATCTCTCTTTCTCACATCACACGCACCAGTTCTTCGCAAAAAGATGGCATCTTTGCAACAGGTGAAAAAAAATTTCAACTCAATCTATTCATCAGCATTTTTCCTCTAAATCTGATTTTCTTCCCAAATACCTCAAAGGCTTGATGAAATCATCACATCGCTCCAGGCTGGCAATCTTCTTTCCGCAGGAGATGAATACTTCCTTGAGAGTCATGCTGAAGAAATCAAAGAAAGATTTCCAGCAGGAATCATCTCCGTGCTTTGTTCAATCTCCATCAACACCATGCCCCTCGGCGGAATTAACCAAGTTCGTCATCAAATTCAAGCCCTCCAACTCTCACTCTCCCTTCTTGAAGAACAACTCACTCGCCTAGAATCGAGAAGAGACCTAATCGGTGCAGAGAACTTGATAAACTCGACCCACACTTCAAGGGACGGGAACAGTAAGAATTCTTCATGAACAGCAAGAGATTGCCGCATCCTACGAGCAGCACGAGAGCTACTACAGGGCAATCGGGATAATCCAAGAGTATCTGGATTCCCTGTAATTTTATTTTTATTTTTTGCACTAAGGGCGATGTGTATCACATCGGCCATGTATCCTCCGATTCAGATCAAATCGGACCAGAACTTTCGAAACGGTTGAGAATCTGATTCGTTTGTCCTTGCATGTATTTTCCTGTATCTTCCGATCGGTAATCGGTTCATGAATCTGCCCAAATACTAGGGTAGTATTTTTTCAAATACTTTCCATTCAAAGCTCTTGTAAATATTTCTCCTTCAAGTGTTTCCAAGATGTATGCATTGCCTGACGCACAACGATGAACTCGATACAGCCCTTCCCAAGTCGGAGACCATTTTTTGAATTTGGAATCTTTCGATCCGATTGGCAATACTAGTTTCCAAACGAGATCTCCTTCAACAAAACTCTTAATTTTTACTTTCTTATCGTACCATCGAGCCACACGTGCTTTGTCTTTTTCGATATTGCTTAATGCTCTCAACCGATGACTAGCCAAATCTTCTAATTCTTCTTTCGTCAAAGTAGCATAATTTTCAGTCGTTAAGTCATCTTGAAGGTCAATACGCCGAGATCCAGTTTTTATTTCCCAAGGTAAAACGGCATCATGACCATAAACCAACTGATAAGGAGATAATTTTGTAGCACCATGACATGCCATCCGATACGCCCACAAAGATTCACTCAACATGACATGCCACTTCTTAGGATTTTCTTCAATCATTCTTTTGATCAACTTGATTATCCCCTTATTCGAAGATTCGGCTTGACCATTGGCTTGAGCATAATATGGAGATGAATTCAATAACTTGATCCCCATGCTTGACGCGAACTCTTCAAATTCCCCAAAAATAAACATAGTTCCTTGATCGGTAGTTATAGTCTGTGGAATACCAAATCGGTAAATGTGGCAGAACCACCTCAAGTTATGTCAGCTCAAGTGCATTGTCCCTTAGCTAATGCAAGCAGTACAGCACACTCGCACTTCAATAGACATCACCGTGTAGTTACTATCAGGTAACTCCTGATTACACCACTGATCACATTGTTGAAACCAATACGAGGCAAGTCTCACTCCACGATGAGCACAGATGATTAACGAGTCACAAATTTTACAACACAGTACACGTGGATTTAATTACAAAAAAAATTACATGATAAAAGTTATTACAACACAGAGTTTAAAGAACAGCGGAAGTTTTAAACATCACGAGTCTACGACGAAACATAATAATGCACAAGTAGCCCAGCCAGCATTATTACTCCCTCGGCTCCACACCCTGAGAAGCCGGAACGAACTGCAACTGAAAACCCTCAGGAACACCGAACGGAAAAGCTTCAGCGACCTGCTCGGCTACCTTAGACTCAATCTCTAAAAAAGGAAAACACAAACAGGGTTGAGTAATTTAATACTCAGCAAGACTTACCCGACTTTAGGTTTACTAAGACCCCGAGTATGCAAAGCTTTTGGCTCAGTTTTTTGTTTTGCCAAAAAGAAGCAACTAAGTAGATCCTTACTTTCAAATTTTAGCATCCAAGTTTTAGTTGAGCTATTTATTCTAGATAAGCATTTGTAAAAACTTTTTCAAAGAGAGCAAGTACTTGATTAATTTCAAACAGCATATAAACATCGTCATATTCATGTTCTTATCTAGCGATGCGGCCCAGTGATGAAGAGCTCAATACCGTGAGTACGGCGAATCGATTCGGTTTTTATACCTTGCAAGGTTAACCTACCCACACGGCATAAGCAAACCCCGTCGAGCCGCTCATGCTAGCCGTTCCTTTAGCCAGCAACCACAACTTCGGGCTCTTGCTGCTCGACCTCAGACTCGGGCACCAGATTATAAACCCCGTCAGCTAGAACGTTCTCTACATGGAGATGCATATGTGTGAGTTTAGAACAACAATTGGAAAAGATGCATTAAATAAATTGCAGCAACTCGATTATACAGCTTAAGTACAAACACAAATATTCACAAGAAAGCACAAGTTATGTTGTTAAAAACAATTATTAAAACTTTATAGAGTAAGTGTATATCTCTTTAAACAAGATTAACCTATCACTAAGAAGGAAAAGATACAACAGATGTAAACTTAAACTGAGATCACCAAAATTATCTGGGAAAACATTATACTAACTTAAGTACATTTATAAAAACCAATATCTACCTAAATTAAGGGGTTATTTGAGAACAAATTAGTTAATCAAGTTAAACAGGTTAAACTACCAGCATGAGATATTCCCTGGGTAACTTTTACCTCAAGATTACCACTGAAATTTTATAAGCATTTTATTCTAACAGAAACTAATTATTTTGAAAAAGACAGAAAGACTAGAAATCTACCAAAAATAAGACACAGCAGCAAGATTAAGCACAAAAATGCAAAACTATACAGAAACACTGATTAAACACTATCACAGATTTACCATGATTTATTGAGCTCAAAAACTATTTTAAAAGTATTTTTAACAGCACCAACAAGATTCTTAATGAGAAAAAGCTTAACTTAAAATACACAGACAACATACATCCAAGAAATTTACTATGATCACAAAAACACATAATAGAGCTACTGTGATTTTCTCAAAATTTGTAGATATGCAGAACCATTTATTTTGACACCAAGTTATAAAACTTAAACAAAACACTAACACAGGAATTAAAAACTTATCAACATGATTTTATATTTTTCTACTGTAACCAAAGATGCAACAAACTAAACAAAATTGGTTTCACATTTTTCTCACTTTTATATGATTTACTATGCATTTTACAAGAAACACATGCATGCAGAAAAGCTTTTAAAAAGAAAAACCGAAAACCCTTTTGCGTTTAGGTCCCTGCGAAGAAAGATCCTTCACCAACCAGTCCTTTCTTTACAAAACAGCCCCTGAAACTTCCGGAAAACCCCCTAGAACTTTTCCACCTTCACACTTAAACCCGGATTTCTTTCACTTAACCCCCTGGAAAGACTTCATCTTTTAATCGAACACCCCTGGACAGAACTCCTCTCGCACAGGGCGCCGCCGCGCGGTTGACCGGCGCTATCTCACCAGAGAAGTGGTCGGAGATGCGCCGGAGAAGACCCTCGTCCTCAGGACTCCAAGCCGCACCACCTAGGCATGAAAAACCCAAGGATTAGAGGCAGCACGGTCCTTGTCCATGGCCGGCGGCAGACGACCGGAAAAACGGCTGGCGCTAAGGCTGACCGGAGCTTCGGAGTTCACGAGAAGAGGGTGCACGGCTTCAGGAGATCAAGGAGTATCCATTTGGGCGATTCATGGAGGCGGAGGAGGATGAGAAGGTGAAGTTCCGCGGTGGGGTGGGGTGGCGGCAATGGCGGCCGGTTTTCTGGAAATTGCCGGGGATGGGAGGGACAGCGGAGCTGGCGGAGTGGTTGAGGGCGACGAGAGCGAGGTGGAGGAGTTAATATCTTCAATTGCCATTAAGATATGATTATATCCAGCGTTCCCATCCATGAAACTAATGATTTTATGTCCTGCTGCTGCGTCAACCTACACATCGCCCATCGGCGATCGGCATCGGATATCCATCCATCGGAGTTGCTTTGTTAAGATCTCTAAAATCAATGCAAACTCGAAGCTTTCCATTTTTCTTATACACAGGGACGATATTTGAAATCCACTCAGCATACCGGCATTGTTTAATAAACTTAGCATCTATAAGCCGAGTAATTTCTGCCTTAATATCATCCAAAATTTTAGGATCACAACGACGAGACGGTTGTTGATACGGCCGTGTGGCAGAACCGCCCAAATTAATCCAGCTTAAGTGTGCTAACCTTCCATTGGTCGTCACGCAATTAAAATGGATTAAGATGTCGATCTGTCGGGTCGAGCCCGATGCAACCACGAACAATTACCTCGATCGAAACGAGTCGTGCAAATACTCAATCGAAGGTGAGTCCCAGATATTACAACAATCCACGATTAAATAAAGGTCCCAATTGAGGTACTTTATTATAAACAGTTCAATGCATACGGTTGCAATGTACTCAGAGTTTTGAAATGCAGCGGAAACAACTAATTATTCAAAATGACCGTGACATCACGTGAAGCCGTCGTGACATCACTCGGAAGCATCCTCGTCCCATACAACGGTCCAACCAGGAGGAAGGGTGGTTGGCCAGGTAAGACCTGCAACCATCTCCTCGAGAGCACTACCTGAAAACAATTCAACAAGCAAGGCCGAGTATACTAATACTCAGCAAGACTTACCCGTCGGGTGAACACTACATCACCGACTCCTAGACATGCAAGGCTTTTGGCTGGTGGGTTTGTTTTGCCAAAGAGCGACTAAGAGTGGGTCCTTGCTTTCAATATTTTAGCATCAAGTTATAGTTCGAATTAACCATTCTAGGTAAGCAAATAATCTAAACAAGCATGTAGAGCAAGCAATTAAGCAAGCATCAAGTTTCTTTCCATCGTCATGTTCCACTTCTTACTCAATGCGGCACAGAGGTCAAGTAGTCTCATTAGCTGCGGGAAACATACAGTTCAAACCGATTTCTTAACCTTGCAAGGGGGAACCCAAACACACAGATCATCCCACTCAGCCAAAGGCTAGCGCTACCAGGTAGTCCTCCAGTTGCGTCCAGAGCCAAACTCCCCTTGGCATACGAAGTCCAAGGTCGGCCAAACCGAACACTTGCGCCCTTCGTACCCACATGTTCCAGGCATGGGGAAGAAGTTCCTGATAGGAGCAGGAAAAAGTCCGCACACCGAATTCATGTAGGTACTAAACTTGCCAACCCCATAGAATCGACAAGTGCTTGGTACGTTCAAAAACTTAACCAGCACTACCGTACCTTTTGACCTTAACCAATTTTAGCATACACGGACGGGGCATCTACACGACAAAAATCCCCGCCTGTCATCCTTATGATTCCAACATAAGTAAAGCAGTTGATTTCTATATCTCGCGAGTGACAGGAAATCACTCTAGTCCTTATAGCATGGCAGCTATCGACCTATCATACTAGTATTGCAAAGCATAGGTACCTGGGATCATGCAACTAAGGTTTCAATTCAATGCCTGAAACATAAATGCGCAAGCAAACTTAACAAACATAGTTGCAAGAGTTGAAACATAGGACATGCTCCGGGGCTTGCCTTCGGGCACGATGTTAGTTTGGGACTCCTCGGCAGCTGTGTTCAAGTCTTGCTTGACCCAGACGGCGTTCACCTCTCCTTCAGCCTGGCCTTCTCCTCCAGCGGGTACGAGTTCGTAGTCGCCGTCGGCGAGGACTTGTTCTACACGGGATGCAGATGCAATTAAGAGTATGATCTTGTATCGAGCCATCATCATTGCATAATGATAGACCCGAGGTGTATTGAGTGACACATTCACCTGGACAATTTTGGTCTGACCTTCCCTTTCTTTACTTAAGTTTGTGATTACTCATTAAAGTACTTGGGGTGTGTGGTGGTGATTGTGTACACATCTATTAAGTTTTTAACTTTGTTTTCTTCATAAAACAGCAAGAGTGTGTGTGGTGATTTGTTCATTTTATTCCATTAGCTTAAAGAGGTGAGTTATTTTTATTTAACCCTTTTAAGTAATGAACTTCAACAATTTATTCAGGCAGTTTGGTTCGTGATCTTAATGTGAGAAAATTACAGTATGCTCTTGGTGTGTTGTTTGATTTATAGACCAAAAACTAGACCAAGATCGCGCATACATTGACCACAATAAATTAAACAAGAACAGCACACTATCATCAAGAATAAATCCTAGTAAATCACACTATCATCAATTGATCCTTAGAAAATTATCAGAGCTTACACTAGTCTAAACAAGCTCACATGAAAAAGGGTAGCTCGAAAAGATCAAAGGACCTTGCTGTTTGAATTAACCAAGATTAAACTGTTATTAATAGAAAGAGCAAGTTAGCCAGCTCGAACTAAGCTCTACTTTTTACTAGACACTCACCAAAGCATTACAGAGCTACTGTAAAAAGATTAAGCTCAGCAGCTGCACAGATTAAATATTAAAAACTATTGATCTAGACGTGCACTGACAGCCTAAACAACTTAGAACTTCAAAATCTAGCATGTAACTTTGTGCCATCTTTTTACATAAGCCTAAACATTTCATCAGCTACAACATATCCAAAAATTAGCACAAACAAGTAGATTTCAAACTGTGCACAAATATACATTTGAACATATTTGAACTTAGTTTGAAATCCACACAGGAAACACATATACATGCTTTCTATAAAAGATAGAACACATCACAGAGAGTCCAACAAAACTGAATTTGCAGTTTTCTAATTTTTGTGTGATTTTTAACCGATTTTACAAGATCTCAGATTTCAAACCTAGATCTATACAATCTATTCACAAATTAGCCCCTGGAAACTTGTAGAAAGAAACCTGGAAAGATCTAAGACTTTGCAATGCGGTCCCTGGGCACGGCCGGCGGTGGGTTTGGACGGAACCCGGCGATGTGGGGCCACGGGGTTGGACGAGATCATGCTAGGGTTGCTCACCGCCTCACCTCGAGCAGATCTGGTGCAGAGAGCTCGGCTGGAGGTGGAGCGACGGCGGCGGGCGGCGGAGCGGTGCGGCGGCGGCTCTGTCTCCCCCAATGCCGGCGACGGCGGTGGCGGAGAGGAGCAGCTGGGGCTCTGGGAAGCTAGAGCGGGGGCGTGGGCGAGCTCTGGTGGCGTTGGACGGCAGCGGAGCAGCGCACACGGCGGGGAGTGGCGGCGACAGCCTGGCGGCGGCAATGGCAAGCGGCGGAGCGGTCTCGCGTGCAGGGGGTGCGAGGGCTTCTATATGCGGCCGAGGGCGAGGTACGGACGGCGGCTCGGACGCGGTGAAGCTGCACGTGGTGGCTCGGACGTGGAGCTGGCGGTCGACCATGGCCGATAGGGCTCGTCGGTCGGCGGTTTGTCGCGGCGAGGCGAGCGCAGGTCGGGCAGCGACGGCGAAGCAAGCGCTGGGATTGGGGAGCAGTGCGGACCGGGCAGGTGTCGCATCATGGTCAGGCACTGGCTGCGCGGTCGGTCGGGCAGTGGCGGACGGCAGAAACGCCGCATGCGCCGGGCGAGCGGCGACTCGCCCGTGGTCGGGGAGACCGGCGGGGGACGGAATGGATGTCGAGGTGCGCGTGGGCCCGCCTGGAGTCGGGGTGGGCACGGCGCATTAACTCCCTGGTCGACCCTCGACGTCAGTGTCAGGTGGCAGACACCAAGTGGCAGCGGCGAAGCTGGAACGCGCTGAGCGCCCGAGGAGCACCCGGCAAAACGTCGAACACTTGTTGGGCGTCTGTTCAAACACGAATTCCTCCAAAATTTTGAACTGAAGTTTAAAATCTCCAAAAAAGCAAAGTCGTGTCCCAGACTACCAGCTACAAGTTTTGTAAAGGCTGACCAGGGAAAAAGTGAGTAGGATCGAGGGGAAAAACGAGATGAAAACCGGTGAACTTTTGTGCCAGCCAGCAGTGAACTTCTAAAGATCTGCTGACTTCGACTGGGTTTTACAGGGTCTTCCACTTAAAATCTCGAATGAGCCAATTGACAAAAATGTGTCCCATTAAAAACTGAACAACTTTTGTATTGGTCGATTTTCAAGTTCTTAAGTGAAAATTTGAATTCAAACCACGCCAACCAGGAAAGGTCCAAAGTTCACCGAGGTGCAAAGGGTTTTGGGTGGACTTTCCTCAAGTGAAAATCTAGGTGGAGCTTAATTACACCTAATTAGGCTAAGGCACAAGGTTTAGCATGTGATTAAGTTAATTAAAACACCTAGATTGTCACAGCCTACCCCCTTAAACAGGATCTCGACCCGAGATTCAAGTGTAGGAAAAAGCTAGTGCGGTGGAAGGGTGCTTACGATCATGTAACAGAAGAAAACCTGAAACTTGGTGTTCAAATAACTCTCTGTTTCCCATGTGGCTTCTTCCTCTGTGTGATGATTCCACTGGATCTTGTACATTTTAATCACCTTCTTCTAGTTCCCCTTTCCTAACGGTCAAGAATCCTTAAAGGGTGTTCCACCAGGGCCAAGTCTGGTTCTACCCAGGCTATGTCTTGGTCTACAATCTCAACCTCTGGAACTCGAACACACTTCTTGAGTTGAGATACGTGGAACACATTGTGGACGGCCGAGAGTTTCTCGGGGAGCTGTACGCGATAAGCTACAGGGTCCACAAACTTCTGTGATCTCATAAGGTCCAATGTAACGAGGTGCTAGTTTTCCCTTTACTCCGAACCTTTGTACTCCCTTAGTAGGTGAAACTCGGAGGTAAACGTGATCTCCAACAAGGAACTGTAATGGCTTCCTCCTTTTATCAAAGTAGCTCTTTTGCCTGGATTGGGCAGCCTTCAGGTTAGCCTGAATCACTTTCACTTTCTCTTCCGCCTCGGTCACTAGATCAGCACCTAACATCGGTCTCTCGCCGGTTTGTGACCAACTCAATGGAGTTCGACACCTCCTGCCATACAGTGCCTCAAAAGGTGCCATCTTCAAGCTAGCTTGATAGCTATTGTTGTACGAAAATTCAGCGAGCGGCAAACACTTGTCCCAATTTTTGTCGAAGTGTATCACACAAGCCCTTAACATGTCTTCAACTATTTGATTTACCCGTTCAGTTTGGCCATCTGTCTGTGGGTGATAAGCGGAGCTGTGAATCAATTTGGTTCCTAGTGATTCCTGTAACCTTTCCCAAAACCGGGACATAAACTGAGAACCTCTCTCCAATATGATGGTCTTGGGCATCCCATGCAAACGAACAATTTGCTCAAAGTAGATATCCGCATAGTGTTTGGCTTGATAAGTGGTATTTACCGGAATAAAGTGGGCGGTTTTGGTAAGTCGATCAATGATAACCCATATGGAATCATGCTTCTGGGAAGTGAGCGGTAATCCAACGATAAATCCATACTTATGTCCTCCCATTTCCAAGAAGGTATTGGAAGGGGTTGTAGCGCTCCAGCTACCTTAAGATGACTAGCCTTGATTCTTTGGCATGTATCACACTCTGAGACGTAGGTGGCAATGTCTCTCTTCATTCTTGTCCACCAAAAGTTTTGTCTCAAATCCTGGTACATTTGCTGCTTCCCGGGTGAATAGATAATTTAGAGAGGTGGGCCTCATCTAAAATTTCCTTTCGAAGCTCTGGATTCTTAGGTACCACTAAACGTTCCCTGAAATATACTACCTCTTTCTGATTCCAATCTGAAACAACGATACTTCTCATCCCCATCAGAAAGTTTTTCTTTGATGACCTTAATGCATTTATCTTGAGATTGAGCAGCAGTGATCTTGTCATAGAGGGTCGGTTCTAAGGAAATGTGATTCATCGAGCCGTGAGGAATGATTTCCAAACTGAGCTTTCTCATCTCTGTGCATAGAGTCTGACTGTAGGTTTCTGCGGTGAGACAGTTGCAATGCGCCTTCCGACTTAACGCATCAGCTACCAAATTGGCCTTCCCGGGGTGATATAATATTTCCAAATCATAGTCCTTGACTAGTTGCAACCATCTTCTCTGCCTCTTGTTAAGATCAGACTGGGTAAGGGTATATTTGAGGCTCTTATGATCCGTGTACACCTTGCACTGTGCTCCCATGAGATGGTGCCTCCAAAGTTTTAGAGAATGGATCACGGCTGCTAGCTCGAGATCGTGCGTAGGGTAATTCAACTCATGAGGGCGAAGTGCCCGCGAAGCATACGCGATAACTCGATTATCTTGCATAAGAACACAACCGAGACCAGTACCCGAAGCATCGCAGTAGATGTCATAAGGCTTCGTGTTGTCAGGCTGTGCCAAAACAGGTGCGGTAGTGAGGAGATGCCTCAAGGTGTGGAAAGCTTTCTCACATTTCTCGTCCCATTTAAACTTAGCTCCCTTCTTGAGTAACTCTGTCATTGGTTTAGCTATCTTGGAGAAGTCTGGAATTAATTGACGATAATAACCAGCAAGACCAAGGAAACTACGGATCTGGTGTACGGAAGCGGGGGTTTTCCAATCCATAACTTCTTGTACTTTCCCGGGGTCTACAGAAATACCATCTTCAGATATTGTGTGCCCGAGAAACTTGACACTGTTGAGCCAGAATTCACATTTAGAGAACTTGGCATAAAGCTGATGATCTCTAAGTGTTTGCAGGACAATGCGAAGATGTTCAGCATGTTCACCCTCATCTTTGGAGTAGATCAGAATGTCATCGATGAAGACCAGACAAATTTGTCGAGATAGGGCATAAAAACTGAATTCATGAGATACATGAAATAAGCAGGTGCATTTGTAAGCCCAAAGGACATGACCAAGTACTCATACAGACCATATCTGGTAGAGAAGGCGGTTTTAGGGATGTCACAAGGGCGAATTTTGATCTGATGATACCCAGAACGAAGATCAATCTTTGAGAAGACTTTCGCACCTGGCTAGCTGGTCAAAGAGAATATCGATGCGGGGTAAGGGGTATTTGTTCTTAATGGTTACCGCATTGAGAGGCCGATAGTCCACACATAACCTCAAGCTTTTGTCCTTCTTTTTAGCAAAGAGGGCGGAACATCCCCTATGGTGAGGTACTAGGTCGGATGAAACCTTTCTCAAGCAACTCGTGCAACTGCGTCTTCAGCTCTGCTAACTCAGCGGGTGACATCCTATACGGTCGCTTGGATATAGGAGCGGTGCCGGGTTTAAGCTCAATCACGAACTCAATATCTCGGTCCGGTGGCATACCAGGTAAGTCTTCCGGAAAAACATCAGGATACTCACAAACCACTGGAATATCTTCAATTCTAAGTTCAGCCAGAGAAAATATGTGGGAACTTGTGTAGGCTTTGTGTAGGTAGATAGAGATCAGTGTGGCCTAAGAGCGGTGAGTGTATCTCGACAACTCTCTCGGGAATGTCAAGCACGACCCGGTGCTTAGTCATCCAATCCATTCCCAAGATAATATCCATTCCATCCAGTCCCACGCTAATAAGATCAGCTTTAAACAACTTGCTGCCCAAGGCTAGTGGCACTTGTTTCGACCTTTGATTAGTTGAGACTTTCCCGCCAGGGGTGGTGATTAAGTAGGGGGTGGCGGTTTGGGTGAGATTTAGTCCACTTTTGGTGCAAAACCTTGTACTGATAAAGCTATGCGTTGCACCCGAATCAAAAGTATAACAGCAGGGGTGATTGTGGACATAGAAAGTACCCGTCATAACTGGGGCTCCCTCGGGTAGTTCTACGAGAGTGGTGAAGTTGATCCTCCCTTGACGGACTTGCACCGTCTGCTTTCTCCCTTTGCCTTGGATTCTGCTGCTTAGCCTGAGGACAGTCGCGGATGTAGTGCCCAGTCTTCCCGCATTTGTAGCAGGCATTCCCATTGGTGGGGCGAGGGGGAACCTGATTATTAACTCGATGGAGCAATAGGCTGCTGGAGGAGCGGGAAAACGGTTCTGTGCCGGCTGGGTGGGTCTGATCACCCAACGTCCTTGTTGCCCGGGCCTCTGGGGGTTGGGAGTAGGACTACTTGTACAATCTTGTACCTCGGGTTCTGGGAACTGCCCTGAGTCATGGGTCGCCTTTCTTTCTTCTCGGCCTGAATGGCAGCCATAGCATCCTCTTGGGTGATAGCCAGGTTAACAAGCTCATTGTAGGTGCGGTCCTGGTGGTGTTCAGGCGTTCTCTGAGTCTGGCACTGAGACCTCTGCGAAACGTTCCATCTTCTTCTGATCCGTGTCAGCATGAGAGCCTGCATACTGGCATAGGCTGTTGAAGGTGTGGGCATACTGGGTCACAGGCCTGTTGCCTTGGGTGAGAGCCAGGAACTCATTAAGCTTCCTTTCAATCAAACCTTCAGGAATATGGTGAGCTCTGAAGGCAGCCTTGAAATCGGTCCACGTCACAACAGCGTTTTCTGGGAGGGTAGCCAGGTGATTCTCCCACCAGATCAGGGCGGGTCCTCGGAGCAACTGGGCAGCAAACCTAGCCTTGCTCTCTTCTGAGCATGGGAGTGCGAGCACTGAAAACTTGGACTCCACGGCGCGAATCCACGCGTCAGCATTCAGTGGTTCAGTGGCCTCATGGAAAGTGGGCGGCTGGGTACTTCAGAAAATGCTCATAGCGGGCAACTTGGGGTTGAGCATCCTGGTGTCCCCTTTGGTTTTGCTGCATCAGCTGGCGCTGCACATTGAGCACTTCCCGCATCATCTCGGTTTGGGTGACGAAAAAACGCCTCCATAGGATTCTGCGGGGATTCGGCAGCGGTGGCTGGTTGGCTTGGGTACCACTGCCTTGCCCAGTGGCGAAGTTGGTACGGCGGGTCGAGTCAACCATCTGCAAAATCATTTACTCATCAGCCACATGATCTTGAAACTCGTATACAAGGTAAACAAGGCAATCATGTGCGAAAATAGTAAACGTTCATCGCAGAATTTCCTGATCAACAAGGCTGTCAGAGGAGAAAACTCATATCTACCAGGTTACACACCCAAAAATTTTGCATTTTTGCCAGCAACTAGAAATTTTTGTGAGCTACAACTCTCGTATAAAGCTCCAGGTCAGATTCGCACTCTAGCTAGGGCGAAAAATTCCAAGTTCACGTCTGTGTCTCTGCTGTTTTCAGAACGGCCGAGGCTCACTAAAACGTACATTACTCACACAATTCTCAACGAAAAGAGCTGAAATTTTACGAACATCACCATCATAAAATTTCTTACAACATTGGTATTCATCAATCAGCCCAGAAATAAAAGATACATGCATTAAAAATTCAAACCAGATCCAGCTGCAGAGTTTAGCTGTTACAACCATATCGAATCGATCAACATTAGGGTTAACTCCTACCCTAAGTTACATCATGATCAAGCTGCACAAAAGACATACTCAACTCAAAGCTAGCCTATCCATCACTGTCCAAAAGTAGGCTACGCTGAGGAGTAACACTGCCAATCATCTAGAAGTCGTCGAGGTTGTTGACCGAAGCCTCACTCTCGACGGGTGAACCGGGGGTCGTGGGTAGAGGCGGCAAGTCACTAAGGGTATCCGTGCCGGACATACCCTGAACCTCCTCCGGGTCTACCTCGATCTCCATGGGCTCCTCCTCCTCATCCTCCTTCTCAACGTCCTGCTCTAGAGGAATCTGCTGCTGAAGTATACCAATGTGCTGGTGGGCGTCCTCAATGTCGAGCTGGAGGTCGTGGTTCTGATCCTCCAACTCCCCAATACGGTCAAGGTGTCCAACTTGCTCGGTGTGAAGAGAGTCTATCTCCGCCTGCATATCCGAGATCTGGCCTAGGTGGGTAGGTACGCTCCCCCTGCATCTCGGCTATCTGTGCCAAGTGAGTCTCTCGCTCCTGCTGAAGGGCAGCGACCTGTCCAAGCAATTCTCCAACCTGAGCCTGGAAGTTGGCCATGGCCAAGTCTGTGTCGGCAGCCTGCAAGGTGAGAGTGGTGTAGTCGTACTGGAGCTGTCGGAAAGACCGGTAAGAAGCCATGCCGAACTCAACCGAGTCAGCCAATCCTCCCTAAAGCAGTGCTCGAAGCCTGGAAAACGTGGACACGTACCGTGCTAGTCCCTCAACAGTCGGAACAGGACCAGCCTAGTCCACAACCGCCTCCACGTTAGCTCGACGGTCCAGCCAAGCCGGGTCGTCAGGCTGTGTGGTAGGAAGCAAGCCAAGCGGGGAAGTCATCACCTCCACGGGGCGGAAGTCGCAAAAGACGTTCAGCACCCGCAAGGCAGCAGACTCCACGGTGTCGGTCAACCGGTGGCCTATCACCTCGGCGTCGAAAAAGGCCACTCTGGGTGGTGAGGGTGAGGTGGTACGTAGACCCTGGTGATGCAACGAAGCACACCATCCACAAGGAACTCGCAGCACGAGTAGAGGGGCTGGTGAGGCGAAGCCGGTGGTGCTCAGAGCGTCCCACAAGATAGAGGGAAAACCCTCCCAAGCGAGGCACTCGAAGTGGAGAAAACCATCCACGCCAAACACAAAGTAAGCCGCGTCTGCCATCTGTAGAAGAATGAACAGAGAACCGGGTAAGAGCTGTGCGGAAGAAAAAAGAAGACTAGGACAGCTGGTGGAAGAAGCGAGCGTAACTCCAAAACTACCCGACAAAAAGCTCCCAAATTTTACCAGGTTGTGCTCAAGGTTATTAGCTACAAGATTGGTATTCAGAGGTTGGTTTGGTTTGTGATTTAAGGTGGGTGAAACACTCGATTTTTAACATGCTGTCTGCCAGATTTTTCCAGCAAACAGGACAGCTCTTGTTTTTAGCATAACTCAAGTTTGACTCGTCCAAAAATCTTGAACTTTTTACAGCAGCTTGCTTACGAAATTATGAACAACTTTTATTTAAGGTGCTCGGCCAACTGAGATGTTTTAATGACCCAAAAAATTCAGGACCAGCAGAGAATATAGGTTTGACAGAATTTTTGGAGTTTCGTGAGATTTACGATTTTCATTTCCCTTTAGCTCAAGTTTCCTTAACAATTTTTAAGGTGGTTAACATGATGCAAAAAGAACTAAAATCGTCCTCAAACAAGAAGCCTTGGTGTACGTAGTTAATTGCCGGCGGCGAGGCACAAATACGTCTCTCCATGTAATAGCTAGTCGGCACTCAACTATTCGCAGCTTAACGAACGGAGTCAGTGTACCTGCAAGAAAACCATGAACCTCCCGTGCCAGCAAGTCACAGGAAGCGTCCCCATTCATTACTGTTCATTTATAAAAATGGTATCCACTGCGTTCAACACTAGCATGGATAGTGCATCTAGTCTAGGTCGTACGCTCATTTTGAATAGAGCACACAACCCTTCGCATATACGTGATGCGGCATCATGCACACGTCTCGAACATGGCGAACAACTAGGACGATAGGCTCATTGGAATTAGAGCCATACCATCAAGACCTTGCTCACATATAAACATGTGGCGACTGTTACACAACCATAATGATAGATTCCTTGGAATGGAAATTCTATCATCCTTCGTGCATGCGGGGCACGGAAACCAGGCGCACGTATAAAACACGTGGGCAAGATGCGCTGGACAAATTAGTCAAATACACTATAATTAACAAGCCACCTGAAACAACCCGAAATTCCCTCTAGGGCTTCACGGTCTAGTTAATCCTTAGCGATCCAACGAGTTTTCGCAAAGCACTAGTGGGTCAAGTTTTATTGCAAAAACAAGTGTAATGGAACCGTGTGAACCTCTGGTGCACAACTTTTCGCTCTGGTACCAGCTGTGGCAGAACCGCTCAAATTAATCCGTCTTAAGTGCGCTAACCTTACATTGGTCATCATGCCACTAAAACAGATTGAGATGTCGATCTGTCGGGTCGAGCCCGATGCAACCACGAACAATTACCTCGATCGAAAAGAGTCGTGCAAATACTCACTCGAAGGTGAGTCCCAGAGATTACAAAATCCACGATTAATTAAAGGTCCCAATTGAGGTACTTTATTACAAATAGTTCAATGCATACGATAGCAATGTACTCAGAGTTTTGAAATGCAGCGGAAACAACTAATTATTCGAAATGATCGTGACATCACGTGAAGCCGTCGTGACATCACTCGGAAGCATCCTCGTCCCATACAACGGTCCAACTAGGAAGGAAGGGTGGTTGGCCAGGTAAGACCTGCAACCATCTCCTCGAGAGCACTACCTAAAACAATTCAACAAGCAAGGCTGAGTATACTAATACTCAGCAAGACTTACCCGTCGGGTGAAAACTACATCACCGACTCCTAGACATGCAAGGCTTTTGGCTGGTGGGTTTGTTTTGCCAAAGAGCGACTAAGAGTGGGTCCTTGCTTTCAATATTTTAGCATCAAGTTCTAGTTCGAATTAACCATTCTAGGTAAGCAACTAATCTAAACAAGCATGTAGAGCAAGCAGTTAAGCAAGCATCAAGTTTCTTTCCATCATCATGTTCCACTTCTTACTCAATACAGCAGAACGATCAAGTAGTCTCATTAGCTGCGAGAAACAGACAGTTCAGACCGATTTACCTTAGCAAGGGGAACCCAAACACACGGATCATCGCACTCAGCCAAAGGCTGGCGCTACGAGGTAGTTCCCAGCAATCCTCCAGTTGCGTCAAGAGCCAAACTCCCCCTGGCATACGAAGTCCAAGGTCGGCCAAACCGAACACTTTCGCCCTTCGTACCCACATGTTCAAGGCATGGGGAAGAAGTCCCCGATAGGAGCAGGAAAAAGTCCGCACACCGAATTCATGTAGGCACTAAACTTACCGACCCCATAGAATCGACAAGTGCTTGGTACATTCAAAAACTTAACAGCAGTACCGTACCTTTCGACCTTAACCAATTTTAGCATACACGGACGGGGCATCTACATGACAAAAATCCCCGCCCGTCATCCTTATGATTCCAACATAAGTAAGGCAGGTAATTCCTATATCTCGCGAGTGACAGGAAATCACTCGACTTTTACCGAGTCCTTATAGCATGGCAGCTATCGACCTATCATACTAGTATTGCAAAGCATAGGTACCTAGGATCATGCAACTAAGGTTTCAATTCAACTGCCTGAAACGTAAATGCGCAAGCAAACTTAACAAACATAGTTGCAAGAGTTGAAACATAGGACATGCTCTGGGGCTTGCCTTCGGGCACGATGTTAGTTTGGGCCTCCTCGGCAGCTGTGTTCAAGTCTTGCTCGACCTGGACGGTGTTCACCTCTCCTTCAGCCTGGCCTTCTCCTCCAGCGGGTACGAGTTCGTAGTCGCCGTCGGCGAGGACTTGTTCTACACGAGATGCAGATGCAATTAAGAGTATGATCTTGTATCGAGCCATCATCATTGCATAATGATAGACCCGGGGTGTATTGAGTGACACATTCACCTAGGACAATTTTGGTCTGACCTTTCCTTTCTTTACTTAAGTTTGTGATTACTCATTAAAGTACTTGGGGTGTGTGGTGGTGATTGTGTACACATCTATTAAGCTTTTAACTTTGTTTTCTTCACAAAACAGCAAGGGTGTGTGTGGTGATTTGTTCATTTTATTCCATTAGCTTAAAGAGGTGATTTATTTTTATTTAGCCCTTTTAAGTAATGAAATTCAACGACTTATTCTGGCAGTTTGGTTTGTGATCATAATGTGAGAAAATTACAGTATGCTCTTGGTGTGCTATTTGATTAACTGACCAAAAACTAGACCAAGATCACGCATACATTGACCACAATAAATTAAACAAGAACAGCACACTATCATCAAGAATAAATCCTAGTAAATCACACTATCATCAATTGATCCTTAGAAAATTACCAGAGCTTACACTAGTCTAAACAAGCTCACATGAAAAGGGGTAGCTCCAAAAGAGCAAAGGATCTTGCTGTTTGAATTAACCAAGATTAAACTGTTATTAATTAAAAGAGCAAGTTAGCCAGCTGGAACTAAGCTCTACTTTTTACCGGACACTCAACAAAGCATTACAGAACCACTGTAAAAAGATTAAGCTCAGGAGCTGCACAGATTAATTATTAAAAATTGTTGATCCAGATGTGCATTGACAGCCTAAACAATTAATAACTCAAAATGTAGTGTGTAACTTTGTGCCATCTTTTTACAGAAGCCTAAACATTTCATCAGCTACAACATACCCAAAATTTAGCACAAAGAAAACAGTAGATTTAAACTATGCACAAATATAAGTTTGAACAGATTTGAACTTAGTTTGAAATCCACACAGGAAACCCCTATACATGCTTTCTATAAAAGATAGAACACATCACAGAAAAGTCCAACAAAATTGAGTTTGCATTTTTCTGATTTTTGTGTGATTTTTAACCGATTTTACAAGATCTTAGATTTCAAACCTAGATATATACAATCTATTCACAGATTACCCCTAGAAACTTGCAGAAAGAACCCTAAAAGATCTAAGACTTTGCAATGCGGTCCCTGGGCACGGCCGGCGGTAGGTTTGGCCTGAATCCGGCGATGTGGGGCCACGGGGTTGGACGAGATCATGCTAGGGTTGCTCACCGCCTCACCTCGAGCGGATCTGGTGCAGAGAGCTCGGGCGGAGGTGGAGCGACGGCGGCGGGCGGCGGAGCGGTGCGGCGGCGTGAAGGACCGATAGTGACACCTCGTGTCACTTTTGGAAAATTTATCATGCACATCTACTCATTGTACAACATTCATGGTGCTCATCATGTTTTTGAACTAAGTATCAAGTTTAAATGGACTCCCAAAAGTCAAATTTCGTTTTTAAACTCTTTTGAATTCAAATTTGGTTAAGTTAGAACCTTTTCCTTTTAACCCTTTTGGGGGCTTGTTTAAAATTAAAAATGTTTAAACAAGTGGCTTTTGGCCAATTTGAAAATTCATTAGTGAACTTTATACTCTCAGCTAGAAGTTTTGGTTTGGGGCAAAAACATCTTTTGCTTGCTCAAACTCTTGGTCAAATAGTGGTCAAACCACTGAATTCAGCACTTCTGAAATTTGGCTAAGTCCAATTTCTGACAGCAGCTCTTAGCCAACTTTAGAGAGCTATATCTTTTATTTTTCAATCTATCCAAACCAAATCAAGTTCATGGTTTGAAAGCTGGTAGTTTGAACTCTTCAAAAATCATGAACAACTCCAGGATCTCAAACTCTAGCTATTTCTTTTTCATGCTCAAAGTCAGCTAAATTCAATTCTGTTCTGGGACTTAGAAAATTTTCTGAGTTCAAGTTTTTGGCCGAAGTTTGATCGATTTTATCTCTCCAACCAAATCTTTTTGAACCTGGTGACTTTAACAAAAGTTGTTCCCATTGGTACCATCTACAACTTTTGTATTGGAGTTTTGGAAAGTTTATACACGAAATTTCGAGTTTGAATCAAAGATTTGGAGTGGGATTCGCGGGTACTGGTCGATTCAGTAACGCGCAGGGGCGAGCGCTCGTGCGCTGGCGCCGGCTGTGCCACGCGCCGTGCCCGGCCGGCCTTTGCCACGCGCCCTCGCTGTGCATCGCCAAGACATGCCCCTTGCCATGCGCGCTGCCTCGGTGGCGAGCTCGGCCGGCAACACCGCTTCAGCGGCGGGTTTTGACCGCGCGGCAGCCACGCGTGGGCCAACTCGGTGAATTCACCGCGGTTAAGCCGTGTTTACCCAATTCACCGCGCTAGTAGACTCTCCTCGTTGCCCTCGTCGTCCTCGTCCACTCCGCCAGCCTTGCCACCCTCTCCATCGCCGGCAATCCTCAGTTTTCCGGCCGCCATCGCCGCCACCCCACCTCGCCGTGGAACTTCGCCTTCCCATCCTCCTTTGCCCCTCCAAGCCACTCAATTGGCATTCCCTTGGACCCCTGATACCGCCCGCATCCTTTTCCCCAATCCTCGGGCAGCGGTGAGCTCTCTCCGGCGAGCTTTTGCTTGGCCAGCCGCCTCGCTCGTGGAGAATGCATGCGCGCACTCTAATCCTGCGCTTTTTCTTGACCAGGAGGTGCGGCATGGGATCCTGAGGGGAGGGAGCAACTCCGGCGCTGCTCCGGCCGCTTCTCCGGCAAGTTCACGCCAGTCAAACGCGCGGTGGCGCGCTGTGCGCGGCGGAGACCGGCGAGGGGTGTTCGTTTAAAAGAAGATTTCTTTCCAGGGGGTTATGTGCAAGAGTGTTGGGTTTAAGTGAGAAGGTGGAAAAGTTCTGGGGGGTTTTCTAAAAAATCGAAGGGCTTATCTGTGAAGAAAGGACTGGTTGGTAATAGATCTTTTAGATCCAGGGGCCTAAGTGTAAAAGTGTTTTCGGATTTTCTTTTGTTTTTCATTTCAGCATGCATGTATTTCTTGTTTAATGCATAGAAAATCATAGGAGTGTGAGAAAATTGTGAAACCAATTTTGTTGTACTTGTTGCATCTTTGGCTACATCAGAAAAATATAAGATCATGTTGTTTATATGCAGTTTTCTGTGTAGAAGTTTTAGTTAGTTTATTAGCTTTTTGTCAAAATAAATAGTTCTGCAGGTCCAAAAATTTTGAGAAAATCACAGTAGCTCAAAAATTTGTTTTTGTGCGCACAGTAAATTTTTGGGTTGCATGCTATCTGTGTAGTTTAAGTTAAGCTTTTTCTCCATGATTAGCTTGTTTGTGCTGTTAAAAATAGTTGTGAATATGTTTTTGAGCTCAATAAATCATGGTAAATCTGTGTTAGTGTGTAGATAGTGTTTCTGTGAAGTTTTGCATTTTTGTGCTTATTAGTGTTGCTGTTTGTTGTTTTGGTAGATTTATAGCCTTTTTGTCTTTTTCAAAATAAATAGTTTCTGGTAGAATAAAATGTTGAAAATTTTTCAGTGGTAATCTTGAGTTAAAAGCTTCTCAGAGAAGTTTTTGTGCTGTTAGATAACATGTGTAGGTTTATTTGTTTAATTAGTTGCTAAATAACCCTTTATATGTGTGTTTAAATGGTTTTATATATATAGTTATGCTAATAAAATGTTTTCTAAAAAGTTTTGGTGAACTCAGTAAAGTTTGGCTCTGTTGTTATATTTCTTTCTTAGTGATAAGTTAATCTTGCTTAAAGAGATATGCACTTACTCTATAAAATGTTAAAAATGGTTTTTGCAACATTTCATGTGATTTCATGTGCATATCTTGTTTTGTACTTAAGCTGTATAATTGAATTGCTGCATGTGAGATTTTGTATCTTTTCTCACTGTTATTCCAAACTCACACATGTGCATTTTCATGTAGAGAACGTGCTAGCTGACGGGGTGTACAACTTGGTGCCTGAGTCAGAGGCTGAGCAACCAGAGCCCGAGGTCGTTGTAGTTGAGGCAGAACAAGACCCGAGCCAAGACTCGGAAGGGCCCAAGGCCAGCGAAGGCAAGCACCGGAGCGCATAACCTTTTTAACGCAGCCACACTTTAATTCATTTACTTTACACAGTATTTACCTTATGCATTTAAGTTTTCATAGGAGTTGACTGAAAACCTAGTTGCATGATCCATAGGAAAACCCAGAGTTTTCTAGTATGTGTAGGTCGATAGAATTGCTAGGCTGGTTAAACGGTAGAAGTCGAGTAATTGTCTGTTACTCGCGAGATGCTAAGTGGTTTCTTTCAGAGTTGTGTTAACCTGTCATCTAGACTGGAAAAGAAAGTTAGGCCGGGCGGAGAATGTTAGTAGGGAAAAGAATGGAATGTTGTAGCTCCGCCTGTGCCAGTTAAGGCCCGTTCGTTGTTAGCTCTGGGATCAAGATTGAATTGTACTACCTCACATGCTGGGAGTAAGAGGTAGTTGAAACTGGTAACTTATGTACTTTAGCTCGCACTGGTATGTTGAACTACGCCTGACTGCTTATTCATGTACCGGTTAGAGTAACTCATGGCTGACCCGTCGTTGGTATCGGTGGGGACTGGTACTTGAGGGTAGCAGGGTAGGTCAAGTATTTAGTGTTGGCTGAAGGAACGGCTGGCATGAGCAGCTCGACGGGGCTCGTTTGTGCCGTGTGGGTAGGTTAACCTTGCAAGGGATAAAACCGAATCGATTCGCCGTACTCACGGTATTGAGCTCTTGATCACTGGGCAGCATCGCTAGTTAAGAACTTGAATATTGTTGATGATCATATGCTGTATGAGTTATTTAATCAAGTTCTTGCTCTCATTTGTAAAAGTATTTATAAATGCTAATCTAGATCAAATAGCTCAAATAAAATTTGAATGCTAAAACTTGAAAGTAAGGATCTATTTTAGTTGCTCTTTTTGGCAAAACAAAAACCCAGTCAAAAGCCTTGCATACTAGGGTCTTAGTTTTCTTCAGTCGGTTAAGTCTTGCTGAGTATTAAATTACTCAACCAGCTTGTGTTAACCCTTTTTCAGAGTCTGAGTCTAGCCTAGCAGAGCAGGCAGCTGAAGCTTTCCCGTTTGGTGTTCCTGAGGGTTTCCAGTTGCAGTTTGTTCCGGCTTCGCAGGGTGGGGAGCCGAGGGATTGATAATGCCAGCTGGGCTACTTGTGCATTATCATGTTTTTATCGTCGTAGACTCGTACTGTTTTAAACTTCCGCTGTGCTTTTAAAACTCTGTGTTGTAATAACTTTTATAATGTCCTGTTTTGTAAATTAAATCCACGTGTACTGTGTTGTAAAATTTGTGACTCGTTAATCATCTGTGCTCATTGTGGAGTGAGACATGCCTCGTATTGGTTTCGACAATGTGATCAGTGGTGTAATCGGGAGTTACCCGACAGCAACTACACGGTTATGTCAGTTGAAGTGCGAGTGTGCTGTACTGCTTGCATTAGCTAAGGGACAATGCACTTGAGCTGACATAATTTGTGGTGGTTCTGCCAAACCGATTAGGCGACCAGAGAGGGGGGGAGTGAATGGGAGCCGATAAAAATTTCTCTCACGAATCCGGCTACTCCCAACTCAACTCCAAAGCCTACCAACCGATCTTGCCAAGATCACGTAGCTACTGTGAGGCTACTGACCCTACGAACAAGATCAACACAGCGGAACATGAATCGAACAAATCCAACACGAATCGAACGAAAACCCCACGAATCACCAACTCTCAGCCAAGGGCGGTTGCACCTCTCTCCAGGGGCGGTTGCACCGCCCTTGCCTGCCAGGGGCGGTCACACCGGTATCCGAGGGCGGTCGCACCGGTCTTGCCAGACAGCACGGGAAAAAGGTCAACTCGAGAACGGATCTCCCAAACGGCTTGGAGTTTTGAGACGAAACTTTGGGTAGATGGTATACACCTCAAGGAGAGGCTATGCCCCAAAAATCTCGGCCTCTAACTCTCTAGAACTCCGGGAATTTCAAATCTAGTGAAGAACACACCCTCCACGAGTTCATCCCGAAAACTTCAAATCTAATCCGATTCCCGGCGTTTGGGGGCAAGGGGTCACCAGCAAAAGAGGCACAAGGCACTCATACGTGATTCCCCCAAAGAAATCCGAGAGAAAACGGGCTAGAAAGTGAAGAACGAAAATCCCCCAAAAATGGCTCCGAAAATACCTCCGAAAATGGGAAAAAGAAAAGGAGCTCGGGAAATCAAATCATGGCACAAAGATGAGCAGCACAAACTCCATCACATAACCATGAATTCACCTATACAAAACTAAGAAAGATTAGAAGTAGTTCTAGGTGAAGGGGATGAAGGGAAAACTAGTTCAATGGAAAACCAAAGAGAAAACTAGAAGAGATAACAGCCACCACCCCTAGGGGGTCTATTATATAGTCCAAATGGTGGTGCTCGAAAGACTAAACTACCCCTAAGCGATACATACCCCTCAGGGGCGAATATGACATTTTTCGCGAAGATTTTTCCGGCTGGGACACCTTTCACCGCAAGCTAGCTTCCCTCCGACGCAAGCCTTGCGATCACGCCGCGTGTCCTCCGGATCGAAGCTCCTCGACGCTCACGGGCGACCTGCCCAGGTGGGACCGGTCACACCGCCCCTGGGGGGCGGTTGGACCGCCCCTGGCTGGCAGGCCGGGCCGTCGCTACGTCGAGTCCTCGGTCCTTGGTTTTGAGGCCCAAACCAAGGGAAACCGTCCACCGATGATTTTGTGGCCAAATCACCAAACCCGCGCGCAAGCTTCGGTCGTTAGCCGCCACCTTGCACCAGGCTTCTCGTCCGCAGTACGAGCTTCGGTTGTGAGCCGCTACCTCGCACCGGAACCACGTCCCCTTGCTCGTTCTTGCCAGCATGTGAACCGCACTTGATCCATCCGGCCACCGGGTCCCTCGAACCAAGCCTACTTGTCTCTCCGCTCCTCGGAGGCCGCCATGGCTAAGACCTTTCGCGCCTGTTCTTCACCTGCACCAATGCAATCAAGCCGCATTCTACACCTGCAATACTTGAGCCAAGGGAAACGTCAATCCACACCACGTTGTCAATCACTCATCACACTAGGAAGCGACCATCCACCGGTCCTCGGACACACCGGGTCCTCAATCTCCCCCTTGATGAGTGCATTGACAACACACACATAGTAACCATAGATAGAAAAAGAAAATAGAAAAGAAATCGAAAACAAGACTCAAGCAAGTGACTAAAAGCAAAGACACGCCGAAACAAAGTCACTTCGCAAGAGAAAGCTCCAGAAACGCCGACCCTTCAAGAAGAAGCGAAAGGGCACAACACCATCGGCAAAAGAGCAAAGCACAAAACACAAGTCACGAATCTCCAAATCACTTTTCAGAACACTCAAAGCACTCCCCCTGCATTGATGCAAACTCCCCCTGAACAAGTGAACTTGTGCGTGCGAAAATGCATCGAAAATGGATCAAATCTCAGAAAACCTTGTGTCACTGCACAGGGCCGGTTGGACCTCCCTGGAGGGCCGGTTGCACCGCCCTAGCTCCAGGGGCGGTCACACCGCCCTGCAGGGGCGGTCACACCGCCCTGCCCAGTCAAAGCACAAAAATGCAAATCACAGAAAAATGCTCGGAATGATGTCGTTTCAACTCGAAAACCTTCCATAAGTACCCAGCAATGTATTCCAATGCTCAAACTCTCCCCCTTGTTGACAATGCACAAATCAAGGCAAAAATGCAAAAATTTCAACTCTAAGCTTCTCAAATAGGCAATGAGCGATACAAAATTCTACAAGTTAGAGAACAGGCAAACTAGACAGGCCACAGCATCATAAGGGCATTGCCGTCAAGAAGGTGAAGATATATAGCCATTTGACAAAGCCATGATCAATTTGTGCAATTTTTTCGAAAGGTTCACCTCATGAGCAAAGTCCTAAACATGGACCATTTGAGCAAAAATAAACTTCATCTCACCAAGATCATGATAGAACAAGCATTCTTGACAAAAGATCATTATAAACGCCCAAAATCTATCTCATGTCATGTCAAAGCACGGAGCCATGTGTTCACTTCTCATGGGAGACTTCTCCGGCAAACAACATGCAACCGCTTAGCACCCATGTGTGCAAGTGTGTGCAATGGTGAAAGCATAGAGACATGAGCATAAATATATTCAAATAAATCTTTTTCTCATCTTTCTTCTTTCATGCATAGACATCTCATTTTTCAAGTTTTTCAAATTAAGCATGGTACATGAAATGTCTTTGCGACAAAAAGAAGCTTATGCTCCTCCATGAGATAAACATGGACTAAACATTTACAATGACAACGATCTTTGACCCAAATGAAAAGAATATTATCCTAGCATGACCTTAAGCAAAATATAGCCATTTCGGCTCAAATAAGACATGCAAAGGCATTTACTCATGGGTGAAAGATTTAAGTTCAGTTTATCATTTTAATTCAAAAAGAGACTATCTCAAAAGAAATATATCAAAACCATCAAGAGCATAGCCATCCATACAATCAATCCTTAGCCAGCCTGCCTAAACTATAAAATGTAGCAAGTTGTACCAATCACTGCATATAGGAGAAGCTCATCCTAAGATATGATACAAAAGATGAAATCAAGATACAAAAGCAAGAAAAATGTACATCAAGATACAAAGATGATACAATAGTATACATATGCTACAAGAGAAGCCTCCAAAACTCAGCTCAGAAAACTGCACACACACCAAGTTCTCCTCGCAAGCGGGTGAAGGTAACTTGGTCAAGTGGCTTAGTGAAAATGTCTGCAAGCTGGTTTTGGGTAGAAACATGGGCAAGCTCAATATCTCCTTTCTCCACATGATCTCTCAGAAAGTGGTACCTCACTTCTATGTGTTTGGTTTTGGAATGAAGCACGGGATTTTTGGCTACGCTTATGGCACTGGTGCTATCACAAAGAAGTGGAACATGGGACATGTCTAAGCCAAAATCTCTCAAGGTGTATGTGATCCAAAGCAACTGAGAGCAGCAGCTAGCAGCAGCAACATACTCGGCCTCTGTGGTGGATTGGGCTACACTAGACTGCTTGCGAGAAGACCATGACACAAGAGACGAACCAAGAAACTGACACTGACCAGAAGTAGACTTGCGATCAACACGACATCCAGCAAAATCCGCATCAGAAAAACCATGAAGTGCAAGAGTGGAATCGGCAGAATACCAAAGACCCAGCTCAGGAGTAAACTTGAGATACCTGAAAATCCTCTTGACGGCCTGACGATGTGAAGTCCTCGGTGAAGCCTGAAAACGAGCGCACAGACACACGCTGAACTGTATGTCCGGCCTCGTCGCCGTCAAGTAGAGGAGGGAGCCGATCATGCTCCGGTACTCCTTCTGGTCCACTGGTTCTCCGTCCTCATCCGCATCCAAAGCTGTAGTCGTACTCATCGGCGTAGTCATCGGCTTGGAGTCGCTCATGTCAAATTTCTTGAGAATGTCCTTGGTGTACTTGCTTTGGTGCACGAACGTCCCATCCTTGGTTTGCTTGATCTGCAGCCCGAGAAAGAACTGCAACTCTCCCATCATCGACATCTCAAATTCCCTGCTCATATCGTCTGCAAACTTGGCAACACGATCATGAGAAGAGCCACCAAAAATGATATCATCCACGTAAATCCGAACGATTAAAAGATCATTGCCATTTCTCAGCAAGAAGAGTGTCTTATCAACCTTTCCCATCACAAACCCCTTGCTAAGCAAGAACCCTCTCAACCTACCATACCACGCTCTGGGTGCTTGCTTTAGGCCATATAAAGCTCGGTGGACTTTGAACACTCGGTGTGGGTATCTCTCACTCTCAAAACCCGGGGGCTGCCTCACATACACTTCTTCCTCAATCACTCCATTCAAGAAGGCACTCTTCACATCCATTTGGTACAATTTGAACCCTTTAGCAACTGCAAATGCTAGAAGGATCCGAATTGCCTCCAAACGGGCAACAGGAGCAAATGTCTCCTCATAATCTATCCCCTCCTGCTGCGAAAACCCCTGAGCAACCAACCTCGCTTTGTTTCTCACAATCTCACCACTCTCATCCCTCTTGTTCTTGAACACCCACTTGGTTCCTATGGGATGGCAATTTGGAGGTGGTTCTACTAACTTCCACACCTGATTTCTCTCAAAGTTTTCAAGCTCTTCATGCATGGCATTGACCCAATCAGAATCAGATAAAGCGTGTCCAACATTTTTGGGCTCAAAAGACGCGACAAAAGCAGAATGAGCATAATGAGAGATGTTCTGTGACCTCGACCGTATAGTGCGTTCATCCATGTTCCCGATGATCTTCGAAGGTGGATGATCCCTCTGTACCAGCAGGGGAGCTTCTCGCCTCGAGATTGCCTCCCCCTCAACATCAGCTTCCACTTGAACTCGATCTGGAGCGCGACTCGACGAAGGTGTAGCAGAAGGGCCGTCGTCGAACGTCGTGGTAGTAGTGGAAGTAGAAGGTACACGATCTCCACACGGTGCCTGAAATTCTTCATCATCTTCATCATCAGGCTGTTCTTCCTCAAAGATGGGCTGTCCCAAGTCATCATCACCTGCACACTCAAAAGCAGAAGAGCTACACGGAATGGTCTCGTCGAAGGTGACTTCGCAAGTCTCCATGATTTGGTTAGTTTCAAGATTGAGCACACGATATGCTCGAGAATGATTAGCATAACCAAGAAAAATTCCATCCATCGAACGAGACTCAAACTTGTCCAAATTTCCTTTCTTCAAGATGAAACAGTTGCAACCAAAGACCCGAAAGTGACTCACACGGGGGGAACGACCATAGAAAAGCTCATAGCAAGTTTTCTTCTTGAAAGCACGAAGGAAAATCCGATTCGAAACATAGCAAGCTGTGTTCACCGCTTCTGCCCAATACTTCCTAGGAGTCCTATGCTCATCTAGCATCGTCCTAGCCATCTCACAAAGTGTTCTATTCTTTCTCTCAACAACACCATTCTGACAAGCAACATATGGCGAAGAGTATTGATGTTCGAGACCAAGATCACGACAGAAGGCATCAAAACGAGTGTTCTTAAATTCCGTACCATTGTCGCTACGTATAGCTCTCATGGCACCACCATTACTCTCGTTTTTCAACCTCAAAATCAGATCTCGAACAAAATCAAAAGTCTCATCCTTCGACGCCAGAAAGAACACCCAAGCATACCGAGAAAAGTCATCAACAACCACAAGAACATACCACTTCCCACCAACTGAACGAACTCGAGCGGGGCCAACCAAGTCCATATGCAAAAGCTCCCCTGGACGCTCAGTCATAACATCTGTCAAAGGTGGGTGAGAAGCAGCAACCATTTTTCCATGTCTACAAGGTGCACAAACCAAATCTTTCTCGAACTTGAGCTTGGGCAATCCTCGGATAAGGTCAAGAGCACTCAAGCGTGTGAGTAGATCAAAGCTCACATGACCCAATCTCCTATGCCACTTCCAAAGCTCAGAAGAAGTACCAGCGATCAAACACCGTGAAGGACCAAAAGATCGAGAAAAATTAGCACGAAAAATCTGTCCCTCAGGAATGATCATACACACAAGGTCACCTCGAGAATCAAGAATTTTCGAATCACCACGCTTAAAACGAGCCTCATAACCCTCATCAAGAAGCTGAGAAACTGAGAGCAAATTAAAACCAAGATTCTTGACAAGAGCAACCCGCTTCAACAAGAAAGTGTCGCTCACCTGAATAGCACCCTCTGACAACACTCTACCTCTACCCTTATCCCCGAAAGTGATGTACTGCCTGGACACCACCAGGGTGAGACTGGAGAACCACTTACCATTACCTGTCATATGTCTCGAGCAGCCAGAATCCATCAACCAAAAGTTCTCCAAGCCTCCCACCTGCACAATCAGAACCGAGAACGAGAATGAGCAAATGACTCGACACTGGGGTTAGCACAAAACGAGTCAAACCAGTGTCGGGCCATCTGCTCAAAAGAGGGGTTAGCAAAATCAACTCTACCGCGTGAAACCCTCTCGTCTCTCACCATCGGACCTCTAGCACCACGCGGGGGAAAACGTGGCCTAGACTCTCTCCTAGCCTCAAAGCTACGGTCGAACCTCCCTGAACCAAACTGACCGCGAAACGGAGGCCGCCTAGCAAACTCACGAACAACTGGAACACCACGACTAGGCAACCACAGGAACTGTACGCACAAAGTCGTCGCCTCTCGGCCAGGGTGAACGAGACACAGGCACACTACGAGAAGAGTAGTACCTGTCCCTGTTCCCCACCTCCTTCTCTCTTCTCACCTCCCTCTTCTTCCTCCAACAAAACTCCTCAAGGTGTCCATCCCTTCCACAATGCTCACAATGGAAGCGGACTGGCTTTGGCTTTGGGGTTTCTCTCGGCTGTGCTCTCTCTCTCGGCTGGTAAACCCCACTCCTCACAAAGGTCACTCTCCTCTGAAAGTTCTCTGACTTAGGTGGAAACTTGGGAGGATATGGAGTGGTGTCAAGCTTGTTCAGCAGGTGGTTTGGTTTGGGTGTGAAGTTGTTCTTGAGAATGGTTTTTGGTGGGTTTGTGGGAATGTTTGCGGTGGAGCTCTCTGGATCTCTCTCTTCTCACCACTACTCTCACCAACCTTCTCAGAACCAAGACCACAACCATCAGCTCTCTTGAAACTCGCAATCAACATCTTGAGCTGAGGCTCACGACCAGACAACCAACCCAAACACTGTCTCAGCTCATCATTCTCATCTTGCAATCTATTCACACATTGTTCTAGCTCAACATTCTTCAATGCAACAACATCACAAGTAGAACAGGAATTTGCAATAGGAGATTTAAGTTGTGCTTCAAGTGAACTAATCATGGTGCGTGATTCAAGCAACTGAGCATGCAAAGCAGGACAAGAAGTACAAGCACCTAGCAAAGATGACCTAGACTTCAACTCAGCAAGCTCAACTCTAGCACCCTCTAGTTCATCCAAGCAAGTCATGTGTTTCTCCTTAAGCACAACAAGATCAGCAATATGCACATCACAGAACGAGCATTCTACCTCATCAGACACAAGAGGAGCATCTTTCAAAACAGCAATCTCAGACTCAAGCGAAGCTGCTCTCTCCCTAGACTCGCAAAGCAAAGACTCAAACTCCATGGCCTTCTTTCCAGTCTCAGAAAGCAAGGTCTCAAGCTCAGCCACTCTATCCTTAGACTCTCCTAGCAAGGACCTAAACTCCCTCTTTTCCTTGTTGGTCTTCCTAAGCACATCATCGCGGTTATCGACCAACTGCTCTAGCCTAGCAATCTCCTGACGCAAAGAGGTGGGATCTGTCAATACCTCATCCTCGGAGTCAGAGTCGGAGTCGTCCTTGCTCTTCACGGAGTCGTGCGCCATGGTGCAGTAGTCGACGGCGGCGAAGGAGATGCCGTTGAAGTTGCGGTTCAAGCTCTTCTTCTCCTTGCGGTGGCCGCGGTCCTCATCTTCACTGCTTGAGCTTGACGACGTGTTGGTGGAGCTTGTGTCGATGTCGCTCGCATCAGCCACCATCGCTCGAGATCTGTGCTTCTTGTGTCCACCGTGCTTGTTCTTGGATCTTCTCTCTTCCTTGTTCTTGTTCTTGACGCGGTACTCGTCCTTGGAACGGTGCTTGTGGTCGTCTCGCGGGCGGTGCTTGCGGTTGTAGTCGTTCTTGATCTCCTCGGGGCACTCGGCGATGAAGTGGCCCATCTTCCCGCATCTGTAGCACATACTCCCGGCACGCCTCGAACCCTTGCGGTTCTGGTACATCCGCTCGAACCTCCTCGTGAGCAACGCGAGATCCTCCTCGCTCAGCACCTCATACTCTTCATCTGGGAGGGACACAAGAGAAGACAAAGCAAAGTGTCTAGGAGTGTTAGCATGTCCATATCCAGAGCCACCGACTAGAGCCAGACTATGGGGATCAGTCGGACTCTTAGCCTTGGCAAGCAACTGTCTGTCCACCTCGGAAGACTTCAACTTCGAGAAAAGCTCATCAACAGACAGAGTCTCATAGTTTGCCGACTCCATGATCGCCTCAACCTTGGCACCCCACACGGATCTATCAAGTGCTTGCAGGAGCTTGATAGCTCGGTCATGATCCGAGTATGGGAGCACGGTAATGTTGGCTTTCATGTTGTTGACAATCGAAGTGAAACGCTGAAACAAAGCATCAACAGACTCTCCAGGCAAATGAGCAAAATTCTCATACTCCCTCCTGTACATCGAGAAAAGCCTAGCCTTGACATGGCTATCACCACCGTGGGCTACCTTGAGCTTCTGCCAGATCTGGCAAGCTAGGTCCTCGCCCAAAACACGCTCAAACTCCTCAGCGGACAAAGCACGGAACAAGTAGTCAACAGCTCGGGCATTCGCCTCAAATCTATCCTTTGCATCCTGGGCATCTAAGTTGGTGGGATTGACATAGTTTTCATCTTTCGTCACATCCCACAGCAACTTTCCTTTGCCTCGCAAGAAAGCGCCCATACGCGCAACCCAGTTCGGGTAGTTCTTCCCATCGAAGTGCGGAGGCCCGGAACCCCGATCTTGGTACGCCATCTTTGGATCTTAGACTGGTTAGAGTCGCAAAGACCCGTAACCGGCTCTGATACCAATTAAAGGACCGATTAGGCGACCAGAGAGGGGGGAAGTGAATGGGAGCCGATAAAAATTTCTCTCACGAATCCGGCTACTCCCAACTCAACTCCAAAGCCTACCAACCGATCTTGCCAAGATCACGTAGCTACTGTAAGGCTACTGACCCTAGGAACAAGATCAACACAGCGGAACATGAATCGAACAAATCCAACACGAATCGAACGAAAACCCCACGAATCACCAACTCTCAGCCAAGGACGGTTGCACCTCTCTCCAGGGGCGGTTGCACCGCCCTTGCCTGCCAGGGGCGGTCACACCGGTATCCGAGGGCGGTCGCACCGGTCTTGCCAGACAGCACGGGAAAAAGGTCAACTCGAGAACGGATCTCCCAAACGGCTTGGAGTTTTGAGACGAAACTTTGGGTAGATAGTATACACCTCAAGGAGAGGCTATGCCCCAAAAATCTCGGCCTCTAACTCTCTAGAACTCCGGGAATTTCAAATCTAGTGAAGAACACACCCTCCACGAGTTCATCCCGAAAACTTCAAATCTAATCCGATTCCCGGCGTTTGGGCGCAAGGGATCACCAGCAAAAGAGGCACAAGGCACTCATACGTGATTCCCCCAAAGAAATCCGAGAGAAAACGGGCTAGAAAGTGAAGAACGAAAATCCCCCAAAAATGGCTCCGAAAATACCTCCGAAAATGGGAAAAAGAAAAGGAGCTCGGGAAATCAAATCATGGCACAAAGATGAGCAGCACAAACTCCATCACATAACCATGAATTCACCTATACAAAACTAAGAAAGATTAGAGGTAGTTCTAGGTGAAGGGGATGAAGGGAAAACTAGTTCAAAGGAAAACCAAAGAGAAAACTAGAAGAGATAACAGCCACCACCCCTAGGGGGTCTATTATATAGTCCAAATGGTGGTGCTCGAAACACTAAACTACCCCTAAGCGATACATACCCCTCAGGGGCGAATATGACATTTTTCGCGAAGATTTTTTCGGCTGGGACACCTTCCACCGCAAGCTAGCTTCCCTCCGACGCAAGCCTTGCGATCACGCCGCGTGTCCTCCGGATCGAAGCTCCTCGACGCTCACGGGCGACCTGCCCAGGTGGGACCGGTCACACCGCCCCTGGGGGGCGGTTGGACCGCCCCTGGCTGGCAGGCCGGGCCGTCGCTACGTCGAGTCCTCGGTCCTTGGTTTTGAGGCCCAAACCAAGGGAAACCGTCCACCGATGATTTTGTGGCCAAATCACCAAACCCCGCGCGCAAGCTTCGGTCATTAGCCGCCACCTTGCACCGGCTTCTCGTCCGCATACGAGCTTCGGTTGTGAGCCGCTACCTCGCACCGGAACCACGTCCCCCTTGCTCGTTCTTGCCAGCATGTGAACCGCACTTGATCCATCTGGCCACCGGGTCCCTCGAACCAAGCCTACTTGTCTCTCCGCTCCTCGGAGGCCGCCATGGCTAAGACCTTTCGCGCCTGTTCTTCACCTGCACCAATGCAATCAAGCCGCATTCTACACCTGCAATACTTGAGCCAAGGGAAACGTCAATCCACACCACGTTGTCAATCACTCATCACACTAGGAAGCGACCATCCACCGGTCCTCGGACACACCGGGTCCTCACGGCGGCTCTGTCTCCCCCAATGTCGGCGATGGCGGTGGCGGAGAGGAGCAGCTGGGGCTCTGGGAAGCTGGAGCGGGGGCGTGGGCGCCAGCAAAACGTCGAACACTTGCCAGGGCGTCTATTCAAACACGAATTCCTGCAAAATTTTGAACTGAAGTTCAAAATCTCCAAAAAGCAAAGTCGTGTCCCAAACTACTAGCTACAAGTTTTGTGAAGGCTGAACAGGGAAAAATGGGATGAAAACCGGTGAACTTTTGTGCCGGCCAGCAGTGAACTTCTGAAGATCTGCTGATTTCGACTGGGATTTACGGGGTCTTCCACTTAAAATCTCGAAATGAGTGAATTGACAAAAATGTGTCCCATTAAAAACTGAACAACTTTTGTATTGGTCGATTTTCAAGTTCTTAAGTGAAAATTTGAATTCAAACCATGCCAACCAGGAAAGGTCCAAAGTTCACCGAGGTGCAAAGGGTTTTGGGTAGACTTTCCTTAAGTGAAAATCTCGGTGGAGCTTAATTAGACCTAATTAGGCTAAGGCACAAGATTTAGCAGGTGATTAAGTTAATTAAAACACCTATATTGTCACAGGCCGAAACCCCTATTTGATCGGTAACCGATGTTCAACAACTGATCGGTCTAATCCAGGCATCTCAGAATAATCCCAAGCAAAACAATCTTTATATTCTCGTAATAAAGTTATTAATTTAGTTTTGAATACAGGATCTAATTTGGCACTTACATACATCGGCCTAGGCTTACTACCATCTCCTAAATCAATCTCTTCTAATTTATCAGCCGACGTAAATCCATAGCCTAGTTTTCCATCATCGTCATCATCCATTAAGACAACTCTTCAGGACCGACTGCTTGGATCGGTTGTAAACCAAAATCGGACATCTTGAGGAAGTCAAGGTTAATAGCCTGTCCCGATATGCAAGTCACCTCATAGCTCCAAGGACATACTTCAGCTGTCGCAATATTAAACGGAGCATCGGCTTTCACCACTTCCACCGAATCTCCAACCCACTGAATTACACATTGATGCATCGTAGATGGAATACAACAATTAGCATGGATCCAATCCCGTCCTAGGAGCGTATTGTAAGAACTCTTGTCATTTATGATAAAGAAAGTAGTAGGCAAAGTCTTACTCCCGATCGTCAAATCAACACAAAGTGCCCCTCGAGCTGGAGAGGTTTTCCCTTCAAAGTCTCTGAGCATCAGATCGGTTTTCATTAAATCAGACTCACCCTTACCGAGTTTTCTCAACACGGCATATGGCATGAGATTAACAGTAGCACCACCATCGACCAACATTCTAGTCATTGGAGTGCCATTAATATATCCCTTTAAAAATAAAGGCTTCAAATGTTGTCGGTCTTCTTCTTCTGGCTTCTCAAAAGTAGCGGTTGCTGGATCGAATGTCAATTGAGCAACTCCTTCTTCAACATCCGATTCTATTACCTCATCCGATGCCATAAATTCCCTTGGCAAAATAAATGCCATAAGTACATCTGCAGCTGGAGCATCGTTTTGACCATGATCTTGAGCCTTCACACGCCAAACCTGGCTCCGGCTGCCTTTGTTATTATTATGACGTTGTTCTTCCAGTTCGATTTGTCTCAATCTCTGAACACGTCTCTTTCGAGATTTGGTCAAACCTTCAGGACACCACTGAGGCTATGGCTCCTTGAATCGGTGGAACGGCTGTCGCTCATGAACCGATCCTCTTTCAGGATCCCTTCGCATGATTTCATCATCAGGGACACGATCATCAGCCATGTCTTCAATTTCTTGGCTCATATATGGCTTCCTTCCCAATCGGTCCCTTATATCAACTCTACAGCCAATTCTTTCATGGACAGAAACACGCCGATTTGAATCCTCCTGTTGATCCCTATTATCCGACCGTCGATCTCTGAGGATTGATCGATCCTGATTTCCTTCATTTCGGTTATCAAACCGATTAGGCCTTTCTTCAACGCACGGCCTCTTATTTGGCCGAGTGTTCCAACCTTGCCCGTTGCATTCCGGACAATTTTCAGGAGTTGGCAATTTAATTCCCTCTTCCCAGCAATAAATAAAGAAAGGACATCTCCAATGATCAGCATTGCTTTGTCTCATTTCCTCTTTGAATCGAAACTGTTCATTCTCCCTTCGGAATTTACTGATCAATCCTTGAGAAGTAACCCGCCTTTCCTAACTTTTAGAACTTCCAGCTTCCTCCGATCTTCCTTTTCCTTTTAGATCGGTTATAGAAACCTGAACTTTAGGATCAACGGCCCCTTTTTCCTTAGCCAACTGCGAAGTAAGAACCTTCTTGGGAACAACTTCTTCTCTGGATATCTCCACCATATTGATTGGAAAATGGTGTTGATCAATTTTCATCGGCTTTGTAGGTTTCTTGGGCAATTCAAACTTGATCTTTCCTTGTTCAATAGCCGATTGTAATTGTTGACGGAATACTTTGCAATCATTTGTGTTATGAGAAGTAGCATTTTGGAACTTACAGTAGACCAACTTTTTTAATTCCTCCTCTGAAGGAATCCTATGATAAGCAGACAGTTTAAGCAACCCCTCTCTTAACAGCATATCAAAAATCTTATCGGCTTTTGTAATATCAAAGCCGAATTTTTTAGGCTCCTTTTTAGAAAAAGGGACCGAAATCGTTTTTTATTCTTAACCCACTCAGCAAGACCGATTTCTTCTCCATCATCAGATTCAGAATCGGAACCATAGCTGGCATAATTGACCCTCTTCTGAAAATTTCTCCTCGGCTCATACTGCTGATTTTCATGCCCAGATATCCTCTGCACAATTTGGCTTATGCTTTCGAACTCCTGATTAGCAAACTTCTCTTTCAAATACGGCAACAATCCATCGAAAGCCACCTCAGCCAATTGTTTATCGGTCAACATCAAGCTAAAACATTTAATCCTGACATCTCTCAACCGAGCAATGTATGTGGAAAATGATTCATCGTTCCTTTGCTTCATGTTAGTTAGATCAAAAAGTTTCTTCTCATGAACTCTGGCAAAGAAGTATTGATGAAATTGTCTCTCTAAATCGGACCATGTGACCACAGAATTGGGTGGCAACGTCATGAACCAATTGAAAACTGAGCCAGACAAAGAACTTGAAAACAATCGGACCCTTAATGCATCAACGTTAGCAGCTTCTCCACATTGCATAAGAAATCGGCTAACATGCTCAACAGTTGATACATCATCTTGACCAGTAAACTTTGTAAACTCGGGGATCCGATACCGATGAGGATAGGACATCATGTCATAATGCGCAGGATAAGGAGGACGATACATGACATTCTGAACCCTTGGTTTCAAGCCGAACTGATTCTGAATCACATCGGCTATTTGAGATGACCAATCAATTTGTTTTTGAGGAGATGGTTCTGCAGGTTGATCATCCGACTGACAAATTGGCGGCCCTCTTGACTGAAAGTTGGTCGGTGTCGTTAGAGCCGGGGGCGCCATTGGAGCAGGCGGTACAGAAGGAGTAGGAGGTACATAAGGAGCAGGAGGCACATAAGTTTGAATCGGCTGAGAAGCCGATATACTTGTCTGACCATGCGGTACCATCTGTCCATACTGCTGACTATCGAACGGAGAAAAATTAGCTGGTACTCGAATTTGCTGTATGGTTCTGTGATTACTATCCACCAGAGACCAAGTTTTCCATCACTATGTTTAACCCAAGCAGCACCTTCTCCTGATGTGACAATTTCTTCATCTTTCTTCTTCCCAAAATCAGGCGGCATGCCCCAACCTGTTTGTGGATTATATGTACCAGTCCCCAAACCCTTAGAAGTTGTTTGGTGTGAAGTATGTACTCCTGCCATCTGAGAAACTGATTGTCCTGATGAATCGAATGGCATGGTGTTTGCAGTAGTTAATCCAGTCGGCTGGTTGTCCGATTGGTTCTGAGAAGACATAGCACTGGCAGAAGAAGATTCTGGAGCTGCTGATGGCGTAGTTGTAGCTAGAACTGATGCACTGGTATTGGATGTTGCATGTGGAACCGATGTGAAAGCCCCTGCTGCAGTACTAGATGCAAACGGAACAGATCCGAATGCTGGAGTAGCGGGAGATCTGTAGAAAGGAGGAATACCATAATAAGGATATGGAGCATGATATGCCGGACCTCTGAATCCCGCCAGTGTTGGATCTTCACGCAGTTGAGCCAATACAGCATTACGTACCGTATTTATCAGTACAGGTGATTGGTTAATAAAAGCATGATGAATAGAACTATCAACCACCTCCTGAAGCTTCCCTGATGATTCAGCAATAGTGATTGTACGCGGAAGAGGAAGTGGAGCTTTCTTAATGGCTTCCCCTCGCTTAGTAGAACTAAACGATTTGAGACACTCATTACGGTACTCCTGCTGATGAAGATCCAATTCCTTACTCTGTTCTTCATTCAGATCATCATAAGTCACGTTAATAATATTTTCATCATGAAGATCAGAGTTATTGTGGTCCTTAGGATCAACTGGTTTCTTCGAAGGCATCGTGAATTTTCTTTTCGGGTCCCACTGGGCAGTGCCAAAAGTGTGTTGACGCAAAAATCGGGCGATGACAGATGCGCTAACACACGAACGAAGGTGTGGCCTTGAAATCCGGGGTGCTGCCAGTCAATCTGACATGTTGATTGACAAGGACAAAATCGGATGTTAAGAAACAGCTGAAGAGCCGATTCTCTCGTTAGTGAAATCGAATTTGATAAGACCGATTCCGATATGTAGTGAAACAGCACAGGGAGCCGATTCTGATAATCAAACAGCTAATAGCGCAGTAAGAGACGACCGTAAAGTGATCCGAGACAGCTTAATAAAACAACACTTAGAACTGAACTAATCAGCTATTAGATGAATTTCAAGGTTAATACTTTGACAAAGCCGATTAGATAGAATTCTAAGCTGGATAGAAGGTGATAAAAGCTAAAACAACAAGAAGAAACTTGTAGATCTAGCAAATATCGATAACTGTCGAATAAATCTAAACGAAACAACAGCGATGCGCCCGATGCTAAAGCTCAGATATTACTCAGTAGAAGCGGAACTCACGAGCAAGCCTTGGAGATCTGGATTGCCTTGACTAGCTCAGGAGAACTCGTGAAACAGAAAAGCTTGACGAAGTCACCGACTTGAAAGTAAATTGCAAAAAGTAGATGCAAGTAGTAAAGATTTGTTGTATTGATGTGTTCGTAAACTCTTCACGACCCTCAGGGTTTATATTTATACCTTGGAATTACAGACTCCTAGTCGATTACGACATGAACGAACTTGACGCAAAAGAAAGAAACTACTTTAACTAAGACTCTAAATAACAATAAAAAGGCCGACCCATCATGGCCCAGTTCAGCCCAAAGCTCTCGACGCCCTCAATCTATCTTTCCGAGTCCGATCCGATTCTGGAGTCTTGAATGCGATACTGATTCTTCTTATGGAAACAAATCCGATCCGATTTCAATTCAAACACTATCTTCAACTTTGACTCAATCCTCATTGAAATTCCCTCATAGCGTCGGCTCTGACACGTGTCAAAAAACGTCATCAACAGTCTCCAAGTTGGGAAGGTCCATACAAGGTTACAAAGGTATGCTCGAGGAATTCCTATATGGTTGAGACGATGCAGGGCGCTCAATGGAAGATATTTGAAGGCATATTACCCCAGTGTATGGCAATAAGCTTGAGTCAAAGGAGCCTTTAGTACAAATGGCCGGTGAATTTATGGATTTCATCGCCCTTAGATTTGTTTCTGCTAAATGTATGTTTTCTAATACGCAAGCTTTACTAGAAAACAGGAGGGCATATGTTGACAGTCAAATTTGGCACTTGTCGAGTCTGGCTAGGCATACCGGTCTAACCTCTATCCGAGGGCGGTTAGACCGGTATGGCCCTATAGCCAACCCGACAAGGCAAGTGCGGTCTAACCGCTATCCAGAAGTGTCGGTGTTCTACCGTCGATCCTACCGAGGGGTATCCCGAGATAGTAGAGTTTCAGGTGGGTTTCGCCGAGATCAGGAACGCAAAGGCTAAGAGACTCAGGATTTTAGACAGGTTCGGGCCGCTTAGATGGCGTAATACCCTACGTCCTGTATGGTGGTTTGTATTGGTGAGATCGTATCTTTGGAGGGGGTCCCTGCCCAGCCTTATATACACGGCGGGCAGGGTTACAAGGTCGGTTTCGAGTAGAATCCTATCCAATTACTACTCGTAGAGTGCTTTACAAGCCAATCCGAGTAGTTTACAAGTCATACGACTAGTTTCCATAACAAGAAGAGTCCTTGCAGTACTCTACTCGTATTCTTCACGCCTGGTACGACTCTTTCTGGAGATAATCCATGCGTCCCTGTGGGCCCATGGTCGTACCTCCAACAAGCCCCCAAGCGCTTCATCGTCGAGTATCGTCAACCGAGTGCTTGCCAAGCCAATCGAGTGCTTTTTTGAGTTCTTCGAGTGCTTGATCAGTCTTAGACAGGTCTTGGTTGTCACGAGGCCATGAGGTGCTTAAGCCCCGTTTATTCTGCATCAAATCAGTAGTCTTCAAAATATTATATGGTGTGCGATAAAAATCATGGTTAAATATAAAGAGTCGTGGCTGATCGAGTCCTAACACAACCAATCGAACAAATATCGAGTATATAAGGCTGGGCAGGGACCCCCTGGAGATATCGCCTCGATATCTCCAGGGGGTTCGGCGCTATCTCTAACCAATCGAAGCGGTTAGACCGGTCCCGTATGTCAAGTCCGAGTAGGTTTAGGGAATTCATGGCTGATCGAGTCCTCCCGAGATTTTCCTTCTGGGGCAAGACCTCCCCGCCCTATAAATATAAAGAGTCGTGGCTGATCGAGTCCTAACACAACCAATCGAACAAATATCTTTACTTTTATCTCTCAAACCCTAGCCTTTCCAATCTCGTATTGTTCTTCCTTCGTCTCTACGATGGTTGAAGGCGTTCTGAGTGGCCTGCCGATCTCAGAACAGCCATACGTGCGCTAGCTTCGTCGAGGTCCCTCCCGAGCCAGCGTTCTTAGGCTTTTCGCAACAGCCAGCCCAAGACCGGTTAGACCACCTTTCCAGGCCGGTCAGACCGCCCTTGGCAAAATTGCTGCGAGGTGAACGTTTCGCGCGCGAACTAGCGCAATTCGACGTGTTGACCATAATCCGCGTCAACATATTTTTGGCAACTCCGCTCGGGATTATAATCTACGCAGCGATTTTCCCGCTTCTCGCTTTTCGCTTCTCGTAGTTCAAATCTCTGAAGCGGCTTACCACATAAGCGAAGATCGATGAAATAAGATGAAATAAGCGAAGCGTTTGGTGGGATTTTCGCTTATTTTCACCGACTAGCAGAGAGGCACATGCCGCAAGCATGTGTTTTGAAAAATATAGCGTGAGAAAGAGTCTTAACTACCGATGTATAGCGTGAGAAAGAGTCCTGGCTGCCGATGTATAGCGTGAGAGAGAGTCCTGGCTGCCGACGTATAGTGTGAGAAAGAGTCCTGACCGCTAATGTACAGGACCCGTGGCCCACTTATCGGACCAATGGGTCCATAATATTTGACGGCCATGGGTCCACTTGTCAGATTTGACGAAACAAAATTCTTTCGCTCTTTTTAGTATAGAAGATAGATAGCACAAAGGCACTGTGCCTGCGCGGCACGTGTTTTTAAAAATATATAGCGTGACAAAGAGTCTTGTATAGCACGAGAAAGAGTCTTGACTGCTCACGTACATGACCAATATAGTGTGAGAAAGAATCCTAGGGGCTGACGTGTAGCGTGAGAAAGAGTCCTGACTGCTCATGTACATGACCCGTGCGTTCACATGTCAGATCAATGTGTATTTTGACGATTGACCATGAATTCTTTTTCTAGCATAGATAAACCGCTTATAAGAGGAAACAAACAGCCTCTGAGGCTTCATTTGGCCATGTCTACATGACGTAACGCCCCCACCCCCCACACATCACAGGAGCCCCCCACCGCCGCCCTACCTCCCTGCCGTCTTCCCTCTCCCATCCCATCAACCAACCCCCAAGCGGCACTCCCAAATGCTCTCCGCCACCATCACCGCGCACCCCGCCGCCGCCGCCGTAACCCTGCGGCAACGGCACTCGCTCCGCCCTCGCCAGCCGCTCTGCGTCCCCATCAGCGCGGCGGCGCAGATGCGGCGGATGGCGACGGCGAGGCCCCCAGTGGTCAATGCCCTCGCTAGCAAGAACGTCGAGGGCGTCCCCACCCCCAAGCTCTCCTTCCCGATACTGGTACCGTTGCTTGGTTTGGCTCTGCGTTGGCTGTGGGTTGATGGTTCCTGTTATGTTTCAAAGTACGGAGATTCTCGTGTTGGGATTTGAGGGGGAGGACAAACTGGTAAAATGGAGGGCCAAGTGATGACTATTGGAGCTTGTCATTGTGTTATAGGGGATGATTTGCTCTAGTTCAGTCAATATATGTAGTTACTGCTTGTTCAGATAACAAACTGTATGTATTTCCGTGAATTGATGGAGTAGGCAGAGGTGTTGTTGGTTTGATTTCTGGTACTGGGACATGACGGTAAATGGAACTAAATGTAAGGTGTATATTATACATTCAGAATTTCAGCACCATACATTGGGAGGCAATGTTTTTCAGTGAGATGATATAATCAATTTGAACTTACACATAGTCGGTTGAATTATTTTAAAGCAATTATGCAAACATTCCATAGAATTCTTGCTGAGAAGGATACCAAATCTTCATGCAAATCGTGTGTACTTAATTTGATGGAACTTAGTTGCACCTGGAACTCTTTGGATGATTGCTAGTATTCATGTAAGAATTTTGATTGTTTCCCTAGACGCAACTGTTTAGCTATTGATGATTACTATCATATAGTTTATTTCGTTTTGTCCATTGGTTGGATGACAGGGGCGATATTTGGATGATACCAGAGTTGCGCCGGGATTCCACTGAGCTAACATATGATACTACTGAGCTAACATATGATACTTTAGTTTGTCGATGCCATTGTTGGCCATAAAGCTTTTTTTTTATCCTTCATGTTAATTTCCTACGCCAGTGCTGAATTCTTTTTGAACCTATGCAGAAACTTTTTTTCTGAATAAAAAGTTGATGTACCTTGCCCAGGATCTCAGGCCTTTAAGATGTGGTATTATAAAATTTTATCCTTATAAAGTGTTTTGAAGGAAATCATTAGTTTGTTGAGAGATGCTTGAGTTTGCATATAAAGTTATAAACTGAAGTTCAATTGTTTATCAAATCACTTGGTGATCAGGGTTTCAGTAAAGTCCGTTGTACTGCTATACATTCCACATGGCTTGAGATGCATATGTGCTACTGTGTTGTCGCAACTGTATTTCACTTAGTATAGCTCTATTTATCTGTACAGGTCAATAGTTGTACTGGAAAAATGGGGAAGGCTGTTGCTGAAGCAGCTGTATCAGCCGGTCTTCAGTTAGTTCCTGTATCATTCAGTGCCATGGAGGTCCCTGATGGAAAGCTTGAACTCTGCGGTAGAGAAATTCGTGTTCATGACCCATCTGAAAGTGAAAAAATTCTCCCTTCCATTGTTAAAGAGTACCCAGATCTCATAGTTATCGATTACACTGTGCCTGATGCTGTCAATGGTGAGTGCATTAGTAATTGCTATGGACAATATGTGTTATCTTCTTTGGTTAATACATGCTCTTGAACAACTTTTTTTTATCCGTAGTCATTTCTAAATTTCTTATGCTTAACTATGTTGCTATTAGCAAAAAAAAAAAGGGTTCATTAAATCTGATATTTATGATATTGTGAAAATACTTGAGAATTGCAATTTGTACTAATTAACTAGTATGTTAAATGATTTTTGAAATGAATGAGGATCCAGGAAGCTTATATATTTTTGTATGGTAATGCCTATATGAGTATATTCTGTTGTCATAGTGTGGTAATGCCTAAATGTTCTTTATTCATGTATTGTTATTCACTATTTTTCCTGCTGTTGATGTTTATTTGGTATGCAGCCAATGCTGAACTCTATTGCAAATTTGGTTTGCCATTTGTAATGGGCACAACTGGTGGAGATAGGCAACTGCTGCACAAAACTGTGCAGGATGCGAATATTTATGCTGTGATATCCCCGCAGATGGGGAAGCAGGTACAATTATTATCACTATGTGGTCAGGACTTGTTATGATCATCATGTGGTCAACACATTCAAACTGTTCTTGATATAACTTCATTTTGTAGATTGTTGCTTTTCTTGCTGCCATGGAAATCATGGCAAAGCAATTCCCGGGTGCATTTTCAGGTTACAAACTGGAGGTAATAGTTTGATGTCTGCCTTGTAAAGATTACATTGTTTTTTGTATTGTTTGTTCTAATACTGAAGCTTGAGTATTTTGCATTCACTGTTAAATGATTTTTGTTCCTTATGTGTAATTTTGCTTATATAATAATGTGCAAAGGTATCATCAAAGACCTATGGTTCTTGGCTTGTATTGTCCACATGATGCAGAAAATCAAATGAATGTACTAAAAGAACCTAGTAGCCAATGCAGTGGAGAAGATACGGAAGGGGAAAAGGCCATTGTAGTAAATCTGGAGCACAATTGTGAGGGGAAGTAGGTGCACTTATGCAGATTATTAGTGGAAGTTTGTAAATGCTAAACATTTGGTTCAATTTTTTATGATAACGAGTTAAAATTTGAAGAGCTAAACTTGCTTATTCTAAATTATAATAGAGTCAAACCCAGCAACAGAGCCAGAATTGTGGGGTACATCTCAGGTGCAAATGCCCTAATTTTTCAAAACGGTTAAAATTCTTAAAAATAACATACTCAGACCTCATAAAAATTGGAGTAAAGTGCACCCTGGGTCCCTAAACTTGTCGCGTAGTGTCAACTAGGTCCCCAAACCTCTAAAGTGCCGACCCGCCGTCCCTAAACTTGTTAATCGGTTCACGTGAGGTCCAAATCACAGTTGATTTTATTAAATTGACCCTAGCAAACTTCAAATTTTCGCAAAGTAGTCCAAATCAGCCCTCTCTCTCTCTCCCCCTCCCTCCCTCCCTCCCTCTCTTTCCCCATCTCCCGTCGTCCGTCACCGCCCCTTGCCCGGCCACCCGCCCTATGTCGTCGCGCTCGCGCTCCCCGTGCCCAGTCGGAGCTCTGCCACCGCTGCGATCTTGGGCTCCCCCGCGCTGGGCCACGAGCTCATCAGCCCTGCTCTTCCTTCGCGCACGCGTACGCGGCGACAACGGTGCTAATCGGCACGACGGCGGCTCGATTCGGCCCAACGGTGGAGTGAATTGAAGGCGCGGACGAGCCGACGGCCTAGTGCCGCTACGTCCCTCGCTGGTGCAGCCGCGAGGAGTCCATGCCCGGAGGAGCGCCAACAAGGGACGACGAGGAGGAGTGCCAGCCTCAGGCTTGCGAGCGCGCCGCCTTGCCGTGCTCCCGCTTGCCGCCGATGGAGCTCGGCCTCGCCGGCGCGTGCAGGGCCCGCCTCCTCGCGCCTTGCCCAGATTCGACGCCTCCGCCGCGCGCCGGCGTCGGGCCGCCCTGATCTGGCACCTCCTGGAGCCGATCTACGCGGCCCATGGGGCAACAGGGGTGAGAGGCGAGCACTTGGAGAGGAGAGAGGGAGAAGAAAGCACTTTTGTGATTTAGTCCTTGAAGAATTGCATAATAGCTTTAGGGTGCAGTTTTACCTTAGCAATGGTGATTTGGACCTCATGTGAACCGATTAACAAGTTTAGGGACGGCAGGTAGGCACTTTAGAAGTTTGGGGACCTAGTTGACACTGCGTGACAAGTTTAGGGATCTGTGGTGCACTTTACTCTAAAAATTGTAACAAATTCATAAGTTTTAGATGAGTTAATGTTATATTTCAATAATGGATCGAATTCAAATCTGAATTTGATGTGGATATAGAACATGTCCTGATCACTCATGATTTGTCCATATTTTTTTATAACTTTGAGCATGATTGTTGTAGGAATTTGCACTATATTCAACCTTTAGGGCATTGCACCTTAGATGCAGCCAGAATAAGTTGTTGACTGATGGGGGATGAACGTATAGTACTATACAGTCCAAAAAAACTCAACCATGGGAGGATACTCCCCCAGGCTTTGTTCTATGAAGGTGTGCTTCGAATTATGAGCCATATAACTTGCGGGGCAGATAACTTTTTTTACTTCATTTGCAAATATAAAATTCTAGAAACCAACATGGCAAATGAACAATGTTACATGGACACGGGTATCAGGGTCCGACTCGGGTGTGTGATGATTCTGCAGATTTTTTGGGAACAAGCCAAATACTGCTTGGAATCCCTAACTCGGCAAAAAATTTAGGACACGGGCATCCGGGTAACACTGCAAATGAACAGTTTCTGGTTTGCACGTGCCTGTTATACTGGCATGACAACATTGCGTTTAGTTTCAGGGACGATTAGCTCAGTGGCACATGTGAGTGCCTGTTTGGTTACATGGTTGCAGGACGAGTTAGTAGTAGTCTGCAGGGTTAAAAAAACCGTTGGGAACCTGGTCCGGTAGCTAAATAGGGCCGGTTACCGCTCAAAACCGACCCTACCAAACCGCTCCTACTGGTTAACCGGCCGGTTTGACCGGTTTACCAGACCGGTTAGCCGCCCCAAAAAAAACGAAAAGTCGAAGAAAACCGCGGAAAAAAAACCCTGGTAGTCTGTAAGCTGCTCACAAATGGGCACTTCTTAAAGTGCTAGAGATTGTTAGAATTCATAGCACTTGGTAATATCCTAATATTAGACTATATCATGTAATCTGTTCTTAAGTCAAAACCATATGGAGAGGTTAGGCTTTTAGGAAGTTTAAGCTGTAAAGCTTAGGTTCCTGCAGGTATAAAGTTTCTTTAAGCAAGGATTCGATGTTCGATGTGTTGGGTATGGAACCCCAGTACCCGTAGAGAAACCACTCGAAGTAAGGAAATAAGAAGTCAGGACTCCTACTAGGACTCTACTCTATAATCCTACTAGGACTCCAACAATGTAAACCGACTAGTACTCCCGCCCCCTGAGTATATAAAGGAGGGCAGGGGTCCTAGATCGGTAGAAGACTCATAGAAGACCAACTCTCAACACAGGAGACACACAATTACATCCATACGCAATACAAACCACCAAACAGGACGTAGGGTATTACGCTATCTTGACGGCCCGAACCTGTCTAAACCTTGTGTTGTGTAGCCATTGCGTTCCTGATCTCGACGAAACCCCACCTGAAATCTACTACCTCGGAATACCCCTCGGTAGGATCGACGGTAGAACACCGACATCTGGCGCGCTAGGTAGGGGCTTCATCGAAGATCCCGTGGTGAACCCAATGGCGTCTATCAAGCTCGGATTAAACTGCTCGAATTGTCTATCGAGTAGTTCGGATTCGAGCACCCACCCACCCTGGTCCCAATATCAATCTCCTTTACTCGGCGAGGAGGCTACTGTTCGCGTGGTTCGACTCAGCAGGTCTTCATGCGAGTTCGAGACGGATTCAATTTCAAGACATTGTGCAATTTCGCAAGCCAGGGCTGCTGCTTCTTCGATTAACAGTACCGGTTTTCTTCAAACCGGTTACACCGGTTTCTACGGGAACCGGCCCGGTTGTAAACGGTAAGAAAAACCCTCTGCGCTAATCCAAAAACAGAATTGAATGTGTTGATTGCTACAGCTCCAACCCGAAGCAAAGTCAGTCAGGGATTTGTCCGATATGAATCTGACACGGTAGGAAAAAAAAAATCTACCAAAGAAAAAAAATCTACGATGCTATTGTCTGATATCCAGAGGAAATAAAAAAAAAACAAGTCCCTGCATGCATCGTTGATGATTGGTGCGTGTAAATCAAGACGAATGGAGATCAAGGCCACGGCTCCTGCAGGAATTCACTTACAGCTTACACAATTAAGTCCGCACGGCAACGTCGACTCGCTGATGATGACAATAAATACTCGGCATGACTTCAGGTCACGCCGTCGACATACCGGCGATGACTTCGACTACTTTAAGCATGCGTCGCCGCCGATAACTACTCGGTTCAACCCGAAACTACTCGGCGACGGCCCTCACACACTCAAACTAGTCGGAATCAACTCTGACTAGTCCGCTTCATCGACAAACGACAACAAACAAGCTAAGTTACTTGTTTCAATTATTTTTATTAAATTCTCTATCTTGTTCTAGCAAGATTGGCCAAGCGCCGACTACTTTGTTCGGGCATGCCTCTCAACGAGATTTACGCAGTTACTCTCGGAGGCTACGCCGACTTCTTCGCGCACAATACGCGCTCTTGCCGACTGCTTTATAAGTCCGCATCCTCTTTGTCGCGCAGTCGACTCCTTATTTCGCTGATTTCTCTTAATGGTCGTTGTTCTTCTCGAGTAGCAAATGCCTTAATCCGTGAAACCTTGAGTTTTCAGTTAGGACCTAACCGACTCATACAAAACATGATCGACTCCTACAGAATTATGAGGTAAGGCAGTACGAGACCAGGGTGATTAAACGTAACAGGTGGACTACTCGGGAGAATACATGGCCTAACAAGAGCTCAGCATGCCCAAGAATTGGCGTTTTATTCTCTTACTGAATACAATTTCGGTATATTGAACATTCACATTATGTACTACATAATGTTTTCATTGTCTTTTTTCAGGCGACAATTATCTAGGCCGCGCAGCGTGCCATCACATCTTCGCCAGCTTCCATGCTCGGGGGCTGGACGCTAAAATTACAACTCGGTTCGCCATCAGGCTCACCTAGTTGCCTTTCTCCAGCATCTTCGAGTCGCCAAGTACCAATGGTGGGGCTACGGCCACATTGGCACCTGACTCCTGTTTCTGGCGACATCGCGGCGTGACAAGTCAACCACGACCTCCTCTGTTTGCTGCTCTACTGATGGTGGCTATTTCGACTACATACTACTCAACGCATCTCCACTGGCTCCTATGCTCGGGGGCTAGGTGCAAGAAAAGCACTCGATTGACAAGATTTGAAGGAGGATTTGCAACCTGAATTAAGAAGCTTTCGGTATTTTGGGAAAAGAATATCGGCTTAACCATTATTCTGGGAGACGTCCCCGGATAAGCGGGTTATTCTGATTTTTCTTAGAACAAGATTCGAGGTGACCTTTATTTCTGGGCGCAAATTACTACTCGGATGATGATCTCCAAGATGATTCGATGAACACTAAGCTTGCTAGACCCTTGAATTGGTTATTCTAAATCATTTCAAGGCTCGAGGGCTGATAGGCGATATACAACGACTGCTGATTTTTTCAAGATGAAGAATGAAGATTCAAATCAAGACCCTCGGCTCGATTCTAAGATTCAAACCAAGGCTCGGGGGCTACTTGATATCAAGTGCAATTTTTCAAATTGCACATTTAAAGACAAGACGAAGATTCAAGATTCTGTGGACCCTCAGCCTGATTTTTCGACTCAACCTAAGGCTCGGGGGCTACTCCATATGGAGTGCGACTTTCGCCGCACCCCATATTGAATATTGAAGACTACAAGTTGATCAAGATTTACGGGGCATGAGCACCTCACAGCCTCGTGTCAACCAAGGACTTTCCAAGATCGACAAGACAAGTACTCGAAGAACTAGCAGAAGCTCAAGAAAGTACTCGAAGCACTCAAGAAAGTACTCGATAGACTTGGCAAGTACTCGGTTGATAGCAAGAACTCGGCAATGAAGCGCTCGGGGGCTTGTTGGGTATAGAACCCTAGTACCCGTAGAGAAACCACTCGAAGGAAGGAAATAAGAAGTCGGACTCCTACTAGGACTCTACTCTATAATCCTACTAGGACTCCAACATTGTAAACCGACTAGTACTCCCGCCCCCTGAGTATATAAAGGAGGGCAGGGGTCCTAGATCGGTAGAAGACTCATAGAAGACCAGGCCAAGTCTCTCAACAGAGAGACACACAATTACATCCATACGCAATACAAGCCACCAAACATGACGTAGGGTATTACGCTATCGCGGCGGCCCGAACCTGTCTAAACCTTGTGTTGCGTAGCCATTGCGTTCCTGATCTCGACGAAACCCCACCTGAAATCTACTACCTCGGGGTATCCCTCGGTAGGATCGACGGTAGAACACCGACACGATGTCTATGTTTGGCACTGGTTCTTCAATCTCAAATGTAGTAAACATGGTGTGTTGGTTCTATTAATTCTGATTAATAAGCTTAAGATTTTACTTGACAGAAGTTTATTATCGTTCCATTGTTTGAATTGTTTGTTACTATGGTACTTTTATGCATTTTCTAAAACACTAGTTCGACCTTCCATCACTCATAGCTCTTGTAGGTGCACATAACCATTTGACTGTTTCCATTTACTGGACAAAAGGTAGCACAAAATGTCCTCCAGGATAAGATTCTTATTGGTTGAGATAACACAGACTTAGGTGGTTTTCTGATTTGTCTAATTGTCTCTATTCCAAATTTGAGTTATTTTTTCCTGAACACTGATGATTGTCAGAAGCATCATATTACAGTCTCTAGCTAATCATTGTTGCGTCAAATACGCACACCTCCGCAGGTCATGGAGTCTCATCAAGCAACAAAATTGGACGTTTCTGGAACTGCCAAAGCTGTTATCTCTTGCTTTCAGAACTTAGGTGTATCATTTGACACGGATGAGGTATTGTAAAAAATTTACGGTCAATGAAGTATCATGTTTGTTCATTTCCCCAACAAAACTTCGGATGTTTCTCTTCAAACAAGTTTATTATTAACCTTGGTTATTGCCTTTTTTTATTTTCTGTTTATAGTATAGATGTAAGTCTGTAAGCCTGATGAAGTCCTATGTTTAGACTGAGCTGAATTGGACATTTTGATCCATCAGTATCTGTTACTAGTCACCATTACTGTAGTTCAAGTTGTGTAATGCAAATTTTGGTCATGGGCTAATAATGTCATGTACCAACCTCTATCGATAATCTAGGAAAATTGTCGTTATGGTTTCAATTTAGTCCGTCTTGTTTTGTTTTTTTTTATACTTATTTAGTCCATCTTGTTAATATATTCCTGTATCTGGCCTTTGCTTGAGTGATCTTTCACTTCTGATGTAGTTTTGGTCCTGAGGTTTTGAATACATCAGTTCATAAGCAGATAGTACTTCTGTGTTTGCATCAGACCAACCTTAGTATACAGTGAAGAAATGTATGTTCTCTTGCAGTTGTACTTTTCTGACACTAGTCAGTCTACCTACCGATGTTGCAGGTAAAACTAGTAAGGGATCCCGAGGAGCAGGTTACTGTGGTTGGTGTCCCGGAAGAGCATCTCGCAGGTCATGCGTTCCACATGTACCATCTCACTTCACCTGATGGGACGTAAGTTCCTTATCCCTCTGATATAAAGCTATATTCGGTTCTGAGGACCTTGCTTAGCAGTTAGCACATCATGTACAGGGCTAAGTTACCCTTGTGTTTGCAGGGTTTCGTTTGAGTTTCAGCACAATGTATGCTGGCCGTTCAATATACGCAGAAGGAACCGTTGACGCTGCTCTGTTTCTCTACACAAAGGTGTGGATTCTTAACACTATGATTGCTTGATATCCCGATACTCCCAGCCTTTTGCAGGAGGCAGGTAGAAATTGACCTTCCACTCGATTGCAGATACAATCTGGAGCTAGCAAGAAACTGTATGACATGATTGATGTCTTGAGAGAGGGCAACATGAGATGAGGTCCGTGCAGGCGTAGATGAGTACTTACGTGGTCACGATTTACAAGCTGAAATTCCACTGTGAATTTGGTCACCTTTCCGATGCACCCACCCTCTGTAATGCTCAGTACCAATATTTGTCTTAGGCACTTCTCAGTTTTGGATTAGCAACTTCCTTCAGGAAACAGAATTTAATGGTTAGGAGCTTGATTAATGGCTGTTTCTGCTTGGGTGGTATCCCAGGGAAAAAACTGCATAGATATTTTTTAACTATCCCAGTTGCATACTGCATAGATATCTGGCAAAGCTGAGCTTGTTTCTTTTTCCGGTAACCGGTATTATCTGCCTAGAAGACTAGGGATCGTTCAACTCGCAGTGTTTCTCCTTTCGTTGTGCTGAGGTCACGTGGGTTCGAAGCAGAAACGTTGACCGTATATGCCCAGCAACAGATTTTGTTGCGAGCTGTACAAATTTGATGTAGCCTGATAAATATTTGTCTGTTACTACAAATAGAAATAGGACAGCATTTATGTCCAAATTCTAATAAAAGCCGCATGGTTTGGCAAGAAAAGCCACATCCTCTCATGCTCTCCCTAGCTTGCAAGACTTGGCTTTTCCACATAGTAGAGCATTCGAAGGCATCGGTAGTTCATCCCTAGGGTTTGGGACTTCTGAGGTGCCCTGGCTCACTCTTATGTAGATCTCTTGGCCCAGGTACCTTCTGTCCAGACTCTGCGACCTCAGGTTCCACATCCCCTCGTTGTCTAGAGACACCAACACCGCTGTCCATGCTGCCGGATACACCTGCACAAGGACACACATGCCAGGTAAGTGTAGATAAGACGAAGAAACATTTCGATCAGGAACCCATGAAACCACATGGGACTTATGATCACTTTTGTATTACCTGGACGGTAGAACGGTAAATGGCATCTACCATATTGTAGGTTGATCTTGCGTCCGGGCTCCATTTGCCCCAACCCATCCTGCAAAATTCATCACAAACCACATTACAAAGGTGCCATGCATACCACGCAGTAGCACACATGGAAGAAAAATCCTTTCTTGAAAAAGCATGAATGCGCATCATACAAAGGTGCCATGCATACCCTGCGACAAAGAAGCTGTAGCCGTCGAGGTGCCACGTCTGCAGCGTCGGCAGCCTGTTCTCGAACACGATCTGCACGAAGTCCCTGTAGCGGGCGTCGATGACGGCCGCGCCGAGCGAGGGCTCCCTCCTCCTCGTCTCGGGCCTGCCGGAGACGACCGAGAAGACGCCGGCGACGTCGAAGTGGTCGGCGAGCTTCAGCGGCGTGGCCGCGTCGGCGAAGGACACGCCGTTCACTGTGCACCGCCGCCGGCCGCCGACCTCGGCCTCGTCGTTCCGGAGGAGGAGCGTGCGGACAACGCCGATCCGGCCGTAACGGAACGAGCCCTGCGGGTTGGGCCGCGCCGCGCCGCACGTCAGGTTCATCCGCACGCCCCGCGCCTGCTCCATGGACCGGTTGTAGCCGCCGTTCTGCGACGTCGGGCCGCCCTCCAGCAGAGGCGCGTCTCCGGGCGGCGGCGGGCCGCCGGAGCCCGCGTAGAGGACGTTGGCGACGCCGAAGAGCTCCGGCTTGACGAAGAGCGAGCTCACGACCATGTAGTAGGACGGCTTGGAAGGCTGGTCGGCGGCGACGAGCACCGATAGCGACTGGCCGGGGTGCACGTCCAGCGAGGCGTAGTGCTTTTGCTGCGTGTAGGTGCCCTCCGCCTCCACCAGCAGCAGCTTGTGGCCCTGGATCCGGAAGCTCAGCGACGTCCGCGTGCCCACGTTCGACACGCGCAGGCGGTACGTGCGCCCTGCCCGGCCGGCATGGCAAGAAGATCGAGGTTCATCAGCCAAGCAAGCAAATAACCTTTTTTTTTTTTTCCTTTCATGTAAGGTAGCTTGGGAAATGTACCGGCCCTTTCAGTACAAGACATATAAGGGCAGTCCCAACCCATAGTTTGTATAAGTAGTTTCTATGTCGCCATATATCATCGAGACACTACTTGAAGATCTAACCTCCTCAATGCATAATTTTCGTACTAGTTTCTATCTAGAGTAGAATTTAATGACTTCATGCATGCAGCCTAACACATAGCTTGGTCATGTATGGCTAGCAGTCGTGTGGCCTTCCTGCCGACACGTTAGATGCTCCACAATACACTGCAAGGCTCAAGAAAACCATAGATACGTACATCATATCAAGCTATAGAGACAAGAAAATATTGCAACAGAAATTTGCCATATAAAAAAAGCTTAGATTGAGTTGCAGCTGTCATACATGATCGTGACTTGAATTAAAAAAATGCTCAACATGATGTTGCAATGCAGCTTACGGCAGAAAAAATATTGACGAAAACAACAGGCGGGACTAGCTACGATAGGCAAAGCAGATGGATAGAAGCGGTGGGACTCCGGCAGTCAGGCGGCGAGGGCGTAGAGGATCTAGCAGAAAAGCAAAAACGCGTGCAATGGAAACGAGAAAACTCCCCAACGCTAAACTCATCGTTTCTTTGCTCCTCGGCATACGCGTCGACTTGGTTTCTCATGTGAGAAACGATTTCTTCATCTCTCCTCAATAACTCTCTTGCCACATCAAATTTTTGCTTGCATGGCAGGCTAATAAATTCTATAGAAACTATCCTAGTCACCGGGTTGGGACTGCCCTAATTGAAACTTTAAGCAAAAATCAGGAACTTTAAAAGTCAAACTTCTTTCTTCGCACATGATGTGCGTGTAAGTAGCTTAAATTAAACTAAACATGAACTTGTGCACGAAAAGCAATTACAGCGCTAGCTACCTGGCTTAAACGTGAAGTCGGCTGCGTAAGGGCCCAAGCCATTGATCAGAATGCCATCCGGCGACGGCAGATCACGGCCTCTGTCCAGGTACCCTCTCATCTCCTGCTCCAAAACAAACACAAGCCGCAAGGGATGGCACTTCTCACATATGGCAGAACTCTGGTATATGCGTGCATGTTTACAGCATGTAGAGAGATGGAATGATGATGGTTGCACATATATACTACAGCACGTACGCAGGGCACGAGGAACTGACCTTTACGTCCATGTTGTACCAATCCCCTATGAGGACGTCGAACTCGCCGTCGGGCTGGGGGAACGGCACGGCGATGACCGGCCGGTTGTTGACGCGGATGGGTCCGTGGCCGCCCGCGGCGGCGTGCAGCACCAGCGAGGGGCGGTAGAAGAAGCTGCCCACCTCATCCTTGGCCTGGAACACGTACGTCCAGTTCTCCCCCGGCGGGATGGCGCAGTTGGTCCCCGCCACGCCGTCGTTCCACGAGTTCCTCCTCATCTGCAGGCCGTTCCTGTGCACACGGCACACAGGTCACCTCCGGTAATTCAAGTATAATTAAGCTGCAGGGTGACAGTGCGCTGCGAGTTCCATAATACCATGTGAGGAGGAAGGGCTCGTCGAGGGTGTTGACGACGTTGACGTGCGCGACGTCGTTGGTGGCGAGGTTGAGCAGCGGGCCGGGGAGCCGGCCGTCGATGGTGATAATCCTCTTGGCCACGCCCAGCGGGGACCGTATGGCGTAGGACACCTCCCAGTCCAGGAACACGTGCCGGTTCTCGGCGTGCGCCGTGTACTGCTGCGGGCTGCTGGCGCCTAGCAGCAGCACGAGAACGGCGGCGAGGATGATGGCGAGGCGTTCCGCGCCCATGGCGGCGACGAACAGCAAATGTTGGCGGAGGAGGAGAGAATGTATGCGTATGTGTGGTTGTTCTGAATCTGTTGGGAGTCTGGCCGTGTAGGTACGGTAGAGCTATATAGCTGCTCCTTTGAGTTGCTGGTCACCAAATACCTCTCGCTCGACAATTTACTAGCTACAAATTACTTCATTTTTAAACTAAATGGCTTGTCTTAGGAGTATATAGGAGTACTTTACAACGATGTGCAATTAAGGGTCTAGATTTTTTTTATGTGTACTGATTCCCCCTCCATCTATTACAAATTATATGTCGTTTTGGTTTTTCTATATACCAATATATATACGTAACATTGGAAATTAACTCAACTTCAATCTCGTCTCTCCACCGTTCTTCCTCACCCACTGGCCCCTCGCTGCAAAGGAGGTCCCTAGCCCATAGACGAGTTTGACTCGACAATTGCAATCTCTCTTCTTCTCTCTTATGGAGACAAAGCGAGGAAGGAAAGGCGCAATGGAAGAGGACCACAGGCGAGGGTGGAGCATGGAGGAGGGGCTCTATGGAGAAGGGGGAGCCATGATCCCATGGTGGAGGAAGGCGCGACGCCGAGAACCGTGGGAGAAGCCTCGCAATCGGTGGAGGAGAGAGTGATACCATTGGGGAGCAGTGGGGTGGAGATTGGAGCGGCGCGGTAGAGGAGAGGCATGGCTGCGCGGGGAAGGAGAAGAGGAGCAAATGTAGTCCAATTTAAAGAGGTAGGGTCGGAATTATGGGAGGATGTTTAACACTACGGTGAATACCAAAGCATGGAAGTAGGATTCAAATACCATTTCGAAAAAAAGATTTCAATACAAATTTCAAAAACCATCTAAATAGCCGGTATTGAGTACAATTTTGAATTTTGCGCTCTAATGTCCACAAAATCATTATATTTATAAAAAAGTGTGATTTTAAAATTAAAACTGGAAAATCATTATATTTGTAAATAAAATGAAAAAATAGAAAAGTATTATATTTGTAAAATAAAATGTGTGATTTTAAAATTATAACATGAAAGTTATATATTAATACTGGAATTTAGAAATCTCATTGTACATCAGCAAACCCTTTTTGGACTTTTCTCCACAAAACCCTCGTAAAACGGAAAACAGTTTCTTGCGCCCCTTTCATTTCACGTGAGAAGGTTGCGAGCCCAAGGTCCCAACCCCCCAAAAATTTCGTTGAATCGGCCGTGAGATCCGACTGGTTCGCGCTCCGATCCGGCGCCCTCCGTCGGGGCAAGGTTCCGCCTCCCTCCGACGAGATGGCGGGGAAGGGATCCAAGGCCGCGGCGGCCAAGTCGGCGGACAAGGACAAGGGGAAGAAGGCCGGCGGCCCCGTCTCCCGCTCTTCCCGCGCCGCGCCTCAGGTCAGTTCGATCCCTCCGCTTCGGTTAGTTTTTAGCACGTCGCCTTGCCATCCTTGGTGCTTTTAGATTTGGTTTAGATGCAGTCTTGCCGTGCATTTTGGTGTGTTTTAGGGGGGCGTGGTCGTTAGATTCATCTTTTGTTTTCTCCCGAGGGCTCAAATCATGCGATGCGGTTTTGCGGAATTTCATGAGGATTTTCTTATGTTTGTTGGATGTTGGTCAATTTTTTTTTTCTTGCACTAGGTTTTGGTAGATCTGGAGAAGCTCGTGGCGTGTCTAGTTGGGTCGTGGTTAGGTTTTTTTTTTTTTCCTTTACTTCGAGATTAACAGGCAAACGCTGGCTTGCATGGTTACTCTTGCGGCGAAAATTTCGAAATGGTATAGGTTGTTGATTCTGACCCTCTGTTACTTGAGGCAGCCTAAGTCTCGGGTCTCAATTTGGGTGGATCATCATTTAGTGGCCATATTTGTTTCTGAGGACTGTATGTATTGCGGCCACACGGCATGGGACTGCGCCGATTTTTCTGTGGTGGCCTTTTCACGGCGCACCATTCAAATCCCGCCATGGGATGTATGCGTGATGGGCTGCCGCATCACGAAATAAGTGGCTCGAAACGGGGCCAGTATTTTGACTTGCCCATAGCCTTGAAATTAATTTCCCTTTTCAACATGAGGACAAATGAAACTGCTCGAGATTTTTGCTTACGTTGTATGCATTGCTGATTTTTTAGAAACATTCATTTTATTTTGCATGTTCTTTTCTCTGTTTTTATCATGTAGGAGAAATCTGCTCCGAAGAAAGATGTTTATCAATTGTTTGCTGAGAAGGTTAGGGATAACAAACAACTAGAATCAAGATGGGCAATCATGCAAGAGACTCGAGTAGAGTATTTTCGTGGAAAAGATTTCACTACTTTCATCAAGAATTATCCAGAAGTCAGGGAAATTTTAGGGCCGGACAAAGATTTGGAAGTGGAGGACATTGTTAACACTTTGCTGACCAAGAACCTTGTGATAAGATGTGACCGAGTTATGAAAACTGTCAGGCCTGGCAAGAAAAAACTATCATCATGGCCTGCTCATTTGGAGATACATAATGTAGGTGTTGTATGTTATTACAGATATATATCTCTGATTTTGTTGGTTAAGATAACTTGTTAATACTGTTATTCTACCCATTCTTTTATTCTTGAATTCTCCTGATGCGGAATTTACATCACACTGCATCATCTCTAAGCTAATCATCGTGATCAAACTTCATTAGTAATACTAAAAACTAGATTTTAGATACTTCAAATGTGGTAAATCTAAATGCCTTTTATCTTAATTGATAGATGTTTCCAAACTGCATATGCTTCTGGAAGGAAAGCCACCCTTTTATGTGAAGGCACATTTTAAAGGCACCTAGCATAAATCATTTAAAATTATCGATAGGTGATTAGACATCTCACATAAGCATTCCACAGTGAAGGTTGAGTGATATACCATTGACATAGTTTCCTGGAAGTTTACCTAACCTTTATCCACAGTTTCAGTAATTCTACTTGAAAGTTACATTGTTTGCATCCCTCTCTTTATGTCAAGTAAAGATTTTCTTGTGATGAAGTTATGGTTATGTTCTGCTCTAATAATCATGATATATCTGCTTACTATAGTTACTTTGAAATGTTGTAATATGAGACTATAAAAGGGGTGCAGGAAACATACTTTATCATCTGTTTTCCATAGTTTTTGAGTTTCTTAATAGCTGTAGTTACTATTTACTACAACTTGACAGTATGAAGTACATGGAATAAGTCAAAATCATTGGGATTTCAATATAAGATGACTCATTGAAAAATCTCAATGTTGATGTGGCAAGACACATCAATGCTGATAATTACATTATCTACTTGTTTCTTGTATCAATTTCAATTCTAATTAATTTGATCTATTGAAATGAATTGAGTTCCATTTGGAGTTAATCAATTATGTTCAATCATGTATTTTTCTTCATTTTATTTATTTATAGTAGTAATGGATTGATGCCAAACTAAAACACTGTTAGAGCTATATGTATTCAATAAAATCTCACAATATTTTCTGATCTTTTGATAGCTGTCCATTAAAAGGAGGTATTTGTTTACAAAATGTCTTTGTACCTAATATTTTGTATCTTAGGTTTGATAAAATTTGACTATGCATAGCAATTCACTACAGAATTTGTTACAGTGTTATTTCCTTGGAGTTGTTCTTATATAAGTGGGCTTTGATTTGTACTTACAGGAACAAGTGTTTACTGAAAATGATGGTTTCTTTGCCTGGATGTTTCTCAAAAGGCGGACCTTGTGGCAGACAATCCTTTCATTTGTGTGGCCTCTTTTTGCACTGGCAGTCTGCTTATTTCCAGTTTACCCATACCAATGCAAGATTGTTGTACTGTACTCTTGTGCAGGAGCTCTGCTTTTTATTGTCTCCATTCTTTTGCGTAAGATCTCTCTCCCTCTGAGTGTAGTTTTGTTCACAGCTACTCCCCTCCGTTCCAAAATGTAGGTCGTTTTGGCTTTTATAGGTTTGTAATTTTTGCTATGCACTTAAACATACGTCATATCTAGGTGAATAGCAAATGGTATGAATCTAGAGAAGTCAAAATGACCTTACATTTTGAAACAGAGGGAGTATTGTTTAACGAATGACAGTTGTTTACCTCACATATATGGTTAATGAATGGCATTTGGCCTGTACTGTGCGTGCACACTTCCAACATCATATAGCACTTTGGTCACTACACCTCTTTGAGTAATTCATGACAATTGTTTGGCTGTGTTATATGCCCACTTCCAACATCACATCTAGTCATTACGCATCTTTGATTATGTTTTGCCTGTTGTTTATAAGAAAGCAGAGTATTATATTTATCATGTTGCTTTTATGAATGTAAAATTAGGGCTATAGAGTATAGAGTGGACCTACCTAAGTGCTGCGAGCAAATGCTGCTGCATTTATATGCTCCCTGTGATCCAAAAAATAAGTCTCTTAGGACATTGATACGGTCTACAGGGTGACACTTTGTCTAGTAATTTCTGTTAAAATGAGCTATCTTTATAAAAGAGGATTATACATTATGAATGCTTTCATGGTGAGTCTTTACATCAACCTTATACCTTATGAATCAATATGACTTTTGATTTCTTGATGGTCAAGGCTACATAAGTTTGACCAACTTGATAAAAGGCCTTATATTTTGTATGGAAGGGAGTATTCTATGTTAGCGTGCGGGTTATGGGCCTAGGTGGGGTCTGGCCGCATGGCCCATTGCCATGCACCACCTCCCCCTTAGGGTTTTCCGGTTGATGATTGTACGGCCAGGATCTCTTGGTGTTGATTCTATAATCCCTAGAGATCCTGGCCTATATATGTACACGTGCTTATGCACCCTAATCAATCAATCTTTCCCGGCCATAATTGCTTTCATGGTATCACGAGTCCGGGTTTTCACCCCGCGCCAAGGCCGCCGAGGCCGATAAGGAGGCGGATGACACCGGCAAGGAGATCGACGCACTCGCTGCTCGTCAGCGCGAGGCTTTGAAGCACGCTGTTGCGGTGCGCAAGGACGCCACCGCCCATGGCGACGGCGGCTCGAAGGACAACGCCGCTTCAGACGTCTCCAACAACAGCGGTGGCAGTGATATGTACGGCGCCATGCTTCAACACGAAGCCGCCGCCGTGATCAATCTGCACGCCCTGGCGGTGGGCGTCCAGAACATCCGTAGCCTCATCTACCACGTTGATCTTGCCACTGGCAACTACACCTGCTTTTCTCCTCGTTGTCGGCAAGTACTCCCTCGAGGACTATGTTCTCGAGGATGCACCGATGCTGCACTTCCCGGACTGGGTGCGCATGGATTGCATCGTCAAGTCCTGAATTGTCGGCACCATCTCCGCCGACCTCGTCGAGATCGCCACGGAGCGCTCCTCCACGGCGCGCACCGTCTGTACCGGCTTGGAAACGCAATTCTTGGGGAACCAGGAGACACGCGCTCTCCAACTCAACGCCTAGTTCCGGAACTTCGTCTAAGGCGATCTCTCCATCGTCGACTACTACTGCCAGTTCAAGAAGATGGCCGAGGGTCTCGATACCCTTGGCGAGCCAGTCCTCGACTGCACGCTAGGGCTCAACGTCATCCGCGGCCTCAATGAGCGCTACACCGACCTCGGTCGCCATCTTCGCCGCAGCCGACCCTTCCTGTCGTTCAAGGACAAGGTGAAGGTGCCTCCCACCGCTTGTTGCGGCCGCGCCTAAGCCCTCTGGCGTCCCCTCCGGCGACGCCCGACATTCGGACCAGCGCGGCGTCTTCAGCTCTGGGCCGCGAAGGACAAGTCCAAGCAGCGGCGCAGCAAGCCCTTCGGCCAACAACCGCCCGCCACAGGCGGGAGCGCGAAGGACAAGTCCAAGCAGCGCAAGGACAAGCAGCGGCGCAGCAAGCCCTCCGGCCAACAACCGCCCGCCACGGGCGGCACCGGCGCTTCCTCTGGCGCCTCTTGGCGCCCAAGGCGAGCGACTGCACCTCCGCGCCTTGGCTGTCCCTCTATAGCCCGTTTGCCAGGTCCATTCAGATGTGGCCTAGCACCTGGCCACCAACCCACGAGTGGTATCTCGACTCAGATGCTTCCTCCCATATGACTTCCGATCCTTGCACTCTTTCACATTCATCTTTTTGGCGGTATCCTACTCCTTCGTCCATTATTGTCGGTAACGTTTCTCATGCCCGTCACAGCCACTGGCTGTATACAGCTACCAGGTCCTTTTTCACTTAATAATGTGCTTGTTTCACCATCACCTATTATAAACCTGATTTCTGTACGTCAGTTTACTTCCGATAATAGCTATTCCATTGAGTTTGATCCCACTGGTTGTTCTGTGAAGGATCTGCGAACCAGGAGAATTCTCGTCAGGTGCAATAGCTCGGGGCCCTTATATCCTCTGTGTCGTCCGGCGGCCACAGCTCTCCTGGGCGGCACTTCTTCCCCGCTTTGGCATAGGAGCTTTGGTCATCCGGGTCATCAGACGTTGTCCAAACTTGCTCCTGTCTTGCATTTGTGTAATAAAGAAACTAGCAACTCGCTATGTCATGAGTGTCAGTCATGTTCGACTTCCTTTTCATGCTTCATCATCCCGTGCGTCTTGCAATTTTGATCTTATAAATTGTGACCTTTGGGCAGCTCCGGTTGTCACTGTCTCAGGTTACAAATATTATTTGGTCATCTTGGATGATTGTTCTAACTACTTGTGGACTTTTCCTTTAGGCATGAAATCTGACACGTTCTCTACACTTGCTAATTTCTTTGCACTTGTAGCAACCCAGTTTGGCGCCACCATTAAAGCCGTCCAGTGCGATGGGCGCGAGTTTGACAACTCCAGCGCCCGCACCTTCTTCGTGACTCATGGCGTTCACCTTAGGATGTCTTGTCCATACACCTCGCCACAAAATGGTAAAGCCAAGCGCATCTTTTGTTTCACAGACAACATCGTGCGTTCTCTACTGTTTCAGGCCAGCATGTCGCCCTCTTATTGGGTGGAAGCTCTCTCCACCGCCCCACATACCTGCTCAACATCCTCCCCACGAAGACGCTGCAGTTTGTCACGCCGCACTTCGCCCTATATGGCATGCTTCGGTCCTCCGACCACTTGCGTATTTTTGGGTGCACGTGCTATCCCAACATGTCCGCGACCGCCAGCCACAAGCTCGCGCCGCGCTCTACTCTTTGCGTCTTCCTCGGCTCTTCTCCCCACCTCAAAGGATATCGCTGCCATGACACTGTCTCTAACCGGGTCATCATCTCTCGGCACGTCACCTTTGACGAGGCCTCGTTCCCTTTTGCCAAGGAGAACCCATCTCCGTCCTCAACGGACTTTGATTTCTTGGAGGATTTCATTGACGTTGTGCCGGTTCCCATTGGACCCTTAGAGCAATTGTTGCCTGCAGGTTCTGGCGCTCCACCTCCCGCATAACCACGTGCGGCCCCCGCACAGTCACATGCGGCCTCTGATGTCGTTGACTTTGTCCCCTGGATGTTGGCGCTCCGCACATCGACTTCTGGCTGGGCGCGGCCGCCTCCGGCCACTCGGCAGACAGCCTCGACCGGCCGCCAGCTGGCCCCTGCCTCGTCTAGCCAGCCACAGCCTCCTGCAACTCCTGGCCAGCTGCAGCCGGCCATCGCTTCGCCTAGCCGGCTACTTGGCGCCCGTCACCCCAGATCGGCGTTTTGCGGCTCCTCGACGACTTCCAGCGCTTCTACGCCCACCGGGTCCTGGAGCTCCTGCTGAGCCCTCCTCAGCCACCCCTGCAGCATGTCCTGCGCCCCTACTCAAAGGCGCAGTGCCCGTTCCTCCTGTAGTGAACCAACATGGCATGGTCACTCGGGCCAAACAGGGGTTTCGTGTTCGAGCGATCTACCACGCACGACGCTCTCGCCTGTTCCCAAGACCTTTCGCGGTGGCCTTGCCGACGCAAATTGGCGGGCTGCCATGGAAAACGAGCATGCTGCCCCGCTACAGAACCACACATGGGCTCTTGTGCCTCGATCTCCGCGCGCCAATGTCGTCTCTGGCAAGTGGATTTTCAAGCATAAATTCCACTCCGATGGTTCCCTTGAGCGCTACAAGCTCGTTGGGTTCTTCGTGGCTTCACTTAACGTCTCGACATCGACTTCGACGAGACTTTCAGTCCTGCTGTGAATCCTGCCACCGTTCCCACAGTGTTGCCTCTTGCCCTCCACGGCACGACTGGGCGGTCCATCAGCTTGATGTCAAAAATGCGTTTCTCCATGGCACCCTGTCCGAGACAATTTATTGCAGGCAACCAGCTGGTTTTAAGGATCCTACTCATCCTGACTTCGTCCGTCGGCTCAACAAGTTGCTTTACGGACTCGAGCAGGCTCCCCGTGCATGATACAACAGATTTGCAACATGTCTTCTCAGCCTCGGGTTTGTGGAGGCCAAGTCTGACACGTCGCTGTTCGTTTATCGCCGAGGCTCAGATCTCATCTACTTGTTGCTGTACGTCGACGACATTGTGCTCACTGCTTCCTCTCCAGGACTTCTTTGGCGCACCATTGCTGCTCTTCAGCAGGAGTTCTCTATGAAGGATCTTGCTGAGCTCCATCACTTTCTTGGGATGCGTATTGAGCGCTGTGGTTCCGGCCTCCTCTCCCAGCGTCAGAATATGCTGGAAATCCTGGACCACGTAGGCATGGCTGCCTTCAAGCCGTGCACAACGCCAGTGGACACTAACCCCAAGCTAGCTGCCGACGGTCCTCCAGTTTCAGATGCCTTGGACTTCCGTAGTTTTGCCGGTGCACTTCAGTGGCTGACTTTCACCGGCCTGACATTGCCTACGCCGTCCAGCAGGTGTGCTTACATATGCATGATCCCCGAGAGCCTCACTTGGCAGCTCCTCAAGAGGATTCTTCGCTATGTTCGTGGCACTCTCAGACATGGGTCTTCTATTGTGCCATTCTTCGACGACGGAGCTCGTGGTGTACTCGGATGCAAATTGGGCGTGCAGTCGCTAATGGGGTTGCTGAGGTGTCCTGGCTGCGGCAGCTACTCGTGGAACTTCATGCTCCCCCTCGCCGCGCTTCATTGGTCTATTGTGACAATATTAGCGCTGTCTACATGTTCTCCAACCCCGTCCAGCATCAACGCACCAAGCTCATTGAGATTGATCTTCACTTCGTGCGCGAGCGCGTCGCTACTGGGGATGTCCGCGTCATGCATGTTCCTACATCTTCACAGTATGTCGACATTTTCACCAAGGGGCTTCCTTCCTCAGTGTTCACTGAGTTCCGATCCAGTCTCAACATTCGAGGATCCGACGATTAGACTACGAGGGCGTGTTAGCGTGAGGGTTATGGGCCTAAGTGGGGTCTGGCCGCACGACCCATTGCCGTGTGCCACCTCCCCCTTAGGGTTTTTCGGTTGATGATTGTGCGGCCAAGATCTCTTGATTGGTGTTGATTTTATAAACCCTAGAGATCCTGGCCTATATATGTACACGTGTTTATGCACCCTAATTAATCAATCTTTCCCAGCCATAATTGCTTTCATTCTAGAACCATAAACAGCTACACTAAGTCACCAGTGGTAGTAGTAGGAATGGCTTGCTGTTCTTTCCTTGGTTCAAGAAGGCGTTATTCCGCGGCCGCCTGGGCGCGTCTCTACGCTAGGAGGAGGGGTACTGCCTTGCCTACCTAGGGCGGTAGGCAGTACCCTAGGCGGCGTCAGCCCCGTCGGCAACATTATGGGCACCGATGGAGGTGGAGCGTCGGGCGGAGGTCGCCTGTGGGGAAGACGGAGATAAGAGGGTGACGGGCCGCGGCGAAGGAGACGGTGGCAGGCTGCAGAGGAGAGGAGGGGGCGCGCGGGTGGAGGAGAAAGAAGGGGCGAGCGGCAGCGGCGGCAAAGGAACGGTAGCCAGGCGGCGGCGGGGGCGGCGGAGGAGGCGGCAGGGGCGTGCGAGTGTTGTCGCCGGCGGCGCCGGCGGTGACGGGTGGATGAGCAGAGGTGTCGTGGTGGATAAAGAGAGATGAGGCGTCGAGTGGGGGGATGAGGAAAGGAGTTGAGGCGTTAGAGGGGATGAGGGGTCAAGTGGGACCTGGAGACTCAGATTGGGCTGCTTTCATGGGCCTTTTGTCTAACTTTAGGCCCAATAGCTCTGTATTTTTCTTTTTATCTATGTGTATGACACAATATATGTATACGTACAGTACCGCCTTGAAACGCTTAGGCGCCGCCAAGGCTCTAAGCGGCAGGTCACCCCCTAGAGAGTGCCTAGCGCCTTCTTGAACATTCGTTCTTTCATTAAATGCATGTTACAATAACTTACCTTGTAGCAACAGAGTTGTGTTTGGACTGAATCCATGTACTTGTGGTTGTAGCCAGGGTTCACTCTTAATACATTTATCAGGGGTCATTTGTAACTCCGATTACTAGAAAAGTTTTGGAATCTTTTCTCAATTTTCTAGAACAAACTTTGAAAATAAGAGAGTTTAGATTCAAATTCATGGGCATGGTACAATAAAGTTACAAATGTTCATACTTTAACTAAAAGCTGCACAAGTTTGTGGATAGGTTCTACCATGTGCCAGATGTTGTGAGTTCTGTTATCGTTGAAGTGCTATTTGCACCACCTTTTAGGTCAAACCACAAACTTAAGGCCCTGTTTGGCATAGCTCTAGAGCTGAACTCCACCAACTCCAGTCAAATTTCTAGCCAAACACCTCAACTCTACAAATTTGTGGAGCAGCCCAACTCCATCGAGTTTGTGGAACTCTAGTTCATTTTGGTGGAGTACCTATTTTGGAACCCCAGGAATCGCAAATATGGACCTAGTCGTTGAGTTCGGAGATAATTACCCACCACCGCCACTGGTTACACAGAAAACGGTTCGCTCTTTTTATTTCCCGTCGCTTCATACCGGGCCTTATCCTCTCGACGCCGCGCCCCGCTCACTCCTCCTGCGGCTGCTCGCCACCTGACAGCGACAGGGCTCCTCCACGCCGCCGGTCCTCCTCACGCGGCCAAGAGGCTGACTCCGCCGCCTCCCTAATCCTGCGCCACCAACACCCTCCTGCCGCTCCGTCGCCGCCCCTACACTGTGTCCACCCCGCGTTGCATCTCTTCCTGTGATGGCGCCGCTGGGGCCGCAATCTCTTCGACCGAACAGGTGGTCAAGGATGGTGAGGGTGAGCACCGCGGAGGCCTGGCGATGCAGGCGAGCGGCGCGGCCATGGCCAGCAGGGGAGGTCCGTCCCTTCGCGTGAGGAGATGCCTTTGGGCGGCGGGGCTATGGCCGGCGGCGGAGGCAGCTGCGTTCCTTTGGGCGAGGCGAGGCCGACGGGTGGGCGTTCTCCCGTCCGCTGCCGACGCACCCATTCTGCACGGGCCGTTGAACCCCCGCGCCGCCGGATCTCGCGCCTCCGCTGGGCCCTCGTGCGGCAGCCGGCCGGCCCCACGTCTCCGCCGGACCCCACGCAGCGCCACCAACGGTTGGTTGCGCCTGCACTATGTGAGGAAGAAGATATTCATGAGGAAGACATGTGGGGCCATAAGCTAGGGGCAATATTGGAAATCCACTCTGAAAACCATCCTTTTTAGAGTTTGGAGCACCATTCTAGCCAAACACCCCGTCTACACAACTCTAACTCCATCCAGAATTTGCTCCACATGGAGTTTTGGAGTGGAGTTGCTCCAGACAGAGTTGGAGCTATGCCAAACAGGGCCTAAGTACAACAATTGTTAAAAGTAAATAAAAACTGGGCAGTTTTCAAACTTAAGACTTGATGCGTGGTAGCCACGAGCTAAACAACGTGAGTTTTATCACAACAGATTTAAGTTGTTTTAACCCTTCCAATTCAAATACATCCAAACTTTTTCTTTTTCTGGGATCAGGTGTGTTTTTTCACTGGATCCACCTGATAAACTAGGTTGACCAGTGGTAACTGGTAACTCGTTGGTGTTTATGTTTTCTTGTGGCTGAGGGTTTTTATTTGCTACTATGATTGGTAGATGTGAAATATTGGTTGGAAGGTTTGGATCACTGTCCTGAAGCCAGGGGCATAACTTATTAGTTTGTGACTACTGACTTATTACCCGATAAACTAGGAAGCCTATGATAAAAGTGTATTTTTCTTGCAAGAAACTATTTGCCAAGAGAATTTCCTAAAGAAATAGTATGTCAATATTCTAAAATCTATTAAAAAAAAGGTTCTAAAACGGTTAGTGCTTCCGGTTTCATTTCATTTCCCACTAAATATTGGTTGAGGATTTACCATTGTTTAAATTTAAGCTGATATAGAATCAGGTATTCATTTTTTGGGGTAAAATCTGGTAAATGTTCTATTTTTAAAGAAATTATTGGTTTATGTAAATCAATAAACAGTCTTGAAATTCTTGATGTTGATCTTTTTTATGTCCTAGTAGAGACTAGAGAGCACTGCCAGTAATATTATTGTGCAGACATCAATAAGACTACTTTTACCAGTTGACATTCTGTTACTCTTGCTCTCTGCTTGTTTTTGCTGTGCTGCTGATGGTGGAGTTGCATGTGATGTGGCTGATCTGCAGCAGATACTACTTGAGTTCCTTATTTTGTGAAATCTCAACTTTTGTTGTTTCGCTTTGTTGTTTTATGTATCCAGACAGCTACCATTTTGTTCTAATGAGCTTATCGCCCCTCTTATCACTTAGCATTTTGTTTTGTCCCTAATAACCATGTCTTCTGTTTCCATGGTTTGCAGTACGAGCTGCTATCTTCGGCATCCTATGGGTTCTTCTTGGGAAACGTGTGTGGTTCTTCCCCAATATAAATGCAGAGGAGACAACGTTTAGAGAACTTGTTCGTTTTTGGCCTGAAAAGGATGAAGGAGAGCGGCCAAAGTGGACATCAAGACTTTTTTATGCTCTTGTCGCTGTATTGGTGATACTGCTCCTTAGGCACCATGCTCCTGATGAAGCAGCTAGAGCCAGGTAATTAATAATCTGATAGGAAGGATAATTTTTGTTGGCTGATTGCTCTATCTTCTTGGAAATGTTCAGTCGGTTGAATAACATACTGCCGAAAAAATAGAACTGCACTTTCAATTTTTCTGGCAAATTGGAAAGCAGTGTGTGAAATTCAAAATTTTGCTTTTAAATGTAATGATCTCTTGCTACAGCATGCAGTCTAATTCATGGATCTGTCATATAATTTTAGATAGTAACACATTTTGCGTGAGCGTCATTAATGGTTTTTTAGTGTATTGGTCAGGGAATTTAAACTGCTGTGTGAATGCAATGAAGTTCAATTTCATAGTCTGAATCACTTTGCTAACCTTTCCATTGTTTTTCCCTGTTTTTAGGTACCAAAAGAAGGTTTCTAACATAATCGATGATGTTCTGGAGTGGTCTCCAAAATTGGCGATTTCTGGAATGATTGAAAAGCACAGTGGGGCTAATAGTACGGAAGGCAACAACTACACCAGCACGGCTGGGAGTAGTCATGCCCCACCATCTGCAGAAGGCAAGGCTACAGAAGCAAACCCAGATACGGATGCAGATGGGGATATCCAGGCCGACTCAGATGAAATCCAAGATAACGAGTATGCTGATGATACGAGAACAAGATCAAGCCAAGCTTAAAACAACTTAAACTTTATCCTGTAGCTCTTTTTGAGCACTCTTCGTTGCTTTTCGTCTGCAGAATTATATAGATAGGTTACTGACAACAAAAAATCAAAGCGCTCATGTTTTGACCATGTTCCATTCATATATTGCCACCAATGGCTGTATTCCAAGGTTCTCAAAGAATATTTTCTAGTAGAGCGTGACAAAATTTTCATATGCCCGCACCTGCGTTAGCTTAATGATTCTTGGCAAGAATGCGATGCATTTGTGGTGAAAATCACGGGTTGACTGTAGGGATGAAATCGGATCGGAGCCGATAATATCTTTTTTGCATCCTCATCCATTTTTTTTTGTCTGATATGGAGTGGAGGGATATCTCATGGATACGGACTTTTTGAAGGTCTGTCGGAGCGGATGCGGATTAATAGTTAGATAATACATGTTTACATGTAGCTTTTTAGGGGTTGCCTACAAAAATTGTATGAGTATCTTATTATTTGGGTCGAGCTGAATTTGTATTGTGATAACATGGCTGGTTGTTAAATTAAACAGATATCTTATTATAAATTTCGGATAATCGTTTAATTATCAGATAATTTATAGTCATCGAATTTCATTTAAATCATATCCTACTCTGCATTCGTACTTAATTGGATTCGGATTATCCATATCCATACCGATATAAAAACAATGCTTCGCCATATTAACAAAATTCGAATTCGGAGCAGGTCTATGCGAAAATTATCCTCGAACACTTTTACCTCTAAGTGCAAGAACTATCGAGCTGGGATGGTGGCGCCTTCAGAATTGACACCGTGGAATTTTGTTAGGAATTTGCCTTCTTACCTGCACCTTGAGCTCGTCTGAAAAGAAGATTGTGTCGAACCAACGAATCAAGCGGAACACATACTACTGCACGCCAAAGAAAAGTGAGTACTATAAGGGCCCTGAAACTAAGACATTGTTTGTGCTCTCTCTGAAAACCAAGGCCGCCTCCAATAGTATAGTATGAGGTAGTAATTGCTTCTAAACATTGAGATAACTTTTTCAATGATCTAGCTATTAGCTCAAAGCTCATAATATGAATGATCCCGCATGTCATCCAGGCACAATCTCAAAGTGTGTGTGTATGAGAATCTATTGATTAAGAGATATATCTCTAAGTCGCAAACTCAGCGGAGCGGGCTCCCAAACCCTAGTTGTCGCCGCAAACTCTCCCACGCCTCCCTTTGCTGCGCCGCCGCCCGAGCGTGCCGCCGGGAGCTCGCGCGGCCCATGAGGAAGGCGGCGGCGTGGCCTTCCCTCTCCACTCCGGCGATTTTGGGCGGGCGAGGCCGCTGGTGTCCGTTCGGCCGTGGATGGCTCGCCGGCGCGGGCTGGAGGCGGCGACGACGACGGGGGCCGCGGATCCGGTCCCCCCTCCTCCCGACCGGATCTGGCGGATGTGTGTTGGGGGCTGTGTGGGAGGTGGACTGGCAGCGAGCGGGCGCACAGATCTAAAGGAGATGGCGGCAAGGGCGACTTCAAGGGGCTGCAGCGGCCTGGGCATGGCCGGCAACCAGCGGCTGGCCTCGGCCGCCACCGGCTGGCCACGGCCGGCCAATGGCTCTCCTCTTCTCATCGATGATGTTGGCCTGGCGCCGCCATGTGGTAGGGCTAGGTGGCTGACTAGTGCATGCCCGCGGCGGCGAGGTGGTGCTTCGAGCTGCGCAGGGCTTCTTCCGGTGGAAGCGATGCGGAGTGGACGAGGAGCGGGCTACGACCTAGGCCACAAGCATGCGGCTGGCATGGTGCGGATTCGGGCGAAAGCCTTCACCGACACGTCTGTCGGTGGCCACGATGGCAGCGTTCTCGGGGCGTCGGACTCCTCGCTGGCGGCATCATGGAGAGGCACCTTGCTCTCTGCCGTGCGGGGCTCCCAGGGTGAAACCCTCGTCCATCTTTGGACGTGCGACGGCGGCGCCTTGGCATCGTACCCTTCTTGGAGGCGTCACATTTGGAGCTCCATCCTGGCTTGTGGTGGCGATGGTGGAGGTCGTCTGAAGTGCTGCGGGTTACTGAGGAAGCGTGCCTTGTTCATGTTGCCAGAGATGTGCAGAGGGGCCAATAGTGCTAGAGTGCTTGAGATGCCTTACAAGGTGCAGTGGAGAACGTGGTTTGTGGTGGCTGGGTAAGGCCCCCACGCAGAGTGGCCGAGATAAGTGGTCTTCCATGGTGCTGTGATGAGAGTGTTCTACTGATGCTTCACTGCTACAGAGGGATCGACGATCGGGTGTTCACGGCTTGAGGATGACAATCCCATGGTGGAGGAGCTTAGGGGGTCGTTCGGCCTTGCAGCGGGCTATAGCTTAGGCTTCGCACAGCGTCGATGACGATGGCGCGGGTGTTGACGACTTGTCCGATCTCCTCTCCCAGTTGGTCGGAGTGGTGGTGTGTTGTTTTGGGTGTGTTTGTTTTGTGTTAGAGGGTTTGTTCGTGTGGTGGTGTCCGCTTCGGCGCGTTATGTATAAATGCTTCTTATTCTTATATGACACAGCAGTGCTCCTGCTTTTATTTAAAAAAAAGAGATATATCTCTTCTCTCCTTTCTATTAAAATATAAAAAATATTCTATGAGCCAGCAATTGCTGCCACCGCCATCCGTTTACCTTCCTTGTATCAGGTAAAACAATAGCGAATTAGAAGCACTCTCAAGTTGTACCATCACTTCCAAAATAATTAGTCGTAACTAGTTTTTTTGCGCTCTTCTGAAGTGATGGAAAATGATGGATAGTGCAACGCTCATAGGTGGACATGTCATTTTATGATTTGAAACCAAAATAGAGAAAAGTGGCAAAGGGATGGATTTAGTTTCAGGGATTATTTTTCTTGGATTTGTTGAATGAAAAAAAAATTAAAACAACTTGAAATCAAGTAAATGCTCTGTAGATTTTTTTTTCAAATTTATAAAATTTGACCAAAAAAAAAAATGATGCCAATCTATATGACAAGTAATTCAACGGTCTGCCTTTATTTACAAGGACCTAACGCCGGTAACCCTGTAAGCCAAATTTATTGATGTTAACCGGTCAATAATCTTTTACATCTGTTTATGAGGAGGAGCAATGAATGGTCAGGTAATAGTAAGGAATTTAAGAATCTAGATGATTGTAGACAGTGTTTCAACATATTCATTCAGAAAAATTCCATTATCATTTAGTACCATCATAAAACCAGTTGTGATAAGCTTGCAAATGGCTCTAAGTTGGCCCTTTCTTTAGATGAAGGTAACGTGATTTCAAATTCAGAGCTACACGTGAGGGAGGTGTGATTTTGTTCTTTATGCCATTTAGTTCACAGAAAAGAAAATGTAACCTGCTAAATCCGTCCGAATTTACACCGGCAATGAGAACTAATGAATGGATACAACATAGGACATAATTACATTTTATGGATTTCGTAGAAACTTTGTAAAGTCGAAGCTATCCTTAATTACAAAGGAATGCAAGACAACCCATTTATTGTTGCATCAATATATCAATTTAGAAGTTTTACATAGCCTAAAGATTAATAAGCAGCATGCGCTCTGATACTCAAGATAATATGGTACATAATACTCAAAGAGCAAGTAGATTAAGACACGATATATAATATAGTTAACCTCAGGTTATGTACTTATTTGAGACATAAATTCATACGAAATTCTAATCCCGAAAGAACTATACAATGATACTAGAGTCATGATATCGACAAATATTTATCTGAAACCAAAAAGAAATCATTTTTAATCTCCATAAGGCTCGAAGCTGTTGTCTATGCTTTTGTTCTCCTTTTTTCTTCCAACAAGCTTTTGTCCACTGACAAACAAACATGAGGATAGCGCTCTTAACTGGAACTACAATTCCTGTCAATATGCCTCTCAGTTTGTCCAGTTCTGACATTAAGAACTGGGCATTTCTATGTAGGCAAGCTAGCAACAACAGCAAATTACATCACATATATATGCTGACAGATGACTGATACTAGATGAGATATTTTTTCAATCTATTGTCTACATTTTGTACTGTCAATAGTCACCAGCAATTTATCCATCCCCAACACTATTAGAGATCCGGAGGGCTAATGGAAGAGCATCTGCTTGAACTGGTGCCTTCTGTGATAGTGCTACCATTAATCTGCTTTATGCATTCCTTCTTTGTTTTCGAGTCAGAAGAGGAATCCTATGAAAATGACAAACGACCATTGCACTGTGAAAATGTGTTTCCTCAATATGTTCTATAGTCCTCACAAAAAAAAAAAAAAAGATTCTACAGATTTCAACAAATCAAGAACATAAAACATCTACCGAAACTGAAAACTATACTTACCTTGTTAGCAACCTCTGAATGTGAGGGACCTGAAGAACCAGGTGTCTTCAGTTCCAGATCAGTTGCAACATCGGCAACGTCACTGCTTCTCACTTCACAGCTTGCTTGCTGCAATGTAGATGACTTGCTTCTACAGTCTCGTGCAGGATTGTTAGATCGATGACTACTTGAAAGGGCAATTTGGCTAGATAGTTGGTTAGGTGGGTGATCAGTTGGAGGATGACAGGGTTGAGTATATGCCATGTAAGGAGTGCATGCATTGGGAATTGCTCCAGAAGTTTGACTTCGGAAAAAGGGATACGCCTGCAGCTGTGGATGCATGGGTACAGCACCAGAGGGTATGGGAACTGGAACTGGAACTGGGTAGGGATATGATGTAGGTGGCCCAATGATAACAGAAGGCTCCATTCCAGCCCATGGGTACACTACCCGCATTCGTTGCTGATACTGGCTATTCAAATTATCAACCTCAGATTTCAGTGAAGCTTTCTCATCTCTAAGCTCGTTCTTTTCTTGTGTCAACTACAAGTACCAGTAAAAATGTGTATCAGATGCCAGAAGTTTTCTGTGGTTGACCTGCTTTTATTTACTAATATTTACCTCACGTGCTTCTTCAGAAAGTGACGTGTATTCAGCTTTCAGCTTGTTCACCTGAGAAGTCAAATCTTTCAGCATCTGGATTGTGTCACCAAGGATAGTTGCCTTATCATTCCTGGGGCGGTCTGGATCTGGATATTGAGCATGTAGCTGACATAAGATGACAATGAAATTACAGTGGCATACACAAATTTCTTACAACCATCTTGCATATGCAGAAACTATCAAAATTATATCTGCAAATAGCAACTAGCAAGGATTCACTTCATGGTGTCCAAAATAACTTATTTCCTTAATGTTGGAATCAGCTACATTTTCATTTGCATGAATTCAAAACAAGGTTCCAGACTAGTTTGCGCAGATTAACCTTTTTCATTTGCAGGTGCCACCGTGCCACAAGTCAGCATGTGGACAACTACTGACTAGACATGAAATTTCAAGGGCACAGGTAGCCTTGACCTCTAAAAGCGTTGGAATCGAAATCTTGACCTAACAATACCCCAGCTTACTTGACGGCCTTGACCTATTCAAAAGCTATTTTGAAAGAGCCACATGACCAACCACATAATCCTATATCAGTAAATAAAATCAAAGATGGAGAGACCTACATGTCAGCCCCCTCCCTACCTTCCTCTTCCCGTTCACATTACAATTTTTTTTATCCTTCTAATGTTGAGTTAATTCCCTCAATGCCATAGTAATTTAGATGGATTCTTTGTATGCCACAAAATTTTTCAAGTTTCCTTTAGTGCCATAGAAGTTTTGACTTATACCCTCAGTGCCATTCCGTCCAAATTCCTGTCCATGTACTGTTAAGTGTGATGGGAAAATACAATTTTGCCCCTGGACTCACGTGTCAGCGCCCCTCTCCTGTCTTTTTTTTTTCGTTCTTTCTCCGGACGGGGCGAGTTTCCCTCCCGGCGGCTGCGGCGCGCAGGTCGGGCGAGCTCCCCGCCAGCAGCGCCCGGGCCGGCGCGATCTCCCCTGCCAGCTGCGGCGCGATCGCCGGGGCGAGCTCCCCTCCCGGCAGCGGCGCCTGGCTGTCCCCGTGCAGCACGAGGCCGGACACCATGGCGCTGTACGCCCATGCGTTCTTGCTGTCGCCGCCCATGGAGCCAAACAGTGCCGCAACCTTGTCGATGCGGCCGCACTTGGCGTACATGTCCACCAGGGAGCCCCGCGGTGTTCTGTCTGTAGCAACGCGCAGTGGATGCTCCGCCCGGCATCGTGGGTGCCCAGGTCATCTTGCTCGATCTCACCGGGCTGTATGCAGAGTTGCAAGTGCAAGCGATTTGTGGCTAGGAAGCATCGCCGAGATTTTCTTGAGGTGTTGAATTTCATCAAGGAATTGGAGCGTTCAAATGGCAGTCGGGCGGAGACGATGCCTTAAGAAATCGAGCAGAGCAACATCAAATCGAGGAGCTCACGCCGGCCCGGGAGCCACTCCCAGGACGGGAGCTAGCCCCGGCCCGCGTGCCGCCGCCGGCGGGGGAGCTCGCCCGGCCTGCAGCCGTGAAGGAAAGGGAAGCGCGCCCCGGCCGAAGAAAGAAAAAACAATGAGATAGAAGAGAGGGGCGCTGACAAGTGGGCCTAGGGGCAAAATTGTATTTCCCATCCCACTTGACAGCATATGGATGAAAATTTGGACGGAATGGCATTGAGGGTTAAGTCTAAACTTGTATGGCACTGAAGGAAACTTGAAAAATTTTATGGCATACAAGGAATCCATCTAAATTTCTGTGGCATTGAGGGAATTGACCCTCTAATGTTTGGCCTGGTGTTTTCTAGATCAACATCCACGCATTAAAACCACTTGGCGTCAGAATCCAACTAGATCTGTCACAGGATTTAACGTCTATACAGTTTCACAGCTCATGTTTATTCCTTGGACAAGGGGCAATTTCAAGGTTGAAAATTGGACTTGTTCCTTCAATAAATTCTTTTTCCAAATGAAAGGCAGCAGTAACTGGATGAGATAAGAAAGTAAACAGAAGCCAGGATTTGGTTTCAAATGTCCTAACTAGAAGAGACTGGCCATTTCTAAAATGCGGTAATGGTAGAAGGTAAGGCTACTTTTTGCCCTGTTGCTCACTGCTCTGTTCGTAACTGCGTATGCATGGATTAACATATAAGTTGCATCCAAGCAGCTCATTAAAAGAATAATGTCAACGCACAGTTTCAAAACCTGAATCAGTTTGCATTCTCCCCTTCAGTGGGAGCGTCTGGTGGCCTTATTGTCATTTGGAATGGCAACTTGTTCACAGGCTCACCAGTGATCATTAACCCTTACACAGTCACTGTGAAATTTGCTTCATGCCTATCTGATTTCAGTTTTCATCTGTCCAATATTTATGGTCCTTCACATTCAGTGGATAAGGCAGCCTTTACCTTTTGGCTTCACAATTTGGACACGTCTAATTTTGAGAATTGGTTGCTGGCTGGAGACTTCAATCATATTAGATCTCCTGATAATAGAAACAAACCTGGAGGTAATGTTAATGACATGATGATCTTTAATGACATCATCCAGCTGCATGAATTAGTGGATATACCTTTTCAAGGGAGGCAATACACTTGGAGTAATATGCAAGATGATCCACTTCTTGAGAAACTTGATTGGGTCTTCACTTCAGCTGACTGGACATTGATCTTCCCCAACACATCAGTCAAGGTCCTTGGGAGGCCAATATCTGACCACTGCCCATTTGTTATTTCGGTTGGAACCTCTATACCAAAATCAAATATGTTCAGATTTGAGAACTATTGGGCTGAATACAGGGATTTCAAAGCTGTCGTGGACCTTCACTGGAACACCTCCCCCTTTTTTGCCAATGCTGCCAAGACATTAAATTCTAAATTTAAACAGGTACGTTTAGGCCTGAAGAAATGGAGCAAAGAACTGTCCAACCTTGGAAAACTTACTCACAACTGTAATTATGTCCTAGCTATGCTTGATGGGCTTGAGGACCAAAGGCCATTGAATTCTTTAGAGAAAAGTTTCAGAGTCTGTGTCCAGAAACATTTGAGCAATCTGCTAGAGGCAAAAAGGATCTACTGGAAACAAAGAAACACAGCTAGGTGGGTGAAATTTGGTGATGAAAATACTGGGCTCTTTCAAGCAATGGCTACATATTCCTACAGAAGAAAGTATATTGGCAGTCTGCTTCTGGCAGATGGTACTAGGCTCTCTGAACATAATCAAATGGCAGGTGCTTTGTGGAATTCTTATAAGGAACGTCTTGGCATTTCTGAGTTCACTGGAATATTATATGATTTGGGGGAGCTGTTACAACATTTTGACCTGAATGATTTGGATAGGCCTTTCTCTTCTGAAGAAATTGATGCTGTGCTGAAAGATATGCCGGCTGACCATGCACCAGGTCCTGATGGGTTTAATGGTGTCTTTATAAAGAAATGCTAGGATATAATTAAACATGATTTTGTCAGACTTTGCCATGATTTTGAATCTGGAAGCTTGGATATCTCTAGCATAAATGGGTCCTTGATCACCTTAATCCCAAAAAAGGATAATCCAGAAACTGTGAATGACTACAGGCCCATCTCCCTTCTGAACTACTCCTTAAAATTCTTAACCAAGCTGTTAGCCAACAGATTGCAAGGGGTTATCTTGAATGTCATCCATACAAATCAGTATGGTTTTCTAAAAGGGAGAACAATACAAGATTGCCTTGCCTGGGCCTTTCAATTTCTACATATCTGCCATAAGTCCAAGAAAGAGATCATTATTCTAAAACTGGATTTTGAAAAGGCCTTTGATAAGATTGAGCATGAGGTGATACTCCAGGTAATGCAATACAAAGGTTTTCCTTTGAAATGGATATCATGGATTAAAAGCATCCTTGCCTCTGGTTCATTATCAGTACTGCTGAATGGGGTTCCTGGAAAACCATTCCAATGCAAAAGAGGGGTAAGGCAGGGGGACCCTCTTTCCCCATTACTGTTTGTTCTTGCAGCAGATCTTCTTCAATCAGTGGTAAATAATGCAGCAAATGATGGGCTACTAAATCATCCTCTTGGTCCCACTTTGGAGGGGACTACCCAATAGTCCAATATACAGATGACACCTTGTTAATTCTCCCTGCTGAGGTTGCTACTTTGACAAATCTCAAGCAGCTTTTGGAGGAATTTGCATCTTCAACAGGGCTTAAGGTCAATTACTCCAAGTCTTCCTTAATCCCAATTAATGTAGAGCAAGACAATCTCTGCCATCTTGCTTCAGTCCTGGATTGCCAGATTGGTCAGATGCCATTCACTTATTTGGGGTTACCTCTTGGGACTACTAGGCCACATCCTGCTGATTATATGCCAGTACTAAATAGAATGGAGAAACATCTGATGGGTATCTCCAAAATGCTCACCTATACAGGAAGGCTTATTCTGGTAAATTCCATTTACACAGCCATGCCCATTTTTTATTTCTGCACTCTGAAGGTGCCAATTGAGATCCTGGACCAAATGGATAAATACAGAAAGAGTTGTCTTTGGAATGGAGGAGAACTGAACAAAAGAGGTCATCTGGTAGCTTGGTCTCAGGCCTGCAAAAGCAAAGAGGAAGGTGGACTTGGGATCATTAATTTGACAACTCAAAACACAGCCCTTTTACTTAAATTTTTGGATAAATTCTACAACAAAGTTGAACTTCCTTGGGTTCAGTTAACCTGGAACTGTTTATACAAGAATGGCATTCCCCTCATGCTCGGAAGAATGTTGGCTCCTTCTAGTGGAGGGATGTGATGTCTCTGATGCAGAACTACATGATGCTAGCAACTTGCAAGGCTAATATAGGGGACACAGTGATTTTTTGGGATGATTTCTGGAATGATAATGTGCTTAAGTGGAAATACCCTCAGCTGCACTCCTTTGCTCTGAAGCAAAACCTATCCTTGGCCAAATTCTTAAGTGCTGATGCTCAAACACTTTTCTGGCAGCCTTTATCCTTGCATGCAACTGAACAATTAGCTGACCTTCAGCTTTTTCTGCAGAATCAACAGCTAGTTGGTACAAACAGGGATGTATGGACTTACATTTGGGGTTCTGAGATCTTTACAAGCAAGAAAGCATACAAGTTTCTTCAGGGCTCTATGCCAGCTTCACCACTCTTTAAGTGGATGTGGAAGTCCAGGGTTCAAAACAAGCACAAATTCTTCTTCTGGTTGTTGCTCAAGGATCGACTCAACACAAGAAATCTGTTGAAAAGAAAGAACATGCATCTTGATGACTATAGCTATGTTTTATGCATCGAAGGTACGGAGGAAAACATTGATCACCTCTTCTTTGCCTGTCCTTTCAGCCAGGCATGCTGGTTATTTCTTGATATTCATTGGGACTATTCTCTTGACCCCCTGGCCATGATCACTACGGCAAGACAACGCTTTGGCTCGGTTATTTTTAGAGAGATCATGATTGTCGCTGCCTGGGCCATTTGGTGCCATCGTAACCACATTGTCTTTAATGGTGGAGCTTTGTCCTTTGCCTGGTGGCGAGCTTTCTTTGAGAAGGAGCTTAGGCTGGTTTCCCTTAGGGCCAAACCAGAGTTAAGTCATAAAATCGATCTTTGGCTGAGTAGTCTCCCATGAATAGTTCTCTTTTATTTTTTTGGGCTTAGGGCCTTGTAACCTGTACATATCCTTTTTCTATATATAAAAATAGAGGTAGGGGTCTCCCCTGCCGGTGTCAGTTCAAAAAAAATGTCAACGCACAGTTTCAAAACTTATGCACAAACATGCAGAGGGCGGATGCTGTCAGCATGTGGTAGTTTAAACTTTGAACAATGTTGCCCTTTTGTAGAAAACTAGCAGGAATAAACCTAGAAGAAAATGATTTAGTCAGAAAGATCTTGTCAGAATTAGGTAACAATATGAAAAAGTATGTATGGAAGAACAGTGTCTTATTTGGGTAGAACAAAAACATACAGATTGTGTCATAGGCACCAGCCAAGCACGAGATCTTCACGGAATAAGACAGTGAAACAAAAATCCTAAAGGAAAATATGTTGAAAGAGATCACCAAACATGTAGACACACAAAGCAGTTACCCCACTGTTTATGCAGCACATATATCGCAGTAACTAACAGCATGTGGGAAGATTACCAGTTCTCAATGACCTTTTTTGGTTCAAGCATCAGGTCTTTAAAAAAACATTATATGAACTCCATGGTACAGCATTATTGCCAGTCCAGTTTCAATCATGTTCTACTAACACCAGCAATTTCAAGGTTGCCTGTTCTCTACAATTTGACTACAACTGAACTTAATTTCTTCTCTTAGATCCTCAGTATCACATAGTTAATATACTTAGAAATTTTTCATTCATAAGCGAGTCAATATTTACAATCATGACAATGGGGATCAATGTAGGTTGAAGGCATAGGGCCCCATTTGTTAGAGTTGCAGCCAGTACAAATTTGACAATACACTAGAGGTGCACTATGTGTTCTTGTCATAAGAGGTGGCGTTTGGATATCACCTTGGATTGGGAAATGGAAATGGCTTGGGTTATGCTGCATTGGGAAAGAGATAGGGTAACGAGGTCTTTTTCCTTATCCCATGTTCGTCTTTTTTGTTGGGTTTGGGTTTTGTTTGTGGGACCCACGTGGTATTAGAAAAATGCTGATCCTTATCTTACAGGTCTCTCGTGCTCCTTCCGCCATTGCTGCTGTGCTCAACCAGAACCAAAGCCCAGTAGTCTGCGAGGCAAGCGATGGCTCAGGCCCCCATGTGACGGCCGCATCTGAAGCTGCGACGCCTCGCGGAGGTGTGCGAGTCAAGCACAGACGCGCGTGCGAGAGGATGCGTCTCCGGCGGCCCGAGTGAGCGGGGCGAGCGAGCTGCAGCTCCGGCTCCCGCGCTGAGCGGCTGTCCTTTATCTGGTCCATGTGAATCCCCTCAGCGCAGGCACAGCTCCATTGTGCGAGAGCCAAGGTCCACCAAATCAAGATCTGGTCCTGTGTGTGGTGGTGCCTGCGATGGGAGCAGTGGGTCCATCCCTCTGCGAGGCAGCTTCCGTGCGATGCCAGCGGCCGCTCCTGCTCCTGCGCGGCAGTGGCTCCGGCCATACACGTTAATCCGTGTCCGAGTCCAACGGCTGCTAGAGGCCCCGATGCGGCGAGGCTACTGGCGACTCTAGAGCTCGCAATGTGTGCCGGCAGCAGCTCTGGCGGTCCATGGCATCGTCGTCTTGCACTGTCGCTCTGCGTCCGCCGATGTTGCTGTCTCATTTCCCGATCGAAACCCACCCCTCCCGTCGGGTTAAGATTGCTGGGATAAGTGACCTCGATTTCCCTATCTCAATCCACCATTATTTCCCTTTCCCACTATCCGAACATGGGTTGAAATCTATCCCACCATCCATTTCCCTTTCCCATTCCACATTTCCCTATATCCGAACGCCACCAGTGTCTGACTTTATGGGACTTAATGGCCAGAGATCGAGCTGCAGCTGGAAATACAGGATGAGCACCAATGGAGGCTTAGGTCAGCTTATAGAGCCTTCTTCTTGGGGTTGGTACAGTTCAAGCCATGGAAACTCATATGGAAATTTTGGGCACCAAGATGCAGTTGCTTGTTTGTAAGGCTAGCAGTACATAAGACATAACCGATGCTGAATAGCAGATCGAGTGGCTCGTAGAGGTCTGGCACACAATCCTGCTTGCCCTTTATGCGAACAAGAAGAGGAACTATAATAACTGTGTCTAGTATCTATATGCAGTATAGTTTGCAAACATTTATCAAATGATTTTACTATGATCTAGGCAGGAGGAGTCAGCTTGTAGGGAGGACAGGTTGACCATCTATATTTCCTTTTTAGCGAATATCATGAATAGCAGCAGCCAGGCCATCTCCCTTGAATAGAGATCGGTCACAGAAGGCCTAGACAACTAACAAACTAAAGAATAAACTAACTACTTCTTGTAGGGCCTTGCCCATGAGTCCCACAGCTTGGCCACGTCCATGCCCATAACAGTAAGTATAAAGTAAAACTATCATTTTGACTGTGCCGGTGGTTAAAACATGCACTTCTAGTTAATATCTGATGGTTCATTCTGATAAAATGATAACAAATCATGACCAGAACACCAATTAAGCTCAAATCACTGGACAAATTTCATGTATCATACCCACACTTGATTTTATTCAAAACTAAAATGTTTTCCAAGTCCAACCCACCCAGTACTTACCCTCATCAAAGAGCGCATTCTGACGCTTGTACGCTGAAATATTGCATACTATTCATTCCACATTCTAGTTAATATATGAAGGTTCATTCTGATAAGTGATAAACTGATAACAAAACATGACCAGAACACCAATTATTTTATCAAATCACTGATGGACAGATTTCATGGATCATACTTACCCACACCTGATACTATTCGAAACTAAAATGTTTTCCATGTCCAACCCACCCAGTATATACCCTCACCAAACAGCACATTCTGGCGCTCTGTACGCTGAAATGCATACTATTCACTCCACAAATGGAGTGGATCAGGTCAAACCATGAAGTGGAAGCACATAAATGAACTTCCAACATTACTAGAGCCCCATAAGACTTACGAGGTTTTCCCTGTGCCAGTAGTATTTCTAATGTCAGGCATTAACTATGGTAACTTTATTTATTCTTGCTAATCTTGCTAGTCAATTCAAAAGCTTGGTGCACAACATGCTATTTCACAGAAACAAAATATTGGAAATATGCAAAAGAATGGAGTACTTTTTTTCTTGTTCCGAGCCAGCTGTTGTGGCCCACCACGCTCAAAGGAAAAAAAAAAACAATGGAGTACTTATTGGTACTAAAAGGCTGAACATGTCATAGTTTGTTCTTTTCAGGTATAGAAGACTCTTACTGATTTTTTATTTATTTATTTTTTTGAGATCACTCTTACTGATTTATTTAGCATCTATAAACGTGCCACTTCATAACCTATAGAAGCCAACGTACCCATTAAATTCCTAGATAGCCTACATGAAGCAACTATGATAGTTACATCCATACCACCAATTGAGTTGAACCTTTCATCTATACCACCAGCCTGTGTCGATAATACGTATGACCATAACCCCCATATCATTGACTTAACCTAATGGTGTAGATGAAAGGTGCGCTGAAACGATGATATGGATGAAAATTACCCCATTTTCATGCTCGAGACAGAAAACTGCATCATACCAAGTGTGTTTCCCAATTCCTGGAACTGCTCGTTCAATTTATCTCTTCGCATCTTCTCCCGATCAGCCTTTTGTACCTTGCGCGCGGAAGACGGACCTTGGGCTTTGCACTCTGTCCTTCGACTGGATAAAAGAGGGAACACTAGTCATGAGCAAATTTCACATCAGAGGTGTGTATGACCGTAAACTATTTTGCACAAAACCACATAAGACAATCCAGGATTGAATCTACTGTTAATCGCACTTGGTTTAAGTGTGCACTGTATTCATACACAGTGTTTTGCTTTACTCGATTGTAAGGAACTTTTTTACTTAACTATTTTTAGAGACCCCAGACGTAATTTTTTAGCATGCCAGTGCTATGGAAGAATTATCTTGGGGTAAAACAGATGTGCCCTCTAATAAATTGCCAAACGCTACTTAAGTTCACCGAGTTCAACTATCAGCTGCTTATTAAAAAAAAAAACTATCAGCTGATGCTACCACTAGAGAATCCATCTAACTCTACGTCCCTTCAAAATTCCCCAGATTTGAGTAAGAGTTGGTAAAGTTCTTCCAACAATTCCACCGAACTGGCTCCAAACCCTAAAATATGATTAAAAAGCAAAACAAATCAGCTGAAGTGGTGTGTGGGCAGGGCGACCTGAGGTCGGAATCGCGCGGGTGGAAGAAGCCGTTCCCCGGTGGCTCGCGACCGCGCGGATCCATGGTGCGGGATGATGCAGGGGTGACGAGGGGGTGGAGGGGGGCGCGTGGTCGCCTCGCTTCCCCTTGGCGAGCGCGCATAGAGCAGTCGCAGAGGCAGGCAGGTTGGGCCAGCTGGAGAAGGGGAGGGCTCGTGCTCCACACGCGGATGGGTTACCGGTTATCACTCAGCATTTTCTATTCGGCTAGTTGCAGCGGCGCCTTCGAAAAATCATGTCGGACCAACAAATTATTCTCCTTATATAATACTAATAACGATAATACTAAGATACAGGCTTCCGCGGCCGGCGGCGGAGCTCCCTGGCGGCCAGGGCCTGAGGTTGGCGACGACCATGGGCGGGCTCCCTGTGAACTAGGCGGAACTCACCGGCCCGCGGGCCACCGCTCCTCACGACTTCCCCCACACCGACCGCCAGAGGAGCTTCGGACGGCGTGAGGTCCTCTTCCCCATGGCCGGTGGCGAGCTCCTCTTCCTCTTCCCATGGCCGGCGACGCGAGCTCCTTCTTCCTCATGGACGACGGCGAGCTCCTCTTCCTCTCACCATGGTCGGTGGCGCGAGCTCCTCTTCCGCTCCTCCATGTCCGGCGGCACGAGCTATTCTCCCTCTATTCCCCATTGCTGGGGTCGAGCTCCCCTCGTCATGGCTAGGGCTGAGCTGCCCCATGGCCGGGGTCGAGCTCCCTTCTTGTCATCCTCCTCCTCTTTCTTCCTGCCCCTATCTGTGCTAGAGTTTGTTGCACGTTGCAAGTGTATGTTTTGCGTGTTTCATATGTTTCAGATTAATGTTGCAACTGTTTTATGTCGATGTTGCAAAAGTAGATCTGGATACCGTGAATGTTGTAGATGTTTCACACGCATGTTGCAAGTGTTTTATCTGGATGTTGCATTTTTAACTAGAGGTTTTGACTCTGGCCGCGTGTGGCTGAGAGTTGGGAGCGCGTCGTCTTCAATGTTGCAAACGATGACTTTTCATGTTGTAGATCTGTTCTTTGATGTTGCATATGCTAATTTTGGATGCTATAAAAAGTTGTACATGTTGCATGAAACATCGCACGATGTTGCGGCAGGCACCGCATCCAGATGTTTCACTGTGTTTCGGTTCTGATGTTGCAAACATATACTAATGTTTCAAACGTTTATTTTTGATATTGCGATGAACGTCCGATAAAAAATCACATAGCAGTCACACAGCCAAATCTGGGTACGAAACGCGAAGTTGGGGGATCGGCCAAACCATGGGTTCGACCGAAATGGGGTTGGCCCCAATCAGGGTCAGCTTCCACGTGTCACCTGGACGTTGTCCTGAAGTAGGTTCTGACATGCCTTGTTGGAGTTATCGCCTTAAGACCTCAGATTCTACCACATGTCGGAAGGAGAAGGCTTGGGAAGGAATATTCTAGGAAGATTTTGTCGGGGAACTCCACTTTCCCAAGGCATCTCCCCTCTCCAAGTGCCTATAATTATGAGGAGAGGGGGCTCAAATGAGAGCACACTTCACCATCCAACTTTGAGAGCTTCTCTTGTGTTTAGAGCTAAGTATAGCAGGGAGAGAGTGAGGGGTTGTTGTGAGAAGGGTGCCAAGGTGTTGGCACTTCACTCTTATGCTTGTACCTCGATGGATGCTGCTACACTTCAATTAGAATAAAGTGAGTATTCATGCATGTTCTATTTAGAGTAAAGTAGTGTTCTTCATTCCTTTGGTTAGATCTTACTAGGGTGTGAGTCTCGAGTGTGTGTGAGTTAGAACTACCACGAGTGGGTTCATCGCCCCGTCTTGGGTCGGGTGATGCAGTGTCATCACGGGGATCCCAATTGTGGCCGGATTGTAGTAGTACCGGTAGGGTAGGCGTGGTGCCAAGCTACGGTTATGTGTCGTTTGCGCATCTTATCCCATGGCTTAGTAGGGGTAGTCCACGGGTAGTAACAACACCTGATAGGACAGTCCAATCATCCACGTTCGGATAAGTCGTAGAGCTAATAGCCCGAGTCTCCTATGATTATTGCAGCGGTAAGTCGGTGCTCGAAATAGCGATAAACAGATTGTCCTAACCTCCTCACTACAAGAACTATCTATTAGAAATACTCTCTAACCCCTACCTTTTATTCGTTGTGGTGTGTCCTTGGGCTGAATAGTAGTGGATAACACACACATGTTCCCTTGGATTCGATACTCTTGGAATACTCTTTTTAGGGGAAAAGCTCCAACGATATCCGTGCGCTTGCGGATTTATTCATTGTTGACATTTCTTAATTTTCATAGAGAAATCTGCAAGTGCACAGATATTGTCGTAGCTCTCCCCGAAGAGTATTCCAAGGGTATCGAATCCAAGGAACGTGTGTGGTCTATCTGATGCTAACGACGCAAGGACACACCCCCTAATCGAGACAGCACAACAAGCGGCTGAGGGTATAGAGTATTCCTAATGAATAGTTCTTGTAGCGAGAAGATAGGACTACCTCTTTATCACTCGTTTCTAGCATCGGCTCACACTGCATCCATAGTGACTCCGGCTAGCGGCTCTACGACTTATCCAAACATGGGGGATTTCAAAGGATCCAACGGGGCTTTCACCACCCGTGGCCTACCCCAAGCAAACCGTGGGATAAGATGCGCACACGACGCGTAACCCGTAGTTAGGCACCATGCCTACTCTACAGTTTACTACTGCAATCCAGCCACAACTGAGCTACTGTGACGACAGCAGCACCCGACCCAAGATGGGGCAACGAACCCGCGAGTGGGAGTGCTAACTCACACGCTCTAGACTCACACTCTAGTAAGAACTAATCAAAGGAATGAAGAACACTACTTCACTCAAAATAGAATATGCATGAATACTCAATTTATTCTAATTGAAGTGAAGCAGCATCCGCCGAGGTACAAGCATGAGAGGGAAGTGCCAACACCTTCGAACCCCTCTCACAACAACCCCTCACTCTCTCCCAAACTCTCTAAGCACTAAACACAAAAGGAGCTCTCAAATTTGGATGGTGAAGTGTGAATGTGTGTCTCTAATTCAGCCCCCTCCTCTAGTATTTATAGGCACTTGGAGAGGGTAGGTGCCTTAGGAGAGTGGAGTTCCTTGAGGGAATATTTCCTGGATATCTCCTCCAATGCTTCTCCTTGTGCCACCTAGCAATATCCGAGGGCTTAAGGCAGTAACTGCCGACGTACAGGTCACAACCGACCTTAGGACATCGTCTGGAATCAACACGTGCAAGCTATCTCGGTGATGACGTGTCCTGGACCCTGCGGGGGTCGGGCGAGGCGGAAATCTCGGTGATGACATGTCATGGACCCTGTGGGGGGTCAGGCGTGGTGGTTTTATTCCTCTATATGTGTTATCTTACCTAAGGCTTTTAGCTTTAGGCATAACCGTGGGTACCCCTAATATTGGTACCCTACAGTAGCCCTCGACCTCCACAACTAGCCGGTTCTAGGGTCGTCGTGGTGGTGTTTTGGTCCTATCGCTTGTCGGGTCAGCCACTGGGTGCTCGCGAGCGCACCCGGTGGGTGTAGCCCCCGAGCCTCCATGGGAGTCGTAGACTCGTGTGGAGGGTTTTAGCCGCATGTCCTGATCGTTGGCAACACCGTGCTGGGTTGTGGACCCAAACTCTCAGGCTTCCACGAGGAGTGATAGGCGCGACCAAGGATTTGTTCCGACTGTCATCGATCTTTTCCCTTCACGCATCTCTTTCCCAAAAATGGAAGGTGAGAGCTGCCGCATGCTTTGTCCTCGAGGGTCGCAAGCATGGCGCTCGGTGAGCTGGTAACGGGTTTGTTCAGGCGAAGCCTAGGCATCCGTTCGATGGGGACCAGCTGCACCCGTATGCGGGCTGACTTCAATACCCCAAATGTGTTCAATCCTAGAAGATACCTTGGGTCTTGCGTTCGACCCGGGGGGCGTGTAGCTCAATATCTTTTAGATCGAACAACATGTTGTTGTCGCTTTTGTTAGAGCAATGGTACAATGTTACTTGATGTTTTCGTTTAATTATCACAATGTAGATGGTCATCTTCTTATATAAACATAGATAGATTGGGTTGCCTCCCGCAAAGCGCTTTATTTAAAGTCATAGAGCTTGACTTTCTCACGTACCTTTCATTGTCGTGAAGCCATGGTCCTCCGTGCGAGAATCCGAAGTAATCCATGCAGCTTGATGTCTCCTTGTATGATTCGTCGTGGTTCGCTTGCAACATCTTTGTATGTCCAAGGTTGTTTGCTTGTGTCTTCATCCATTAATGCTCTAGGGGATTTGTTCTTGTCCTAAGCTTCTGAATTTGATCATGTACGCATCATGGAACCATTGCCCCATCTTCTCTTCATGATCCTCATCTCCATCTCCTCTTTCTTGTTGTCATCGTCTTGCTACTGCCTCTTATTCTTTGATTTACCCCTGCATTCAGTATAGAGAATATACCGAAATATATTTTTATTGAATTGTTTATGAAATTACCTTTCCAACGGGTGATCGGTTATCAAAATCGGAGTTCAAATGAGGGAGTTATGCTCATTATATTCCAGCACTGCGTGCTGTCCCGAGCTGATTTCAGGACGTGCGATGTTGGATGATTTGGCCATTACCTCTCATAGGAACCTCCGATTGCCTTGCCGCTTGATCCGTTGGAATATGAACTTCATGGTGGTTGTGAAAATCCATATATGTTCTATTTTTTGCTTCAGAGGTCGTGCAAAAACCTGATGACATTTGTATCTTCTTGTGTATTGATCCGGAGACGTTGATGATCTTCATCTTGTAGTCTTTAGGGCACATGTCCCGCATCCTTTGGCTTTGAAGTCATCACCATTGGTACACCAGCAAGTACATGGTGGCAATGGTGTGTTTCATCCATGATTCTTGCTTTATCCAAGGCGAGGAAGTTAGAGGAGGTGCTCACACTTTATGTCGACGATCTGAACTATCTTTTTTCTTGGTCTTGTCACTCAATCGCCATAAGAGGTCCTTGAGTGCCTTGATAGAGAAGATTAATGGTGCCCTGGTGCTTAGAGAGTTGTAGGGGAAGCCTTGGGGCGCTACTCATCCTTCCTTGCACGAGATCCTGCTTGGGAGTTAAGCAAACTTTTTCCTTAAGATCCAACTCGCCCAGAATTTTCAGATTCGAAGTCCTTCCTTTCTGATGTCATATCTCCCACATATGGACTCCAAATAGGGAAAACTCAGAGCCTAAATTGTGTAGCATGAAAGTTTCTCCAACTTTTCTGTTCATGACTTGGCTTGAAAACGAAGTTAAGAACCCTAAAAAGCGCAGCAAGATAATCTGTCTGATTTCAAAGTCTCTGTGCAGCATGTATTTCGGGGGCCATATCTCCTAGCTCCAAATTCCAAATCATGCCTTCCATATGTCCAAATCGAAGCCATCGACGATGGGTACAACTTTGGTAGTCAAACTATTTTCATTGGAGGCCATTTATGTTCCCGAATGTGCTCCTAAAGATAGTCGTGTCCTGGACGACGCAAATAATTCCGAGGTTGAATTGATCTTATGGGTGACCTTTTAATTGTGAAGGACCGATTAGGCAACCAGAGAGGGGGGGGGGGGGGAGTGAATGGTAGCCGATAAAATTTTCTCTCACGAATCCGGCTACTCCCAACTCAACTCCAAAGCCTACCAACCGATCTTGCCAAGATCACGTAGCTACTGTGAAGCTACTGACCCTAGGAACAAGATCAACACAGCGGAATACGAATCGAACAAATCCAACACGAATCGAACGAAAACCACACGAATCACCAACTCTCAGCCAGGGGCGGTTGCACCTCTCTCCAGGGGCGGTTGCACCGCCCTTTCCTGGCCCTTCAGCCAGGGGCGGTCACACCGGTATCCGAGGGCGGTCGCACCGGTCTTGCCAGACAGCACGGGAAAAAGGTCAACTCGAGAACGGATCTCCCAAACGGCTTGGAGTTTTGAGACGAAACTTTGGGTAGATGATATACACCTCAAGGAGAGGCTATGTCCCAAAAATCTCGGCCTCTAACTCCCTAGAACTCCGGGAATTTCAAATCTAGCGAAGAACAAACCCTCCACGAGTTCATCCCGAAAACTTCAAATCTAAACCGATTCCCGGCGTTTGGAGGCAAGGGATCACCAAGAAAAGAGGCACAAGGTACTCATACGTGATTCCCCAAAGAAATCCAAGAGACAACGGGCTAGAAAGTGAAGAACGAAAATCCCCCAAAAATGGCTCCGAAAATACCTCCGAAAATGGGAAAAAGAAAAGGAGCTTGGGAAATCAAATCATGGCACAAAGATATAGAGATTAAGCTCAATCAACACCATGAATTACCTATACAAACTATGAATGATTCAAAATAGTTCTAGGTGGAGAAGATGAAGGAAGGGGAAAACTAAACAAGCCAAATGAAATTAACTAGAGAGATGACAACCACCACCCCTAGGGGGTCTATTATATAGTCCAAATGGTGGTGCTCGAAAGACTAAACTACCCCTAAGCGATACATACCCCTCAGGGGCGAATATGACATTTTCCGTGAAGATTTTTCCGGCTGGGACACCTTCCACCGCAAGCTAGCTTCCCTCCGACGCAAGCCTTGCGATCACGCCGCGTGTCCTCCGGATCGAAGCTCCTCGACGCTCACGGGCGACCTGCCCAGGTGGGACCGGTCACACCGCCCCTGGGGGGCGGTTGGACCGCCCCTGGCTGGCAGGCCGGGCCGTCGCTACGTCGAGTCCTCGGTCCTTGGTTTTGAGGCCCAAACCAAGGGAAACCGTCCACCGATGATTTTGTGGCCAAATTACCAAACCCCGCGCGCAAGCTTCGGTCGTTAGCCGCCACCTTGCACCGGCTTCTCGTCCGCGTACGAGCTTCGGTTGTGAGCCGCTACCTCGCACCGGAACCACGTCCCCTTGCTCGTTCTTGCCAGCATGTGAACCGCACTTGATCCATCCGGCCACCGGGTCCCTCGGACCAAGCCTACTTGTCTCTCCGCTCCTCGGAGGCCGCCATGGCTAAGACCTTTCGCGCCTAGTTCTTCACCTGCACCAATGCAATCAAGCCGCATTCTACACCTGCAATACTTGAGCCAAGGGAAACGTCAATCCACACCACGTTGTCAATCACTCATCACACCAGGAAGCGACCATCCACCGGTTCTCGGACACACCGGGTCCTCAATCTCCCCCTTGATGAGTGCATTGACAACACACACATAGTAACCATAGATAGAGAGAGAAAATAGAAAAGAAATTGAAAACAAGACTCAAGCAAGTGACTAAAAGCAAAGACAAGCCGAAACAAAGTCACTTCGCAAGAGAAAGCTCCAGAAACGCCGACCTTTCAAGAAGAAGCGAAAGGGCTCAACACCATCGGCAAAGAAGCAAAGCACAAAACAAGTTACGAATCTCCAAATCACTTCTCAGAACACTCAAAGCACTCCCCCTGCATTGATGCAAACTCCCCCTGAACAAGTGAACTTGTGCGTGTGAAAATGCATCGAAAATGGATCAAATCCCACAGAACCTCGTGCCACTGCACAGGGCCGGTTGGACCTCCCTGGAGGGCCGGTTGCATCGCCCTTGGGCGGTCACACCGCCCTGCTCAGTCAAAGCACAAAAATGCAAATCACAGAAAAATGCTCGGAATGATGTCGTTTCAACTCGAAAACCTTCCATAAGTGCCCAGCAATGTATTCCAATGCTTAAACTCTCCCCCTTGTTGACAGTGCACAAATCAAGGCAAAAATGCAAAAAATTCAACTCTAGGCTTCTCAAATAGGCAATGAGCGAGACAAAATTCTACAAGTTAGAGAACAGACAAACTAGATAGGTCACAGTATCATAAGGGCATTGCCGTCAAGAAAGTGAAGATATATAGCCATTTGACAAAGCCATGATCAATTTGTGCAATTTTTTCAAAAGTTTCACCTCATGAGCAAAGTCCTAAACATGGACCATTTGAGCAAAAATAAACTTCATCTCACCAAAATCATGAAAGGACAAGCATTCTTGACAAAAGATCATCATAAACGCCCAAGTTCCACCTCATGTCATGTCAAAGCACGGAGCCATGTGTTCAGTTCTCATGGGAGACTTCTCTGGCAAACAACATGCAACCGCTTAGCACCCATGTGTGCAAGTGTGTGCAATGGTGAAAGCATAGAGACATGAGCATAAATATATTCAAATAAATCTTTTTCTCATCTTTCTTCTTTCATGCATAGACATCTCATTTTTCAAATTTTTCAAATTAAGCATGGTACATGAAATGTCTTTGCGACAAAAAGAAGCTTATGCTCCTCCACAAGATAAAGCATGGGCTAAACATTTACAATGACAGCGGTCTTTGACCCAATTGAAAAGAATAGCACACCCTAGCATGATCTTAAGCAAGATATAGCCATTTCGACTCAAACAAGACATGCAAAGGCATTTACTCATGGGTGAAGGATTTAAGTTCAGTTTATCATTTTAATTCAAAAAGAGACTATCTCAAAAGAATATATATCAAAACCATCAAGAGCATAGCCATCCATACAATCAATCCCAAGCCAGCCTGCCTAAACTCTAAAATGTAGCAAGTTGTACCAATCACTGCATATAGGAGAAGCTCATCCTAAAATATGATACAAAAGATGAAATCAAAATACAAAAGCAAGAAAAATGTACATCAAGATACAAAGATGGTACAATAGTATACATATGCTACAAGAGAAGCCTCCAAAACTCAGCTCAGAAAACCGCACACACACCAAGTTCTCCTCGCAAGCGGGTGAAGGTAACTTGGTCAAGTGGCTTAGTGAAAATGTCTGCAAGCTGGTTTTGGGTAGAAACATGGGCAAGCTCAATATCTCCTTTCTCCACATGATCTCTCAGAAAGTGGTACCTCACTTCTATGTGTTTGGTTTTGGAATGAAGCACGGGATTTTTGGCTACACTTATGGCACTGGTGCTATCACAAAGAAGTGGAACATGGGACATGTCTAAGCCAAAATCTCTCAAGGTGTATAGTGATCCAAAGCAACTGAGAACAGCAGCTAGCAGCAGCAACATACTCGGCCTCTGTGGTGGATTGGGCTACACTAGACTGCTTGCGAGAAGACCAAGACACAAGAGACGAACCAAGAAACTGACACTGACCAGAAGTAGACTTGCGATCAACACGACATCCAGCAAAATCCGCATCAGAAAAGCCATGAAGTGCAAGAGTGGAATCGGCAGAATACCAAAGACCCAGCTCAGGAGTAAACTTGAGATACCTGAAAATCCTCTTGACGGCCTGACGATGTGAAGTCCTCGGTGAAGCCTGAAAACGAGCGCACAGACACACGCTGAACTGTATGTCCGGCCTCGTCGCCGTCAAGTAGAGGAGGGAGCCGATCATGCTCCGGTACTCCTTCTGGTCCACTGGTTCTCCGTCCTCATCCGCATCCAAAGCTGTAGTCGTACTCATCGGCGTAGTCATCGGCTTGGAGTCGCTCATGTCGAATTTCTTGAGAATGTCCTTTGTGTACTTGCTTTGGTGCACGAATGTCCCATCCTTGGTTTGCTTGATCTGCAGCCCGAGAAAGAACTGCAACTCTCCCATCATCGACATCTCAAATTCCCTGCTCATATCGTCTGCAAACTTGGCAACAAGATCATGAGAAGAGCCACCAAAAATGATATCATCCACGTAAATCGGAACGATTAAAAGATCATTGTCATTTCTCAGCAAGAAGAGCGTTTTATCAACCTTCCCCATCACAAACCCCTTGCTAAGCAAGAACCCTCTCAACCTGCCATACCACGCTCTGGGTGCTTGCTTTAGGCCATATAAAGCTCGGTGGAGTTTGTACACTCGGTGTGGGTATCTCTCACTCTCAAAACCCGGGGGCTGCCTCACATACACTTCTTCCTCGATCACCCCATTCAAGAAGGCACTCTTCACGTCCATTTGGTACAATTTGAACCCTTTAGCAACTGCAAATGCTAGAAGGATCCGAATTGCCTCCAAACGGGCAACATGAGCAAATGTCTCCTCATAATCTATCCCCTCCTGCTGTGAAAACCCCTGAGCAACCAACCTCGCTTTGTTTCTCACAATCTCACCACTCTCATCCCTCTTGTTCTTGAACACCCACTTGGTTCCTATAGGATGGCAATTTGGAGGTGGTTCTACTAACTTCCACACCTGATTTCTCTCAAAGTTTTCAAGCTCTTCATGCATGGCATTGACCCAATCAGAATCAGATAAAGCGTGTCTAACATTTTTGGGCTCAAAAGACGCGACAAAAGCAGAATGAGCATAATGAGAGATGTTCTGTGACCTTGACCGTGTAGTGCGTTCATCCAAGTTCCCGATGATCTTTGAAGGTGGATGATCCCTCTGTACCAGCCGGGGAGCTTCTCGCCTCGACATTGCCTCCCCCTCAACATCAGCTTCCACTTGAACTCGATCTAGAGCGCGACTCGACGAAGGTGTAGCAGAGGGGCCGTCGTCGAACGTCGTGGTAGTAGTGGAAGTAGAAGGTACACGATCTTCAGACGGTGCATGAAACTCTTCATTATCTTCATCATCAGGCTGTTCTTCCTCAAAGATGGGCTGTCCCAAATCATCATCACCTGCACACTCAAAAGCAGAAGAGCTACACGGAATGGTCTCGTCGAAGGTGACTTCGCAAGTCTCCATGATTTGGTTAGTCTCAAGATTGAGCACATGATATGCTCGAGAGTGATTAGCATAACCAAGAAAAATTCCATCCATCGAACGAGACTCAAATTTGTCCAAATTTCCTTTCTTCAAGATGTAGCACTTGCAACCAAAGACCCGAAAGTGACTCACACGGGGGGAACGACCATGGAAAAGCTCATAGCAAGTTTTCTTCTTGAAAGCACGAAGGAAAATCCGATTTGAAACATAGCAAGCTGTGTTCACTGCTTCTGCCCAATACTTCCTAGGAGTCCTATGCTCATCTAGCATCAGTCCTAGCCATCTCACAAAGTGTTCGATTCTTTCTCTCAACAACACCCTTCTGACAAGCAACATATGGCGAAGAATATTGATGTTCGAGACCAAGATCACGACAGAAGGCATCAAAACGAGTGTTCTTAAATTCTGTACCATTGTCGCTACGTATAGCTCTCATGGCACCACCATTACTCTCGTTTTTCAACCTCAAAATCAGATCTCGAACAAAATCAAAAGTCTCATCCTTCGACGCCAGAAAGAACACCCAAGCATACCGAGAAAAATCATCCACAACCACAAGAACATACCACTTCCCACCAACTGAACGAACGCGAGCGGGGCCAACCAAGTCCATGTGCAAAAGCTCCCCTGAACGCTCAGTCATAACATCTGTCAAAGGTGGATGGGAAGCAGCAACCATTTTTCCATGCCTACAAGGTGCACAAACCAAATCTTTCTCGAACTTGAGCTTGGGCAATCCTCGGATAAGGTCAAGAGCACTCAAGCGTGTGAGTAAATCAAAGCTCACATGACCCAATCTCCTATGCCACTTCCAAAGCTCAGAAGAAGTACCAGCGATCAAACACCGTGAAGGACCAAAAGATCGAGAAAAATCAGCACGAAAAATCTGTCCCTCGAGAATGATCATACACACAAGGTCACCTCGAGAATCAAGAATTTTAGAATCACCACGCTTAAATCGAACCTCATAACCCTCATCAAGAAGCTGAGAGCAAATTGAAACCAAGATTCTTGACAAGAGCAACCCGCTTCAACATAAAATTGTCACTCACCTGAATAGCACCCTCAGACAACACTCTACCTCTACCCTTATCCCCGAAAGTGATGTACTGCCTGGACACCACCGGGGTGAGACTGGAGAACCACTTCCCATTACCTGTCATATGTCTCGAGCAGCCAGAATCCATCAACCAAAAGTTCTCCAAGCCTCCCACCTGCACAATCAAAAGCGAGAACGAGAATGAGCGAATGACTCGACACTGGGTTAGCACAAAACGAGTCAAACCAGTGTCGGGCCATCTGCTCAAAAGAGGGTTAGCAAAATCAACTCTACCACGTGAAGCCCTCTCGTCTCTCACCATCGGACCTCTAGCACCACGCGGGGGAAAACGTGGCCTAGACTCTCTCCTAACCTCAAAGCTACGGTCGAACCTCCCTGAACCAAACTGACCACGAAACAGAGGCCGCCTAGCAAACTCACGAACAACTGAAACACCACGACTGACAACCACAGGAACTGTGCGCACAAAGGCGTCGCCTCTCGGCCAGGGTGAACGAGACACAGGCACACTACGAGAAGAGTAGTACCTGTCCCTGTTCCCCACCTCCTTCTCTCTTCTCACCTCCCTCTTCTTCCTCCAACAGAACTCCTCAAGGTGTCCATCCCTTCCACAATGCTCACAATGGAAGCGGACTGGCTTTGGCTTTGGGGTTTCTCTCGGCTGTGCCCTCTCTCTCGGCTGGTAAACCCCACTCCTCACAAAGGTCACTCTCCTCTGAAAGTTATCTGTCTTAGGTGGAAACTTGGGAGGATCTGGAGTGGTGTCAAGCTTGTTTAGCAGGTGGTTTGGTTTGGGTGTGAAGGTGTTCTTGAGAATGGCTTTTGGTGGGTTTGTGGGAATGCTTGTGGTGGAACTCTCAGGTTCTCTCTCTCTCTCACCACTGGTCCCACCAACCTTCTCAGAACCAAGACCACGACCATCAGCTCTCTTAAAACCAGCAATCAACATCTTGAGCTGAGGCTCGCGACCAGACAACCAACCCAAACACTGTCGCAGCTCATCATTCTCATCTTGCAATCGATTCACACACTGTTCTAGCTCAACATTCTTCAATGCAACAACATCACAAGCAGAACAGGAATTTGCAATGGGAGATTTCAGTTGTGCTTCAAGTGAACTAATCATGGTGCGTGATTCAAGCAACTGAGCATGCAAAGCAGGACAAGAAGTACAAGCACCTAGCAAAGATGACCTAGACTTCAACTCAGCAAGCTCAACCCTAGCACCCTCTAGTTCATCCAAGCAAGTCATGTGTTTCTCCTTAAGCACAACCAAATCAGCAATATGCACATCACAGAACGAGCATTCAACTTCATCAGACACAAGAGGAGCATCTTTCAACATAGCAATCTCAGACTCAAGCTTAGCTGCTCTCTCCCTAGACTCGCAAAGCAAAGACTCAAACTCCATAGCCTTCTTTCCAGTCTCAGAAAGCAAGGTCTCAAGCTCAGCCACTCTATCCTTGGACTCTCCTAGCAAAGACCTAAACTCCCTCTTCTCTTTGTTGGTCTTCCTAAGCACATCATCATGGTTATCAACCAACTGCTCTAATCTAGCAATCTCCTGACGCAAAGAGGTGGGATCGGTCAATACCTCATCCTCGGAGTCGGAGTCAGAGTCGTCCTTGCTCTTCACAGAGTCGTGCGCCATGGTGTAGTAGTCGACGACGGCGAAGGAGATGCCGTTGAAGTTGCGGTTCAAGCTCTTCTTCTCCTTGCGGTGGCCGCGGTCTTCATCTTCACTGCTTGAGCTTGACGACGTGTTGGTGGAGCTTGTGTCGATGTCGCTCGCATCTGCCACCATCGCTCGAGATCTGTGCTTCTTGTGTCCACCGTGCTTGTTCTTGGATCTTCTCTCGTCCTTGTTCTTCTGCTTGGAGCGGTGCTCGTCCTTGGGACGGTGCTTGTGGTCGTCTCGCGGGCGGTGCTTGCGGTTGTAGTCGTTCTTGATCTCCTCGGGGCACTCGGCGATGAAGTGGCCCATCTTCCCGCATCTTTAGCACGTACTCCCGGCACGCCTCGAACCCTTCCGGTTCTGGTACATCCGCTCGAACCTCCTCATGAGCAACGCGAGATCCTCCTCGCTCAGCACCTCATATTCTTCATCTGGAAGAGACACAAGAGAAGACAAAGCAAAGTGTCTAGGAGTGTTAGCATGTCCATATCCAGAGCCACCGACTAGAGCCAGACTATGGGGATCAGTCGGACACTCAGCCTTGGCAAGCAACTGTCTGTCCACCTCGAAAGACTTCAACTTCGAGAAAAGCTCATCAACAGACAGAGTCTCATAGTTTGCTGACTCCATGATCGCCTCAACCTTGGCACCCCACACGGATCTATCAAGTGCTTGCAGGCTCTTGATAGCTCGGTCATGATCCGAGTATGGGAGCACGGTAATGTTGGCTTTCATGTTGTTGACAATAGACGTGAAACGCTGAAACAAAGCATCAACCGACTCTCCAGGCAAATGAGCGAAATTCTCATATTCTCTCCTGTACATCGAGAAAAGCCTAGCCTTGACATGGCTATCACCACCGTGGGCTACCTTGAGCTTCTGCCAGATCTGGCTAGCTAGGTCCTCGCCCAAAACACGCTCAAACTCCTCGGCAGACAAGGCACGGAACAAGTAGTCAACAGCTCTAGTATTTGCCTCAAACTTATCCTTTGCATCCTGGGCATCTAAGTTGGTGGGATTGAACGAAAACCACATGAATCACCAACTCTCAGCCAGGGGCGGTTGCACCTCTCTCCATGGGCGGTTGCACCGCCCTTGCCTGGCCCTTCAGCCAGGGGCGGTCACACCGGTATCCGAGGGCGGTCGCACCGGTCTTGCCAGACAGCACGGGAAAAAGGTCAACTCGAGAACGGATCTCCCAAACGGCTTGGAGTTTTGAGACGAAACTTTGGGTAGATGATATACACCTCAAGGAGAGGCTATGCCCCAAAAATCTCGGCCTCTAACTCTCTAGAACTCCGGGAATTTCAAATCTAGCAAAGAACACACCCTCCACGAGTTCATCCCGAAAACTTCAAATCTAAACCGATTCCCGGCGTTTGGGGGCAAGGGATCACCAAGAAAAGAGGCACAAGGCACTCATACGTGATTCCCCCAAAGAAATCCGAGAGAAAACGGGCTAGAAAGTGAAGAACAAAAATCCCCCAAAAATGGCTCTGAAAATACCTCCGAAAATGGGAAAAAGAAAAGGAGCTTGGGAAATCAAATCATGGCACAAAGATATAGAGATTAAGCTCAATCAACCAACCATGAATTCACCTATACAAACTATGAATAATTCAAAATAGTTCTAGGTGGAGAAGATGAAGGAAGGGGAAAACTAAACAAGCCAAATGAAATTAACTAGAGAGATGACAGCCACCACCCCTAGGGGGTCTATTATATAGTCCAAATGGTGGTGCTCGAAAGACTAAACTACCCCTAAGCGATACATACCCCTCAGAGGCGAATATGACATTTTCTGCGAAGATTTTTCCGGCTGGGACACCTTCCACCGCAAGCTAGCTTCCCTCCGACGCAAGCCTTGCGATCACGCCGCGTGTCCTCCGGATCGAAGCTCCTCGACGCTCACGGGCGACCTGCCCAGGTGGGACAGGTCACACCGCCCCTGGGGGGCGGTTGGACCGCCCCTGGCTGGCAGGCCGGGCCGTCGCTAGTCGAGTCCTCGGTCCTTGGTTTTGAGGCCCAAACCAAGGGAAACCGTCCACCGATGATTTTGTGGCCAAATCACCAAACCCTGCGCGCAAGCTTCGGTCGTTAGCCGCCACCTTGCACCGGCTTCTCGTCCGCGTATGAGCTTCGGTTGTGAGCCGCTACCTCGCACCGGAACCACGTCCCCTTGCTCGTTCTTGCCAGCATGTGAACCGCACTTGATCCATCCGGCCACCGGGTCCCTCGAACCAAGCCTACTTGTCTCTCCGCTCCTCGGAGGCCGCCATGGCTAAGACCTTTCGCTCCCGTTCATCGCCTGCACCAATGCAATCAAGCCGCATTCTACACCTGCAATACTTGAGCCAAGGGAAACGTCAATCCACACCACGTTGTCAATCACTCATCACACCAGGAAGCGACCATCCACCGGTCCTCGGAAACACCGGGTCCTCAAATTGCTTCATGCATGAGTCTCCCTTGATCTTCTAATCTTCTCCATCATTGTAGATCTCTTCCAAATCATCTTCTTCAATGTAGAGAGTTCTCCTCAAATCGTTCCTTTGCTTGACATGTTCGCTTCCAACACCTAGTGCTTTGAGCAAACAAATCTCCAAAAGATATTAGTCTTTGAAACTAAATGACACAACGGCATACCTCATTCATCTTTTTTTGCGTAGCATGTCAACTCAATGGCGGATGCTGGGCCACTAACAAAGTTAGCACCTACCACCAAAGAGTTTAATCTTGGCGTCTTCATCATTATGTTGAAACGGCGTTGAACTTGTTGAAGCCCGAATGTTGAGAGCTTCTTGATCGCTTTGTGTCTAGGATTTTACCTGCATTCATGGACACAAACAAGAAACACATGATATATGCAATAAAAAATAGGGTTAGTCCAAAAAGTTAGATAGATTTCCCTAGGGTTCGTGTTGCCGATCCCCGGCAATGGCGCCAGAAAAGCTTGTTGGCGGCGCAAACGCATGCCAAGATCCACCGCAAGCATACGGATCATTGTAGCTCTTCCCTTAGTGTATTCCCCAAGGTTTATCAATCCGTGGATCGACAGTGAACTACCTAGGGTTTTCCATCTAGTCTAAAGGATCTAATCCTAACGTGAAGCGTTGATTGCATATAAATATAAACATAATAGATTTGAATGTTGTATATATGTTGATCACATCCCCAAACATAGGCAAAGCTGAAGGTAAACCAAACATTGACTAAGCCTATCGCCTTCTAGTTGTAGTTCTAGGCAAGAACGGTAAACACATCAAGCATCTCATTCAAAGCCTCTTTAAATCACCACCACCGGTCAAACCCCCGAGAACTACCACCCTACACAGGCCACGCCATGTCACGACGCTCGTTATTGGCATAGCATTTACAAGGGCATGTTCAAAGAATGTGTTGTACTCCTTGGTAGATCCAGCATGAACCTGAGGACCGGATGTGTCCGAGGACCGGTGGATGGTCGCTTCCTGGTGTGATGAGTGATTGACAATGTGGTGTGGATTGACGTTTCCCTTGGCTCAAGTATTGCAGGTGTAGAATGCAGCTTGATTGCATTGGTGTAGGTGAAGAACAGGCGCGAAAGGTCTTAGCCATGGCGGCCTTCGAGGAGCGGAGAGACAAGTAGGCTTGGTTCGAGGGACCCGGTGGCCAGATGGATCAAGTGCGGCTCACATGCTGGCAAGAACGAGCAAGGGGACGTGGTTCCGATGCGAGGTAGCGGCTCACAACCGAAGCTCGTACGCGGACGTGAAGCCGGTGCAAGGTGGCGGCTAACAACCGAAGCTTGTACGCGAGGTTTGGTGATTTGGCCACAAAATCATCCGGTGGACGGTTTCCCTTGGTTTGGGCCTCAAAACCAAGGCCGAGGATTCGATGAGGCAAGTTTGGGCTGCTGGGCCAAGTGTGGCTGGCAGGGGCGGTTTAACCGCCCCCCAGGGCCGGTTTAACCGCCCCCCTTGGGCAGGCCCAAGATTGGCGTCGAGGAGCTTCGATCCGGAGGACACGCGGCGTGACTGCAAGGCTTGCGTCGGAGGGAAGCTAGCTTGCAGTGGAAGGTGTCCCAGCCGGAAAAATCTTTGCAGAAAATGTCAAATTTGCCCCTGAGGGGTATGTATCACTTAGGGGTAGTTTAGTCTTTAGAGCAGCACCACTTGGACTATATAATAGACCCCCTAGGGGTTGGTGGCTGTCATCTAGGAGTCTAGTTTTATTTCCCTTGCACTTGAACTATTTTCCTCTAGTTTTTCTTTCTAGTTTTCCATAGGCTAGCCAAGTGCTTCACCCGAGAAATCTTTGAGAGGGTTGGATGAAGGAGCCTCTTTGTAAAGAAGTTGACCTCGTGATGTATGGAAGATTTGGCTTTCTTGTATCCCTCTTTGTGTGATTTCGTTGTTCATCCCGTGGCTCTTTTTGGCCCCTTTAGGAGATTTTCGATTCCTTGTGTTTGAGGTCGTTTCCTTGCGTGTTTGTTTGGGGGATTCACACATGAGGTCGTGGACACTCTTTTCCTGGTGATTTGCCCCCTCAAAACGCAAAGAATCGCTTCGGATTTGGGGATTTTTGGATGAACTCAGGGTGGAAGTGTTCTTCACGTGATCTGAGATTCCGGGAGTTCTAGTGGGTTTGAGGTCGAGATCTTTGGGGAATATACTCCACTGGAGGTGTACATCATCTCCCCAAAGTTTCGTTTCAAGAGCTCAAGCCGTTTGGGAGATCGACTCATGAGTTGACTTTTTCCCGAGAGCTCCCACACCAGGCCGGTTTTGACCGCCCCAGGAGGTTAAACCACCCCCCTAGGCGGTTAAACCACCCCTAGGGAGGTTAAACCGCCCCTGGCTGGGTAGAGAAGGTTTTGCTTCGTTTTGGTTCGGTTTGTGTTCATTTCGATCGATTTGAGTTTCGCTGCGTCTTTCTTGTTCCTAGGGTCAGTAGCTTGACAGTGGCTATGTGATCTTGGCAAGATCGCTTTCGGAGGCGTCGGAGTTGTTTTGGGAGAATAGCCGGATTGGTTGGAAAGAATTTTTATCGGCTCCCATTCACTCCCCCCCTCTCTGGTCGCCGTTTCGGTCCTTCAATTGGTATCAGAGCCGATTACGGGTCTTTGCGACTCTAACCAGTCTAAGATCCAAAGATGATGTACCAAGATCGGGGTTCCGGGCCTCCGCACTTCGATGGGAAGAACTATCCGAATTGGGTCGCGCGTATGGGCGCTTTCTTGCGAGGCAAAGGAAAGTTGTTGTGGGATGTGACCAAAGATGAACACTATGTCAATCCCATCAACTTAGATGCCCAGGATGCGAGAGATAAGTTTGAGGCAAACGCTAGAGCTGTCGATTACTTGTTCCGTGCTTTGTCTGCTGAGGAGTTTGAGCGAGCTTTGGGCGAGGACCTAGCTAGCCAGATCTGGCAGAAGCTCAAGGTAGCCCACGGTGGTGATAGCCATGTGAAGGCTAGGCTTTTCTCGATGTATCGCAGAGAGTATGAGAATTTTGCTCACTTGCCTGGAGAGTCAGTTGATGCTTTGTTTCAGCGTTTCACTTCCATAGTCAACAACATGAAAGCCAACATTACCGTACTCCCATACTCGGATCATGATAGAGCTATCAAGCTCTTGCAAGCACTTGATAGATCCGTGTGGGGTGCCAAGGTTGAGGCGATCATGGAGTCGGCTAACTATGAAACTTTGTCTGTTGATGAGCTTTTCTCGAAGTTGAAGTCTTCTGAGGTTGATAGACAGTTGCTTGCCAAGGCTAAGAGTCCGACTGATCCTCATAGTCTGGCTCTAGTCGGTGGCTCTGGTTATGGACATGCTAACACTTCCAGACACTTTGCTTTGTCTTCTCTTGTGTCTCTTCCAGATGAGGAATACGAGGTGCTGAGCGAGGAGGATCTCGCGTTGCTCACGAGGAGGTTCGAGCGCACGTACCAGAACCGGAAGGGTTCGAGGCGTGCCGGGAGTACGTGCTACAGATGCGGGAAGATGGGCCACTTCATCGCCGAGTGCCTCGAGGAGATCAAGAACGACTACAACCGCAAGCACCGCCCGCGAGATGACCACAAGCACCGTTCCAAGGATGAGTACCGCTCCAAGCACAAGAACAAGGAAGTGAGAAGGTCAAGAACAAGCACGGTGGACACAAGAAGAACCGATCTCGAGCGATGGTGGCAGATGCGAGCGACATCGACACAAGCTCCACCAACACGTCGTCGAGCTCGAGCAGCGAAGATGAAGACCGCGGCCACCGCAAGGAGAAGAAGAACGTGAACCGCAACTTCAACGGCATCTCCTTCGCCGCCGTCGACTACTGCACCATGGCACACGACTCCAGTGAAGAGCAAGGACGACTCCGACTCCGAGGATGAGGTATTGACCGATCCTGCCTCTTTGCGTAAGGAAATCGCTAGACTAGAGGAGTTGGTCGATAACCGTGATGATGTGCTTAGGAAGACCAACAAGGAGAAGAGAGAGTTTAGGTCTTTGCTAGGAGAGTCGAAGGAGAGAGTAGCTAAGCTTGAGGCCTTACTTTCTGAGACTAGAAAGAAGGCGATGGACTTTGAGTCTTTGCTTTGCGAGTCTAGGGAGAGAGCAGCTAAGCTTGAGTCGGAGATTGCTGTGTTGAAAGATGCTCCTTTTGTGTCTGGTGAAATTGAATGCTCGTTCTGTGATTGTGCATCTTGCTGATCTGGTTGTTCTTAAGGAGAAACACATGACATGCTTAGATGATCTAGAAGATGCTAGGGTTGAGATTGCTGAGTTGAAGTCTAGACCTTCTTTGCTAGGTGCTTGTACTTCTTGTCCTGCTTTACATGCTCAATTGCTTTAATCTCGTACCATGATTAGTTCGCTTGAAGCTCAATTGAAATCTCCTATTGCAAAGTCTTGTTCTGCTTCTGATGTTGTCGCTTTGAAGAATGTTGAGCTAGAACAATGTATTGATCGTTTGCAAGATGAGAATGATGAGTTGCGACAACGTTTGGGTTGGTTGTCGGGTCGCGAGCCACAGCTTAAGATGTTGATTGCTGGGTTCAAGAGAGCTGATGGTTGTGGTCTGGGTTCTGAGAAAGTTGGTGAGTGTAGTGGTGAGAAAGAGAGAGAGCAAACTAGTCCCACCACAAATACCCCAACACCACCAGAGAAAACTCCACCAAAGAATAGCTTCTCACCTAAACCCAACCACCTGTTGAACAAGCTTGACACCACTCCAGATCCTCCCAATTTTCCACCAAAGACGAAACAACTTCCAGAGGAGAGTGACCTTTGTGAGGAGTGGGGTTTACCAGCCGAGAGAGAGGCCACAGCCAAGAGAAACCCCAAAGCCAAAACCAGTCCGCTTCCATTGTGAACATTGTGGAAGGGATGGTCACCTAGAAGAGTTTTGCTGGAGGAAGAAGAGGGAGGTGAGACGAGAGAAGGAGATGGGTAACAGGGACAGGTACTACTCTTCCCGTAGTGTGCCTGTGTCTCGTTCACCCTTGCCTAGGAGAGAGGTTTTTGTGCGTACAGTTCCTTCGTTTGGTAGTCGTGGTGTTCTAGCTAGTCGTGAGTTTGCTAGGCGGCCTCCGATTCGTGGTCAGTTTGGTTCAGGGAGGTTTGACCGTAGCTTTGAGGCTAGGAGAGAGTCTAGGCCACGTTTTCCCCCGTGTGGTGCTAGAGGTCCGATGGTGAGAGACGAGAGGTTCCACGTAGTGACGTTGATTTTGCTAACCCCTCTTTGAGCAGATGGCCCGACACTGGTTTGACTCTTTCTGTGCTAACCCCAGTGTCGAGTCTGAAGGACCGAAATGGCGACCAGAGAGGGGGGGAGTGAATGGGAGCCGATAAAACTTTCTTTTTCAAATCCGGCTTTCACCCCAAAATCACTTCCGGACTTCGTATCACAATCGAAGTGAAACGCGAAACAAAGCATCAACCGACTCTCCAGGCAAATGAGCGAAATTCTCATATTCTCTCCTGTACATCGAGAAAAGCCTAGCCTTGACATGGCTATCACCACCGTGGGCTACCTTGAGCTTCTGCCAGATCTGACTAGCTAGGTCCTCGCCCAAAACACGCGCAAACTCCTCGGCAGACAAAGCACGGACAAGTAGTCAACAGCTCGGGCATTCGCCTCAAATCTATCCTTTGCATCCTGGGCATCTAAGTTGGTGGGATTGACATAGTTTTCATCTTTCGTCACATCCCACAGCAACTTTCCTTTGCCTCGCAAGAAAGCGCCCATACGCGCAACCCAGTTCGGCTAGTTCTTCCCATCGAAGTGCGGAGGCCCGGAACCCCGATCTTGGGTACGCCATCTTTGGATCTTAGACTGGTTAGAGTCGCAAAGACCCGTAACCTGCTCTGATACCAATTGAAGGACCGAAACGGCGACCAGAGAGGGGGGGAGTGAATGGGAGCCGATAAAAAAAAATCTTTCCAAACAATCCGGCTATTCTCCCAACCAACTCTGAAACCTCCGAGAGCAATCTTGCCAAGATCACGTAGCCACTGTCAAGCTACTGACCCTAGGAACAAGAAACGAGCAGCGGAACTCGAACCAATCGAAACGAACACCAAACCGACCCGAAACTCAGCTAGTAGTGGTGAGAGAGAGAGAGATCCAGAGAGCTCCACCGCAAACATTCCCACAAACCCACCAAAAGTCATTCTCAAGAACACCTTCGCACCCAAACCAAACCACCTGCTGAACAAGCTTGACACCACTCCAGATCCTCCCAAGTTTCCACCTAAGTCAGAGAACTTTCAGAGGAGAGTGACCTTTGTGAGGAGTGGGGTTTACCAGCCGAGAGAGAGGGCACAAGCCGAGAGAAACCCCAAAGCCAAAGCCAGTCCGCTTCCATTGTGAGCATTGTCGAAGGGATGGACACCTTGAGGAGTTCTGTTGGAGGAAGAAGAGGGAGGTGAGACGAGAGAAGGAGATGGGTAACAGGGACAGGTACTACTCTTCCCGTAGTGTGCCTGTGTCTCGTTCACCCTTGCCTAGGAGAGAGGTTTTTGTGCGTACAGTTCCTTCGTTTGGTAGTCGTGGTGTTCTAGCTAGTCGTGAGTTTGCTAGGCGGCCTCCGATTCGTGGTCAGTTTGGTTCAGGGAGGTTTGACCGTAGCTTTGAGGCTAGGAGAGAGTCTAGGCCACGTTTTCCCCCGTGTGGTGCTAGAGGTCCGATGGTGAGAGACGAGAGGGTTCCACGTAGTGACGTTGATTTTGCTAACCCCTCTTTTGAGCAGATGGCCCGACACTGGTTTGACTCTTTCTGTGCTAACCCCAGTGTCGAGTCATTCGCTCGTTCTCGTTCTCGCTTTTGATTGTGCAGGTGTGAGGTATGGAGAACATGAGCTTGGTGACTCTTGGTCTTTTGCATGATCAAGGTTTGATGGTTCTCCACACCTTTTTGGATGGCCCCGATGTGGCCCTTGTACACTATGTATTGTGAGTATATCCCTTGTACACTCTTGTGTTCATCTGTGTATATTTAGCTTGCCTTGTGCCTGTATCATGATTTTTATGTTTTGTGTAGCATATTGTACATTTGTTTATCTGGTATCCTTTTAGTTGGTATCTTTTGTTGCATTTTGCTCATTTGAGATTTCTCTTCCTTTTTATGATGGAGCTTTCCAATTGCTTTTGTACACCTTTTCTAGTTTTTCTAGGTGTCCTTGATTGAGGGGGAGCTCGGCTTTATTTAATGGGGAGTATTTGCTCGACTTGATTTGGAAAGGAGAGGATCTTGCTTAGAGCTTTTGGATAGCATGAGTTTGTGAGGTTGCTGAGTTGGCACTTTGGTTGTGCATTTCATGGGTGTTTGAAATTTGAACCTGAACCTTGGATTTGCATTTTGGTTGCACATTCCAGGGGGAGCTTTGTATTTGTGCTTTGATCGCGCTTGTGTTTTGCGTTTGAGCTTGCCCATGTTTCTACCCAAAACCAGCTTGCAGACATTTTCACTAAGCCACTTGACCAAGTTACCTTCACCCACTTGCGAGGAGAACTTGGTGTGTGTGCGTTTTTCTGAGCTGAGTTTTGGAGGGTTCTCTTGTAGCTTATGTATACTATTGTACCATCTTTGTATCTTGATGTATGCTTTCTGCTTTTGTATCTTGATGTATAGTTTTCATCTCTGCATCTTGTGATATATCATGCTGCATTTGTATCATATTTTAGGATGAGCTTCTCCTATATGCAGTGATTGCTACAGCTTGCTACATTTTAGAGTTTAGGCAGGCTGGCTAGGGATTGATTGTATGGATGGCTATGCTCTTGATGGTTTTGATATATATTCTATTGAGATAGTATCCTTTTTGAATCAAAATGACAAACTGAACTTAAACGCTTTCACCCATGAGTAAATGCCTTTGCATGTCTTGTTTGAGCCGAAATGGCTATATCTTGCTTAAGATCATGCTAGGATGTGAATTCACACTGCAGCTCCCGAGCGAAACTCGTACCGGTCATTTTTCGAAGTAACGAAATGGTACGAAACGCATCCAAACGTGCACTGGGCGCATTCGTTGCAAAAAATTTTACAGAAGTTCGGTCGCCCAGAATGGTGCATTCACACTGCAGCTCCCGAGCAAAACTCGTACCGGTCATTTTTTGAAGTAACGAAATGGTACGGAACGCATGCAAACGTGCACTGGATGCATTCGTTGCAAAAATTTTACAGAAGTTCGGTCGCCCAGAATGGTCATTCAAACTGCAGCTCCCGAGCGAAACTCGTACTGATCATTTTCGAAATAACGAAATGGTACGAAACGCATCCAAACATGAGTCTTGGGTCTAATAAGGTGCATTGGGCGTGTTCGTGGTGAACAATTTTACAGAAGTTCAGTCGCCCAGAATGGTGCATTCACACTGCAGCTCCAGAGCGAAACTCGTACCGGTCATTTTCGAAGTAACGAAATGGTACGAAATGCATCCAAACATGAGTGTTGGGTCTAATAAGGTGCATTGGTCGCGCTCGTTGCGAAAATTTTTTTGTCGCAAAGACATTTCATGTACCATGCTTAATTTGAAAAACTTGAAAAATGAGATGTCTATGCATGAAACAAGAAAGATGAGCAAAAGATATATTTGCAGAAAATTATGCTCATGTCTCTATGCTTTCACCATTGCACACACTTGTACACATGGGTGCTAAGCGGTTGCATGTTGTTTGCCGGAGAAGTCTCCCATGAGAAGTGAACACATGGCTCCGTGCTTTGACATGACATGAGGTAGAACTTGGGCGTTTATGATGATCTTTTGTCAAGAATGCTTGTCCTTTCATGTTTTTGGTGAGATAAGGTTCATTTTTGCTTGAACAATCCATGGTTAGGACTTTGCTCATGTGGTGACATTTTTGATAAAACTACACAAATTGATCATGGCTTTGTCAATTGGCTATATGTCTTTACCTTCTTGATGGCAATGCCCGTGTCACATGATGAACTATCTTGTTTGTCCTCTTCTCTAACTTGTAGCATTTTGTATTGCTCATTGTATATTTGAGAAGCTTGTAGTTGCATTTTGTACATTTTTCCTTGATTTGTGCATTGTCAACAAGGGGGAGAATTTCTGGAGCATTTTGCAAGGGAGAGAAGTTGCTGAATTTGTGAAAGTTTTTGAGCTTGATTTTGTTGGATTTATGTGAGACTTGATGAGAGCTTTGCCAAAAAGGAAGTTTTTGAAAATCTGTGAAGTTTCTGAAGGTTTGAGTATTGGAAAACATTGCTGGGCATATTTGGAAAGTTTTCGAGTTGAAACGACATCGTTGCGAGTTTGCTTGTGCAAATTCTGCAATTTTGGGTTTGGTCATCTGTCAGGGGCGGTTTAACCGCCCCCCTGGGCGGTTTAACCACCCCTGTGCAGTGAGCACATGATTTGTGGGATTTTGAGCATTTTCGAGTGTTTTTCGCACGCACAAGTTCACTTGTTCTGGGGGAGTTGCATCTTTGCAGGGGGAGTGCTTTGAGTGTTCTGAAAAGTGAATTGGAGATTTGTGATTTGTGCTTTGTGCTTTTGCTCTTTTGCCGATGGTGTTGAGCCCTTTCGCTTCTTCTTGAAGGGTCGGCGTTTCTGGAGCTTTCTCTTGCGAAGTGACTTTGTTCTCGACTTGTTCTTGCTTTTAGTCACTTGCTTGAGTCTTGTTTTCGATTTCTTTTCTTTTTCTTTTAATCTCATTGGTTACTATGTGTGTGTTGTCAATGCACTCATCAAGGGGGAGATTGAGGACCCGGTGTGTCCGAGGACCGGTGGATGGTCGCTTCCTGGTGTGATGAGTGATTGACAACGTGGTGTGGATTGACGTTTCCCTTGGCTCAAGTATTGTAGGTGTAGAATGCGGCTTGATTGCATTGGTGCAGGTGAAGAACAAGCACGAAAGATCTTAGCCATGGCGGCCTCCGAGGAGCGGAGAGACAAGTAGGCTTGGTTCGAGGGACCCGGTGGCCAGATGGATCAAGTGCGGTTCACATGCTGGCAAGAACGAGCAAGGGGACGTGGTTCCGGTGCGAGATAGCGGCTCACAACCGAAGCTTGTACGCGGACGTGAAGCCGGTGCAAGGTGGCGGCTAACAACCGAAGCTTGTACGCAGGGTTTGGTGATTTGGCCACAAAATCATCCGGTGGACAGTTTCCCTTGGTTTGGGCCTCAAAACCAAGGCCGAGGACTCGACGAGGCAAGTTTGGGCTGCTGGGCCAAGTGTGGCTGGTAGGGGCGGTTTAGCCGCCCCCCAGGGCCGGTTTAACCGCCCCCCTGGGCAGGCCCAGGATTGGCGGTCGAGGAGCTTCGATCCGGAGGACACGCGGCGTGACTGCAAGGCTTGCGTCGGAGGGAAGCTAGCTTGCAGTGGAACATGTCCCAGCCAGAAAAATCTTTGCGCAAAATGTCAAATTTGCCCCTGAGGGGTATGTATCACTTAGGGGTAGTTTAGTCTTTAGAGCAGCACCACTTGGACTATATAATAGACCCCCTAGGGGTTGGTGGCTGTCATCTAGGAGTCTAGTTTTATTTCCCTTGCACTTGAACTATTTTCCTCTAGTTTTTCTTTCTAGTTTTCCATAGGCTAGCCAAGTGCTTCGCCGAAGAAATCTTTGAGAGGGTTGGATGAAGGGAGGATAGCTAGCCTCTTTGTAAAGAAGTTGACCTCGTGATGTATGGAAGATTTGGCTTTCTTGTATCCCTCTTTGTGTGATTTCGTTGTTCATCCCGTGGCTCTATTTGGCCCCTTTGGGAGATTTTCGATTCCTTGTGTTTGAGGTCGTTTCCTTGCGTGTTTGTTTGAGGGATTCACACATGAGGTCGTGGACACTCTTTTCCTGGTGATTTGCCCCCTCAAAACGCAAAGAATCGCTTCGGATTTTGGGATTTTTGGATGAACTCGGGGTGGAAGTGTTCTTCACGTGATCTGAGATTCCGGGAGTTCTAGTGGGTTTGAGGTCGAGATCTTTGGGGAATATACTCCACTGGAGGTGTACATCATCTCCCCAAAGTTTCGTCTCAAGAGCTCAAGCCGTTTGGGAGATCGACTCACGAGTTGACTTTTTCCTGAGAGCTCTCACACCAGGCCGGTTTTGACCGCCCCCAGGAGGTTAAACCGCCCCCTAGGCGGTTAAACCGCCCCTAGGGAGGTTAAACCGCCTCTGGCTGGGTAGAGAAGGTTTTGCTTCGTTTTGGTTCAGTTTGTGTTCATTTCGATCGATTTGAGTTCCGCTGCATCTTTCTTGTTCCTAGGGTCAGTAGCTTGACAGTGGCTACGTGATCTTGGCAAGATCGCTTTCGGAGGCGTCGGAGTTGTTTTGGGAGAATAGCCGGATTGGTTGGAAAGAATTTTTATCGGCTCCCATTCACTCCCCCCCTCTCTGGTCGCCGTTTCGGTCCTTCAATGATCGCTTCCTAGTGTGATGAGTGATTGACAACGTGGTGTGGATTGACGTTTGCCTTGGCTCAAGTATTGTAGGTGTAGAATGCGGCTTGATTGCATTGGTGCAGGTGATGAACAGGCGCGAAAGGTCTTAGCCATGGCGGCCTCCAAGGAGCAGAGAGACAAGTAGGCTTGGTTTGAGGGACCCGGTGGCCAGATGGATCAAGTGCGGTTCACATGGTGGCAAGAACGAGCAAGGGGACGTGGTTCCGGTGCGAGGTAGCGGCTCACGACCGAAGCTCATACGTGGACATGAAGCCGGTGCAAGGTAGCGGCTCACAACCGAAGCTTGCACGCGGGGTTTGGTGGTTTGGCTAAAAGACCATCAGGTGGACGGTTTCCTTGGTTTGGGCCTCAAAACCAAGGCGAGGACTTGGCGTGGCGATGTTGGGCCGAGGGGCTGCGGTGCCAGCCAGGGGCGGTTTAACCGCCTCCCCCTGGGCTGGCCCAACTCGGCGTCGAGGAGCTTCGATCCGGAGGACACGCGGCGTGACTGCAAGGCTTGCGTCGGAGGGAAGCTAGCTTGCAGTGGAAGGTGTCCCAGCCAGAAAAGATTCGATTCAAATGACAAATTTGCCCTTAAGAGGTATGTATCATTTAGGTGTAGTTGAGTCATTAGAGCACCACCACTTGGACTATAAATAGACCCCCTAGGGGTTGGTGGCTGCTATTCAAGTAGTCTAGTTTATTTTTTCCTTTGCACTTGAACTATTTTCTAGGTTTTCCTCTCTAGTTTTTCCATAGGCTAGCCAAGTGCTTCACCGGAGAAATCTTCAAGAGGGTAGGATGAGGGAGGATAGCTAGCCTCTTTGTAAAGAAGTTGACCTCGTGATGTATGGAAGATTGGGCTTTCTCTCATCTCTACTTGTGTGATTTCTTTGTTCATCCCGTGGCTCCTTTTGGTCCTTTTGCTAGATTTTCGATTCCTTGTGTTTGAGGTCATTTCTTTGTGGGATTGCTTGGGGGATTCACATATGAAGTTGTGGACACTCTTTTCCTGGTGATTTGCCTCCTCAAAACCCAAAGGATCGCTTCGGATTTGGGGATTTTTGGATGAACTCGTGGTGGATGTGTTCTTCACGAGATCTGAGATTCCGGGAGCTCTAGTGAGTTAGCGGCCGAGATTTTTGGGGAATATACTCTAATAGAGGTGTACATCATCTCCCCAAAGTTTTGTCTCAAGAGCTTAAGCCGTTTGGGAGATCGACTCACGAGTTGACTTTTTCCCGAGAGCTCCCAGGCCAGGAGGTTAAACCGCCCCTGGCTGAGAAGAGGTGGTTTTGTCTCGTTTCGGTTTGATTTCAATTCGATTTGCTACATTTGTTTTCCGCTGCTGTGATCATGTTCCTAGGGTCAGTAGCTTCCCAGTAGCTACGTGATCTTGGCTAAATCGTGTTGCGAGGTTTTGGAGTTGAGTTGGGAGAAAAGCCGGATTCATTGAGAAGAAATTTTTATCGGCTCCCATTCACTCCCCCCCTCTCTGGTCGCCTAATCGGTCCAAGATCGGGGTTCCGGGCCTCCGCACTTCGATGGAAAGAATTATCCGAACTGGGTTGCGTGTATGGGTACTTTCTTGCGAGGCAAAGGAAAGTTGTTGTGGGATGTGACCGCAGATTAAAACTATGTCAATCCTACCAACTTAGATGCCCAGGGTGCAAGAGATAAAATTGAGGCCAACGCTAAGGCTGTCGACTACTTGTTTCGTGCTTTGTCGACCGAGGAGTTTGAGCGAGTTTTGGGTGAGGACCTAGCTAGCCAGATCTGGTTAAAGCTCAAGGTAGCCCATGGTGGTAATAGTCATGTTAAGGCTAGGCCTTTCTCAGTTTATCGTAGAGAGTACGAGAACTTTGAGCAGTTGGATGGTGAGTCGGTTGATGCGATGTTTCAGCGCTTTACTGTCATAGTCAACTACATGAAAGCCAACATTGCCGCACTCCCATACACAGATCATGATAGAGCTTTGAAGCTCTTGCTTTCCCTTGATCGGTCCGTGTGGGGTGCCAAGGTTGAGGCGATCATGGAGTCGGCTAACTATGAAACCTTGAGAGTTGATGAGCTTTTCTCGAAGTTGAAGTCTTCTGAGGTTGATAGAAAGTTGATTGCCAAGGCTAAGAGTCTGACTGATTCCCATAGTCTGGCTCTAGTTGGTGGATCTGGTTATGGACATGCACTTTGCCTTGTCTTCTCCTGTGTCTCTTCCAGATGAGGAGTATGAGGTGCTGAGCGAGGAGGATCTCGCGGTGCAGACCAGAAGATTTGAGCGGATGTACCAGAACCGCAAGGGCTCGAGATGTGCGGCGAGTACGTGCTACAAGTGCGACAAGATGGGTCACCTCATCGCCGAGTGCCCGGAGGAGACCAAGAACGACTACAACCGCAAGCACCGACCGCGAGACGAGTGCAAGCACCGCTCCAAGGACAAGCACCACTCCAAGCACAAGAACAAGGAGGAGAACACCAACACATCATCAAGCTCGAGCTCGGGCAGCGAGGATGAAGACCGCGGTCACTGCAAGGAGAAGAAGCACATGAACCGCAACTTCAACGGGCTTTCCTGCGCCACTATGAACTTCTGCACCATGGCGCATAACTCCAACAACAAGAACGACTCCGACTCCGAGGACGAGGTAATGACCGATCCCACCTCTTTGCGTAAGGAGATTGCTAGGCTAGAGGAGTTGGTCGATAATCGTGATGATGTGCTTAGGAAGACCAACAAGGAGAAGAGAGAATTTAGGTCTTTGCTTGGAGAGTCTAAGGATAGAGTTGCTGAGCTCGAGGCCTTACTTTCTGAGACTGGAAAGAAGGCGATGGAATTTGAGTCTTTGCTTAGCGAGTCAAACAAGAAAGTGGCTGAGCTTGAATCTGGATTGGCAATGTGCTAGAACTGAGATAGGTGTGTTGAAAGATGCTCCCATTGTTTCTGACGAAATTGAATGTTCTATGTGTGATGTGCATCTTGCTGATTTGGTTGCTCTTAAAGATAAACACATGACATGCCTTGATGAACTAGAAGGAGCTAGGGTTGAGATTGAAGAGTTGAAGTCTAGATCTTCTTTGCTAGGTGCTTGTACTTCATGTCCTGCTTTACATGCTCAGTTACTTGAATCTCGTAACATGATTAGTTCGCTTGAGGCTCAATTGAAATCTCATATTGCAAATTCTTGCTCTGCTTGTGATGTTGTCGCTTTGAAAAATGTTGAGCTTGCACAATATGTTGATCGCTTGCAAGATGAGAATGATGAGTTGCGACAGTGTTTGGGTTGGTTGTCAGGGTCGCGAGCCACAACTTAAGATGTTGATTGCTAGTTTTAAGAGAGCTGATGGTCGTAGTCTGGGTTCTGAGAAAGCTAGTGAGAGTAGTGGTGAGAAAGAGAGAGAACCAGAAAACTCCACCATTCCGACACCCCCACAGAATGCCATTCTCAAGAACAACTTCACACCCAAACCCAACCACCTGTTAAACAAGCTTGATACCACTCCTGATCCTCCCAAGTTTCCCCCAAAGACAAACAACTTCCAGAAGAGAGTAACCTTTGTGAGGAGTGGGGTTTACCAGAAGAGAGAGCCGAGAGAAACCCCAAAGCCAAAGCCAGTCCGCTTCCATTGTGAGCATTGTGGAAGGGATGGATACATTGAGGAGTTTTGCTGGAGGAAGAAGAGAGAGGTGAGATGAGAGAAGGAGTTGGGTAACAGGGACATATACTACTCTTCCTATAGTGTGCTTGTGTCTTGTTCACCCTTGCCTAGGAGAGAGGCTTTTGTGCGTACAGTTCCTTCTGTGAGTAGTCGTGGTGTTCCAGTTCGTGGTGAGTTTGCTAGGCGGCCTCCTGCTCATGGTCAGTTTGGTTCAGGGAGGTTCGACCGTAGCTTTGAGGCGAGGAGAGAGTCTAGGCTGCGTTTTCCCCCGCGTGGTGCTTGTGGTTCGACGGTGAGATACTGAGAGGGTTTCACAGAGTAACGTTGATTTTGCTAACCCCTCTTTTGAGCAGATGGCCCGACACTGGTTTAACTCTTTTTGTTCTAACCCTAGTGTCGAGTCGTTTGCCCATTCTCATTCTCGCTTTTGATTGTGCAGGTGGGAGGCATGGAGAACTTTTGGTTGATGGATCTCCACACCTCCTGGATGGCCCCGATGTGGCCTTTGTACACTTTGTGTTGTGAGTATATCTTTTGTACACACTTGTGCTCACTTGTGTATCTTTGGCATGATTTGAGTTGTATCTTGCTTTTTGGGTTACATTTTGCTCGTTTGAGACTTCTCTTTCTTTTGTTTTGTGATGGAGCTTTCCATTTGCTTTTGTACACCATTTTCTTAGTTTTCTTTTGCTAGGCATCTTTGGTTGAGGGGGAGCCTGACTTTATTTAAGGAGGAGAAATTGCACAAGTTGATATGAGAAGGAGAAAATGAAGGACCGAAACGGCGACCAGAGAGGGGGGGGGGGGGGGGAGTGAATGGGAGCCGATAAAAATTCTTTCCAAACAATCCGGCTATTCTCCCAAAACAACTCCGAAACCTCCGAGAGCAATCTTGCCAAGATCACGTAGCCACTGTCAAGCTACTGACCCTAGGAACAAGAAACGAGCAGCGGAACTCGAACCAATCGAAACGAACACCAAAACGACCCGAAACTCGGCTCGATCTAACACACCCAGGGGGGGCGGTTAAACCGGCCAGGGGGGGCGGTTAAACCGCCCGGGCCTGGGAGCCTCGGGAAAAAGTCAAAACAAAAGTGGATCTCCCAAACCGCTTGAGCTCTTGAGGCGAGATTTTGGTCAGATGATCTAGACCTCCAGTGGAGTGTTTTCCCAAAAGATCTCGGCCTCTAACTCAGTACAACTCCCGGAATCGCAGATCTCGCGAAGAACACCATGACCTCGAGTTCATCCCGAAAATCTCAAATCCAGAGCGATTCTCGGCGTATGGGGGCAAAGGATCACCAGCAAAAGAGGCACAAGGCACTTATACGTGAATCCCCCAAAGAAATCCGAGAGAAAACGCCCTAGAACAAGAAGAACGAAAATCCCCCAAAAATAGCTCTGAAATACCCACGAAAATAGAAAAAGGAAAGGGAGCTCGGGAAATCAAATCATGGCACAAGATGAGCAGCACAAACTCCATCACATAACCATGAATTCACCTATACAAACTAGGAATGATTCGAAGTAGTTCTAGGTGGAGGGGATGAAGGGGAAAACAAGTTCAAAGTAAAACCTAAAGAGATAACTAGGAGACATGACAGCCACCAGCCCTGAAGGGGCCTATTAGTAGTCCAAGTGGTGGTGTCCTAAAGACTAAACTACCCCTAAGTGATACATACCCCTCAGGGGCAAATTTGACATTTGATCTTCAGATATTTTCCGGCTCGGGCACCTTCCACTGCAAGCTATCTTCCCTCCGACGCTAGCCTTGCAGTCACGCCGCGTGTCCTCCGGATCGAAGCTCCTCGACGCCGTTCTTGGGCCAGCCCAGGGGGGCGGTTAAACCGGCCCTGGGGGGCGGTTAAACCGCCCCTGCCTAGTCCTACACTCAGCCCAGCAGCCCATCTCGCCACGTCGAGTCCTCGGTCCTTGGTTTTGAGGCCCAAACCAAGGGAAACCGTCCACCGATGATTTTGTGGCCAAATCACCAAACCCCGCGCGCAAACTTCGGTTGTTAGCCGCCACCTTGCGCCGGCTTCTCGTCCGCGTACGAGCTTCGGTTGTGAGCCGCTACCTCGCACCGGAACCACGTCCCCTTGCTCGTTCTTGCCAGCATGTGAACCGCACTTGATCCACCGGCCATCGGGTCCCTCGAACCAAGCCTACTTGTCTCTCCGCTCCTCGGAGGCCGCCATGGCTAAGACCTTTCGCGCCTGTTCTTCACCTGCACCAATGCAACCAAGCCGCATTCTACACCTGCAATACTTGAGCCAAGGGAAACGTCAATCCACACCACGTTGTCAATCACTCATCACACCAGGAAGCGACCATCCACCGGTCCTCGGACACACCGGGTCCTCAATCTCCCCCTTGATGAGTGCATTGACAACACACACATAGTAACCAATTGATATGAAAGAAAATATAAAAGAAATCGAAAACAAGACTCAAGCAAGTGACTAAAAGCAAGAACAAGCTGAGAACAAAGTCACTCTGCAAGAGAAAGCTCCAGAAACGCCGACCCTTCAAGAAGAAGCGAAAGGGCTCAACACCATCGGCAAAAGAGCAAAAGCACAAAGCACAAATCACAAACTTCAAATCCTCCAACTCACTTTTCAGGACTCTCAAAGCACTCCCCCTGCAAAGATGCAACTCCCCCTGAACAAGTGAACTTGTGCGTGCGAAACACACTTGAAAATGGCTCAAAACTTTACAACTCATGTGCACTCAGCACAGGGGCGGTTAAACCGCCCCTGGCAGATGACCAAGGCCAAAAATGCCAAAAATGCACAAACCAACTCGCAACGATGCCGTTTCAACTTGAAAACCTTCCACATATGCCCAGCAAGATATTTCAATGATCAAACTCTCAGAAACTTCGCAAATTTCCAGAAAACCTCATTTGGGCAAAAATTTCAACCTCTCACACAATTTCGACAAATTCTAGAGCAAAAGCTTTCTTCTAAATTCAGCAGCAACTCCCCCTTGCCAAATGCTCCAGAAATTCTCCCCCTTGTTGACAATGCACACATCAAGGCAAAAATGTACAAAATGCAACTACAAGCTTCTCAAATATACAATGAGCAATACAAAGTGCTACAGGTTAGAGAAGAGGCAAACAAGATAGTTCATCGTGTCACACGGGCATTGCCATCAAGAAGGTGAAAACATATATCCAATTGACAAAGCCATGAGCAAATTGTGGAATTTTATCAAAAATGTCACCACATGAGCAAAGTCCTAACCATGGATTGTTCAAGCAAAAATGAACTTCATCTCACCAATATCATGAAAGGACAAGCATTCTTGACAAAAGATCATCATAAACGCCCAAGTTCTACCTCATGTCATGTCAAAGCACGGAGCCATGTGTTCACTTCTCATGGGAGACTTCTCCGGCAAACAACATGCAACCGCTTAGCACCCATGTGTGCAAGTGTGTGCAATGGTGAAAGCATAGAGACATGAGCATAATTTTCTGCAAATATATCTTTTTCTCAACTTTCTTCTTTCATGCATAGACATCACATTTTTCAAGTTTTTCAAGTTAAGCATGGTACATGAAATGTCTTTGCGACAGAAAGAAGCTTATGCTCCTCCACAAGATAAAGCAAGGGCTAAACATTTATAATGACAAAGGTCTTTGACCCAATTGAAAAGAATATCACACCCTAACATGATCTTAAGCCAGATATAGCCATTTCGGCTCAAACAAGACATGCAAAGGCATTTACTCATGGGTGAAGAAATTTAAGTTCAGTTTGTCATTTTAATTTCGAAAAGAGACTATCTCAAAAGAATATATATCAAAACCATCAAGAGCATAGCCATCCATACAAGCAATCCCTAGCCAGCCTGCCTAAACTCTAAAATGTAGCAAGTTGTACCAATCACTGCATATAGGAGAAGCTCATCCTAAGATATGATACAAAAGATGAAATCAAGATACAAAAGCAAGAAAAATATACATCAAGATACAAAGATGGTACAACAGTATACATATGCTACAAGAGAAGCCTCCAAAACACAGCTCAGAAAACCGCACACACACCAAGTTCTCCTCGCAAGCGGGTGAAGGTAACTTGGTCAAGTGGCTTAGTGAAAATGTCTGCAAGCTGGTTTTGGGTAGAAACATGGGCAAGCTCAATCTCAAAACACAAGCGCAATCAAAGCACAAATACAAAGCTCCCCCTGGAATGTGCAACCGAAATGCAAATCCAAGGTTCAGGTTCAATCATCAGCTCCCCTTGGAATGTGCAACTGAAATGCAAATCCAAGGTTCAGGTGCAAACTTCAAACTCCCATAATATGCACAATCAAAATGCAAATGCAGCAAACTCACAATCTCATGCAATCCAAAAAGCTATAAACAAAGTCATCTCCTTGTCAAACCAACTTGAGCAAATTTCTCCCCATTAAATAAAGCTGAGCTCCCCCTCAATCAAAGACACCTAAAAAAACTAGAGAAGGTGTACAAAGGCAAATGGAAAGCTCCATCATAAAAAGGAAGAAAAATCTCAAATGAGCAAAATGCAACAAAAGATACCAACTAAAAGGATACCAGATAAACAAATGTACAATATGCTACACAAAACATAAAAACCAAGATACAGGCACAAAGCAAGCTAAATATACACAGATGAACACAAGAGTGTACAAGGGATATACTCACAATACATAGTGTACAAGGGCCACATCGGGGCCATCCAAAAAAGGTGTGGAGAACCATCAAACCTTGATCATGCAAAAGACCAAGAGTCACCAAGCTCATGTTCTCCATACCTCACAGCTGCACAATCAAAAGCGAGAACGAGAACGAGCGAATGACTCGACACTAGGGTTAGCACAGAAAGAGTCAAACCAGTGTCGGGCCATCTGCTCAAAAGAGGGGTTAGCAAAATCAACTCTACCGCGTGAAACCCTCCCGTCTCTCACCATCGAACCTCTAGCACCACGCGGGGGAAAACGTGGCCTAGACTCTCTCCTAGCCTCAAAGCTACGGTCGAACCTCCCTGAACCAAACTGACCGCGAAACGGAGGCCGCCCAGCAAACTCACGAACAGCTGGAACACCACGACTAGCAACCACAGGAACTGTACGCACAAAGGCGTCGCCTCTCGGCCAGGGTGAACGAGACACAGGCACACTACGAGAAGAGTAGTACCTGTCCCTGTTCCCCACCTCCTTCTCTCTTCTCACCTCCCTCTTCTTCCTCCAACAGAACTCCTCAAGGTGTCCATCCCTTCCACAATGCTCACAATGGAAGCGGACTGGCTTTGGCTTTGGGGTTTCTCTCGGCTGTGCCCTCTCTCTCGGCTGGTAAACCCCACTCCTCACAAAGGTCACTCTCCTCTGAAAGTTCTCTGACTTAGGTGGAAACTTGGGAGGATCTGGAGTGGTGTCAAGCTTGTTCAGCAGGTGGTTTGGTTTGGGTGCGAAGGTGTTCTTGAGAATGACTTTTGGTGGGTTTGTGGGAATGTTTGCGGTGGAGCTCTCTGGATCTCTCTCTCTCTCACCACTACTAGCTGAGTTTCGGGTCGGTTTGGTGTTCGTTTCGATTGGTTCGAGTTCCGCTGCTCGTTTCTTGTTCCTAGGGTCAGTAGCTTGACAGTGGCTACGTGATCTTGGCAAGATTGCTCTCGGAGGTTTCAGAGTTGGTTTGGGAGAATAGCCGGATTGTTTGGAAAGATTTTTTTATCGGCTCCCATTCACTCCCCCCCTCTCTGGTCGCCGTTTCGGTCCTTCAATTGGTATCAGAGCAGGTTACGGGTCTTTGCGACTCTAACCAGTCTAAGATCCAAAGATGGCGTACCAAGATCGGGGTTCCGGGCCTCCGCACTTCGATGGGAAGAACTAGCCGAACTGGGTTGCGCGTATGGGCGCTTTCTTGCGAGGCAAAGGAAAGTTGCTGTGGGATGTGACGAAAGATGAAAACTATGTCAATCCCACCAACTTAGATGCCCAGGATGCAAAGGATAGATTTGAGGCGAATGCCCGAGCTGTCGATTACTTGTTCCGTGCTTTGTCTGCTGAGGAGTTTGAGCGAGCTTTGGGCGAGGACCTAGCTAGCCAGATCTGGCAGAAGCTCAAGGTAGCCCACGGTGGTGATAGCCATGTCAAGGCTAGGCTTTTCTCGATGTACAGGAGGGAGTATGAGAACTTTGCTCATTTGCCTGGAGAGTCGGTTGATGCTTTGTTTCAGCGTTTCACTTCGATTGTCAACAACATGAAAGCCAACATTACCGTGCTCCCATACTCGGATCATGACCGAGCTATCAAGCTCCTGCAAGCACTTGATAGATCCGTGTGGGGTGCCAAGGTTGAGGCGATCATGGAGTCGGCAAACTATGAGACTCTTTCTGTTGATGAGCTTTTCTCGAAGTTGAAGTCCTCTGAGGTTGACAGGCAGTTGCTTGCCAAGGCTAAGAGTCCGACTGATCCCCATAGTCTGGCTCTAGTCGGTGGCTCTGGATATGGACATGCTAACACTCCTAGACACTTTGCTTTGTCTTCTCTTGTGTCCCTTCCAGATGAGGAATATGAGGTGCTGAGCGAGGAGGATCTCGCGTTGCTCACGAGGAGGTTCGAGCGGATGTACCAGAACCGCAAGGGTTCGAGGCGTGCCGGGAGTACGTGCTACAGATGCAGGAAGATGGGCCACTTCATCGCCGAGTGCCCCGAGGAGATCAAGAACGACTACAACCGCAAGCACCGCCCGCGAGACGACCACAAGCACCGTCCCAAGGACGAGTACCGCGCCAAGAACAAGAACAAGGAAGAAAGAAGATCCAAGAACAAGCACGGTGGACACAAGAAGCACAGATCTCGAGCGATGGTGGCTGATGCGAGCGACATCGACACAAGCTCCACCAACACATCGTCAAGCTCAAGCAGTGAAGATGAAGACCGCGGCCGCCGCAAGGAGAAGAAGAGCTTGAACCGCAACTTCAACGGCATCTCCTTCGCCGCCGTCGACTACTGCACCATGGCTCACGACTCCGTGAAGAGCAAGGACGACTCCGACTCCGAGGATGAGGTATTGACAGATCCCACCTCTTTGCGTCAGGAGATTGCTAGGTTAGAGCAGTTGGTCGATAACCGCGATGATGTGCTTAGGAAGACCAACAAAGAGAAGAGGGAGTTTAGGTCTTTGCTAGGAGAGTCCAAAGATAGAGTGGCTGAGCTTGAGACCTTGCTTTCTGAGACTGGAAAGAAGGCCATGGAGTTTGAGTCTTTGCTTTGCGAGTCTAGGGAGAGAGCAGCTTCGCTTGAGTCTGAGATTGCTGTTTTGAAAGATGCTCCTCTTGTGTCTGATGAGGTAGAATGCTCGTTCTGTGATGTGCATATTGCTGATCTTGTTGTGCTTAAGGAAAAACACATGAACTGCTTGGATGAACTAGAGAGTGCTAGAGTTGAGCTTGCTGAGTTGAAGTCTAGGTCATCTTTGCTAGGTGCTTGTACTTCTTGTCCTGCTTTGCATGCTCAGTTGCTTGAATCACGCACCATGATTAGTTCACTTGAAGCACAACTTAAATCACCCATTGCAAATTCCTGTTCTGCTTGAGATGTTGTTGCTTTAAAGAATGTTGAGTTAGAGCAGTGTGTGAATCGCTTGCAAGATGAGAATGATGAGCTGAGACAGTGTTTGGGTTGGTTGTCTGGTCGTGAGCCTCAGCTCAAGATGTTGATTGCGAGTTTCAAGAGAGCTGATGGTTGTGGTCTTGGTTCTGAGAAGGTTGGTGAGAGTAGTGGTTAGAGAGAGAGAGATCCAGAGAGCTCCACCGCAAACATTCCCACAAACCCACCAAAAACCATTCTCAAGAACACCTTCACACCCAAACCAAACCACCTGCTGAACAAGCTTGACACCACTCCAGATCCTCCCAAGTTTCCACCTAAGTCAGAGAACTTTCAAAGGAGAGTGACCTTTGTGAGGAGTGGGGTTTACCAGCCGAGAGAGAGGGCACAGCCGAGAGAAACCCCAAAGCCAAAGCCAGTCCGCTTCCATTGTGAGCATTGTGGAAGGGATGGTCACCTTGAGGAGTTCTGTTGGAGGAAGAAGAGGGAGGTGAGAAGAGAGAAGGAGGTGGGGAACAGGGACAGGTACTACTCTTCTCGTAGTGTGCCTGTGTCTCGTTCACCCTGGCCGAGAGGCGACGCTGTTGTGCGTACAGTTCCCGTGGTTGCTAGTCGTGGTGTTCCTGTTGTTCGTGAGTTTGCTAGGCGGCCTCCGTTTCGCGGTCAGTTGGGTTCAGGGAGGTTCGACCGTAGCTTTGAGGCTAGGAGAGAGTCTAGGCCACGTTTTCCCCCGCGTGGTGCTAGAGGTCCGATGGTGAGAGACGAGAGGGTGTCACGAGGTAGAGTTGATTTTGCTAACCCTTCTTTTGAGCAGATGGCCCGACACTGGTTTGACTCGTTCTGTGCTAACCCCAGTGTCGAGTCATTTGCTCATTCTCGTTCTCGGTTCTGATTGTGCAGGTGGGAGGCTTGGAGAACTTTTGGTTGATGGATTCTGGCTGCTCGAGACACATGACAGGTAATGGTAAGTGGTTCTCCAGTCTCACCCCGGTGGTGTCCAGGCAGTACATCACTTTCGGGGATAAGGGTAGAGGTAGAGTGTTGTCAGAGGGTGCTATTCAGGTGAGCGACACTTTCATGTTAAAGCGGGTTGCACTTGTCAAGAATCTTGGTTTCAACTTAGCTAAGCCGGACTAGCCAATATGGAAGCAACCAAGGGGTTCATGTCCTACCAACGAGGCATGACCGGGACGTAACTCACATAGATCGTACTCCTGCTCCTTGCTCTCCCATTGCTCACAGCTCACCCATTGGCTAACCAACCAGCTAGTGGGATTTATGCTAAGCCGTTGCCACATACAACAGTAGGGCGGTAGCACTAAACTGGGCCAGGCTAGATGACAATCAACTCGGTCCTTAAATTAATGACAAGATGGACATCTCCACATCCCGCTCAGCCACACAGGCACGAGCTCACCAATTTGGTGTTTCACTACAGAACACACCATCCATCTCATCGGTTTAACCATTATTCCATTTTCACCAAAACCCACCCTTTACTTCTAAACACTCACACCATTCTTTATTTTAAAAACACACGAGCATCATCATTATTGTTGAACAGAGAGTACAGTCCTAAGCGTATCTAGCAATGGCTATCATCCAAACAGGGCAAGTCATATTTAATGATAACCTAGGTGGTCAAGGAATAATCATAGCAATCAAGGGGTGGCTATCCAAACGGGTTTTGCAGTAAAACAATGTAGTTTTATAAAACAGGCCGATGGGTTGTGTTTGTAAAAACATAGGATAAATATGCATCAAAGGACGGGATTGAACTTGCCGTCTTCGAAGTCGTCCGGAAGCGCCTGCTCGCGGTACGGGTCCTTGGTCTCCGGCTCGTGGTTCTCGCCTGCGTACTTCGGCTCGTGGTACAGTCCTCCAAACTCCTCGGCGGGCTGCTCCTCAGTCACTCCATGATCTACGGCGCACACAAGCAAGCACACAATCACAAAAAGGAAATAAAGTTTTTACCGTTGAGCTCGGAAAGGGAGAATAGAGAAATAAATTGTAGAAGGGATATCTTTGGGAGATTTTTGTATAACTCGGCCGGAATATATGTGGAAAGGCCGTGGTCAAATTTGGGGAGAAACGGGTGAAGTTCGGCACATGAAATGATGCGTCAACCAAGTATTTAGGGGTGGATTAAGGGGCTAAGGGTTGTTTTGTAAGTATTTTTCAGTGGTAGGGGCTTATTTGTGAATCTGACACATGGTGGAAGGGTCTATCTGTAATTTGAGAAAAAATGGAGGGGGTTATGAGGAAGATTGCCCTTTCTTCTCTATTTCTTCAGTCGAAACAGAGGAGGGGAGGTGGTGCTCGGCCGGTGGCCTGGCCGGCGGCCTGGCCGGCGGCGGCGCCGGCGCTACGGGGCGCTGCGACAGCCGGGAACAGGGGAAGGGAGAGGGGAGCAAGGGGAACCCATTCTCCTCCTCACCTAGAGAGGAGGTGGCACGTGGAGGCAGATCGACGCGAAGGCAGAGGGGCGGCGTTGGCTCTGCTTGGCGGCAGCGGCGGCGTGATTTGGAGCAGGGAGGGGCTCGGGGGGTGGAAGAGGTGGTGCGGGCGGCGCTGTGGGCGAGCTGGCCCCTCTTATAGGCAAGGCGCGGGGGTGGAGTGGCCAGCGGCCATGGGGCCGGCAGTGGGGCACGGCGGCGGTGTGCCCGTGATGGGATGGCTCGGCGGCGTCGTCTTGTTGGCGTCCGCGTGCGGTGTGGCGCGGGGCGGCGCTGTGGTGGGGCCAAGACATAGGGCGGCACGGCGACGCTGGCCGGTAGCGGTGGCAGAGGTGGGGACGGCGGCCTGGGCAGCACGGCAGCGGCACTGCTCGCCGGCGCTGTGCCGTGCGTCGCGGCGGGCGCAGGTGGGCGGCGTCGTGCGGCAGAGAGGAGGTGGGGGCGCGGCGGAGGCGGCACGGCAGCGGAGCAGGTGGGGTCGGGGCGCTGGTGGCGAGCAGAGGAGGGGGGCGCGCTCGGGCTGCAGCAAGAAGGAAGGGAGGAGGGAGAGAGAAGAAGGAAGGAGAGAAAAAGAAAAAAGAGAAAAAGAAAAAAGAAAAAGAAAAGGGGAGAGGAAAAAGGAAAGGGGAAAAAGAGAGGGGGAAAAGAAGAGAGTTCGCGGCGCTGATCGCGGGGCGGTCAGGCACGCGGGACAGAAAGCCGTGCGGCGGGCGACACGACATGCTGAGCGATAGGTAAAAGACGGGTGTCGGCTTCGGTGCTGGGACGGCAAAAATTGCCAGGAGGGGAACTGGGAGCTCAACAATGAAAAGAAATTGGAAACCAAAATTTAGCAGGTGATTTAGCTGGATGAATTTTTGGGATGTTACAGCAAGATGTGCTGGGCAGTTAGTCAAATACACCATAATTAGCAAGCCACCTGAAACAACCCGAAATTCCCTCTAGAGCTTCACAGTCTATGCAAATCCTTAGCGATCCAACGTGTTTTCGCAAAGCACTAGTTGGTCAAGTTTTATTTCAAAAACTGGTGTAATGAGAACGTGCGAACCTCTGGTGCACAACATTTCGCTCTGATACCAGCTGCAGCAGAACCGCTCAAATTAATCCGGCTTAAGTGTGTTAACCTTCCATTGGTCATCACGCAATTAAAACACATTAAAGTGTCGGTCTGTCGGGTCAAGCCCGATACAACCACGAATAATTACCTCGATCGAAACGAGTCATGCAGATACTCACTCGAAGGTGAGTCCCAGAGATTACAACAATCCACAATTAATTAAGAGGTCCCAATTGAGGTACTTATTACAAATAGTTCAAATGCATGAAGTAACGGTGTCTCAGAGTTTTGCAAAGCAGCGGAAACAACTAATTATTCGAAATAACCATGACATCACGTGAAGCCGTTGTGACATCACTCGAAAGCATCCTCGTCCCAAACAACAGTCCAGCCGGGAGGAAGGGTGGTTGGCCAGGTAAGACCTGCAACCATCTCCTCGAGAGCACTACCTGAAAACAATTCAACAAGCAAGGCTGAGTATACTAATACTCAGCAAGACTTACCCGTCGGGTGAAAACTACATCACCGACTCCTAGACATGCAAGGCTTTTGGCTGGTGGGTTTGTTTTGCCAGAGAGCGACTAAGAGTGGGTCCTTACTTTCAATATTTTAGCATCAAGTTCTAGTTTGAGTTAACCATTCTAGATAAGCAACTAATCTAAACAAGCATGTAGAGCAAGCAACTAAGCAAGCATCAAGTTTATCATCATCGTCATGTTCCACTTTCTTACTCAATTCGGCAGCTAGGTTAAGTAGTCTCATTAGCTGCGAGAAACAGACAGTTCGAACCGATTTCTTAACCTTGCAAGGTGGACCCAAGCACTCGGATCATCGCACTCAGCCAAAGGCTAGCGCTACCAGATAGTTCCCATCGATCCCCGACGCGTTTCCAGGTCCACTTCCCTTGGATACAAGTGTCTAAGCCTGGCCAAAGCCTAACACTTACGCTCACTTGTAACCACATCCGAACATGGGGAGGTTAGTCCCAGAGAGAGCAGAACGAAAGGTCTCGCACCAGTTCAGTCAGGTACTAAACTTACCGACCCCATAGAATCGACAAGCGCTTAGTACGTTCAAAAACTTAACCATAGGTACAGTACCACTCGACCTTAGCCAACTTTTTCTCTACACGGACGGGGCATCTACATGACAAAAATTCCCGCTAGTTATTCCTTATGATTCCAACATAAGTAAAGCAGGAGATTCCTATGTTCTCGCGAGTGACAGGAAATCACTCGACTTTTACCGTGTCCTTAAGGCATGGCAACTATCGACCTGTCATTACTAGTATTACAAAGCATGGGTACCTAGGATCATGCAATTAAGGTTTCAATTCAATTCCTGAAACATAAATGCACAAGCATAAACAAACATAGTTGCATAGTTTAGAAACATAGGTTATGCTCCGGGGCTTGCCTTCGGGCACTAGGTTAGTCTGAGGATCCTCCGAAGCTGGGTTCGGGTCTTGCTCGACTTGGATCACGTTCACTGTCACCGGAAGTTTGTCCTTCTCCTCCTGTCGGCACGAGTTCGTAGTCGCCATCGGCGAGAACTTGATCTACACGAATGCACATGCATAAGAGTATGATCATTGTGTCGAGCATTGCGTTAAACACGACAAGCCCAGGATGTATTAGTGATCACATTCACCTGGACAAATTTTGGTCTGACCTTCCTTTTCTTTAATTAAGTTTGCTGTTACTCATTAAAGTATTTGGGGTTTGTTGATGGTGATTGTGTACACATCTAAAATTATTTAACTTGACTTCAACACAGAACAGCAAGGGTGTGTGAGGGGGTGTGTTTAACTCATTTAATTTGCTTAAATGGGTGACTTATTTTTATTTAGCCTTTTAAGCGATGCAACTTCAACTATTTATTCTAGTAGTTTAGAGTATGCTTTTAATGTGCGAAAATTACAGTATGCTCTCTGTTGGTCATTAGATTTGCTGACCAAAAACCAGTCCAAAAGGATAAGCACAACAATCATGATAAATCAAACAAATTTGACACACTAAAAGCATGCTTAATCCTTAAAAATTCACACTAACAGAAATAATTCCTACAAAAATTACCAGAGCTATAACTGACTGGGGTAAGCTACCATACCAAACATTAGCTTAAAAAGATTGAAGGATCTCTCTGTAAAATTAGTTTGGTTTTCAGCTGCTTAATTCAGCCGATCATGATGTTAATTATCTAAATGCATCTTAGCAAGGTTAAACTATGCTCTACTTCTTACCACAAGTACGTCAAGATGTTTTCAAGCCACTGCAAAAAGATTAGGTTCATTTGTCGGACAGATTAATTAATAAAATTCATAGATCAAACTGTGCACAGACCTCAAGATTAATTAATAACTCAAAATATAGTGCGCAAGTTAGTGCCATCTTCTTACAGGAGCCTAACCATGATACTAGAAATAACATACTAAAAGATCAACGCAAACCAAGCTGTATATTTCAAACTATGCACAAATTAGTGTTTGAATAGATTTGAACGTAGTTTGAAATCTATGTAGAAAAAGCCCATACACGCTTTCTAGAAACGGTTGAACTCATGGCCAGGAGTTCAACAAAATTGAGTTTGCATTTTTCCGATTTTTCTGTGATTTTTAATCGATTTTAGAAGTTCACAGATTTGGATCTAAAACAGGATTTCGCAGATTTACAGAACGGCCCCCAAAACTTTTTAAAGCCTCGCGAAAAGGTCCCTGCAACTTACACCAGGCACCCTAGACTTAGTCTAATTCTACCCACGAAGCCCTTGGGCGGCCGACCGATCTGAAACTTCGATTCCGGCGAGGGAAGGCCGGGATTGAGTTGGGGGATGGCACGGGGGTGGAGAGGGGCTCACCTTGGGCCGGTTTGGTGTAGGTCTCGGGGTCGGAGGAGGCCGGGAGAGGGGGCGCCGTGGAAGGGGGCGGAGATGGTTGCTGTGGCCTCAATGCCGGCGAGGGAGGCGGCGGTGGGGCTCGGCCGGGCGCTTGGGGAGGTGGAGTAGAGCTCGGCTAGGCTGCTGGCGGCCTCGGTTTGCAACGGGGAAGGCCGGAAGGCGGGGTTCCGTGTGGAACAGGGGAGCTCCAAGGGGCGGCAGCCATGGTGGACCTCGGGACTGGGCTTTTATAGGCGGCCAAGGGAGGGGAGAGGCTTAGCGCGTAAGACTCCGTCTCTTGCTGGCCACGGCGGTGGTCGGAAGGCCGGGGACATGGCCGTTTGCCGGCGAGCACTTGGCGGGTGTCGCGGCGTGGACGGGGGACAAGGGGACAGGGCGAGGCGCGGGGTTGAGCATGCAGCTGGGGCCACCTCGTGCTGTCGCTCGCTTGCCGGGGGTCCTTGGCGTGCGTGCAGGGGCTGGACGCCACGTGGCACGCGGTTGAACGCGCGAGCGTGAACTTTGGTTCAGATCCATTCGTCGAACAGCTGCGGGGCGTATTTAAAACGAGTTTTTCTGCACAATTTTGAACTAAAGTTCGAAATATCCATATATAAAAGTTATGTCCCACCGTATAGGCTACAACTTTCACAAAGGGTGACCATACGAAAACTGCACGGTTTGGTCTTGAACGCGCGACGAAGACAGCGTGAACTTGGGTGCCGGCCAGGGTGAACTTCTGGAGTTAGGCTGATTTGACTGAGTTTTTAGGCATGTTGCACTCAAAATCTCATCGAGCTCCAATTGACAAAGTCGTGTCCCATGAAAATGTGAACAAATTTTGTATTGGTCGATTTTCAAGTTCTTAAGTGAAATTTCGAATTCGAACCATGCCAACCGAGAAAGGCCAAAAGTTCACCGAGGTGCAAGGGAATTTTTGGTAGGATTCCTTAAGTGAAAATCTAGGTGGGGCCAAATTAAACCTAATTAGGCTAAGACAAAAGGTTTAGCAGGTGGTTAGGTTAATTAAACACCTAGATTGTCACAGCATGGAATTTAAATCGTTATTTCATGTGTTGACTTTGGTCATAACCACATGTTTAATTGTCCATCAAGCCTTAATGAGGTGATTAGACATCAGAGATGTCACACCGTCCTCAGCCCCCAAGGAAGAAGCGGGTGTCTGACAACCAAAATGGGAAGGAGGAGATTTTATCTCACCAAGGTGAGAGTATGCCTGACACCGATGGACGAAGTGCAAGTTGTGAAGTCCACAAGCCCCTCCGTCTAGCCTTAATCTGCCTGAATCTTGGGACGAGATTCTATTTAAGGGGGTAGGTTGTGACATCTCTGATGTCTAAACACCTCATTAAGGCTTGATGGGCGATTAAACTGGTGGTTATGACCAAAGTCAACACATGAAATAATGGATTAAAATTCCATGCACCGAATCTTTGTAGCTTGAAATGATTTGAATTCACAATTTCACTTAATAACTTGAAAATCTGTCAATAAGAGAGTTGTCTCAAATTTTATAAGGAACAACTTTGTTAATTGGTGGTTTTCAAAAATTTGAGTGGAAGATGCTCGAAATCATGGTCAAACAGCAAGTCAACCAGTTTTTCAGCCTACACTTGGAAAATTTTTGAAGTATGGACAGCAACAGTTTTTCCCAAAAGTTGAGGCTTGCCATTTGGAATTCCATGTATAACCTTTCATGATCTTTTCCCTAAATTGAATATGTGATGTTTGGACTTGCCCTTGGTGATGTTCTCCATCAAGTATTCACACCCTAAGCACTGTAAATTTGCTTGGGAAGAGGGTTAAGTCGAATGAAATCATGTGCAGCCCAGTGAACTTTCACATTTCTCGGTTGGCATGCTTCAAATTTGAATTTTCACTCAAGAACTCAAAAGTGCACCAATACAAAAGTTGTTCACATTTTCAGGGGACATGACTTTATCAATTGGAGCTCGATGAGATTTTTAGTGTAACATGCCCAAAAACTAAGTCGAAGTTAGTGAAACCCCAGAAGTTCACCCAGGCCAACACAGAAGTTCCCGCTGTATTCATCGCGCGCTCCAGCCCAAACCAAGTAGTTTTCATATGGTCGCCCTTTATGAAAGTTGTAGAGAGTACTGAGGGATACAACTTTCATATTTGGAGATTTTTGAGTGCAGCTCAAAAGTTTGGAGAACCAGTCGTTCAAAGGTGCGCACACTGGCTGTTCGGTAGAATGTCTGGCACCCGAGAGCGCGCGCCGGCGCTCGCGTTCATTGCGCGTTCGTCGCGTCCGCCGCGCGGCGCTCCGCCCCTGGGCCTTCTAGGCTATCAGGCCTCGTCCTCCACGTGCCTCGGCGTCCGGGCGCTGTTCCCCGCCTCCTCCTGACCGGACGCAACGCGCCACCACCGCGCCCCACGTGGCCGCCGCCGATCCGCCAGCGTCCCGCGTCCGCGCGCCCGAATGCCGCCTCGCGCCGACCGGCGCGCCCAGCCGCCGTGGCCGCCAAGCCACCGCGCCCTTCGAACCACCACGTGGAGCATCGCAGCTCCCGGACCTCCGCCCACTTCCGGTCGCCTATAAAAGGAGCCGCACCCCTCCCTTCACCCGTTCTTGCTCCAGTTCATCGCCCTCGCCATTGTCGCATCGCCGTCAGGCTACCGGCAAACTCCTCTGTCCGCGCCTTTCAGTGCACTTGTTCCCACGGTTCAGAGCTCCTTCCCCACCACTCAAGCTCCCCCGGCCCACAGTCGAGCGCCACCGCCGCCACCGTCGCCGGAGCAGAGAAAGAGACCACCGCCGATCTGCTTCTCCACGGTGAGCCTCCTCCGGGCCATCTCCGACCTCGAGTGTTACATCAAATCGGTCGTCGGTGAGCCCCTAGTACTCCCCGTGCCCTTCCTGCGACCAAATCCTGGCCGCTCCTCCCTGGAATCGAGGCCGGAACATCACTGGTGCACCCAGGGACTGCATTGCAAAGATCGAATTCTTTTTAGGGTTGTTTCTCCAAGTATCCAGGGACCTATTTGTGAAAGTCAAGTCTCAGTTTTAGATCCAAATCTGTCAACTTGTAAAATCAGTTAAAAATCAAAGACAAATCAGAAAAATGCAAACTCAATTTTGTTGAACTCCTGGTGATGAGATCTACCTTTTATAGAAAACATGTATGGTGTTTCCTGCTTAGATTGCAAACTAGGTTCAAAATAGTTCAAACATCTGTTTGTGCATAGTTTAAAATATACTGCTTTGTTTGTGCTAATTTTCGAATATGTTGTAGACGATGAAATGTTTATGTTCCTGTAAAACTTCGGCACAAATTTACACAATAGATTTTGAGTTATGATTTATTTAAGCTGTCAGCACACATCTGGATCTATGAATGTTTTTAATTAATCTATTCAGTAATTAAATCACGACTTTTTGCACTAGCATGTACATGTCATGTGGTATCTGTGGAAATGTTTGAGCACAGTTTAACCTTTCTAGCTTGCCCTTTTAAATCATAACATTTTAATCTTGATTAATTCAATCAGCAAGATCCTTGGATCGTTTGAAGCTACTCTTTTGCATTTAAACTTGTTTAGGCTAGTGTAAGCTTTGGTAAATTTCTAAGGATCAATTGATGATAGTGTGATTTACTAGGATTTATTCTTTATGTTAGTATGCTATTTTTTTTTGATTTATCATAGTAATTGTATATATGTTTTTGGCGTGGTTTTCCGTCAGTAAATCAAATAGACCACCAAGAGCATACTATAATTTTCTCACATGAAAATCATGCACCAAACTGCCAGAATAAATTGTTGAAGTTTAATTGCTTAAAAGGGCTAAATAAAAATAAGTCACCTCTTTAAGCTATTAAATAAATTAAACAAGTCACCTCACACACCCATGATGTTTTGTGATGAAGTCAATCTAAATAATCATAGATGTATACACGATCAACATCAACACACCCCAAGTACTTTAATGAGTAACTACAAACTTAATTAAAGAAAGGTAAGGTTAGACAAAGTTTGTCTGGGTGAATGTGACCATTAAATACACCCCGAGTTTATCGTGTGAAACGCGATGCTCGAAATAACATCATTACTTATGCATTGCATTTCGTATAGGAACGACTTTCGCCGACGGAAAAAACTGGCCGATCCCGACGCAAGAAGAAGGGCAGCCCTAGGGGAAGCCGAACGTCGTCGCAAGTAAGTCAAGACCCGAACCAAGTTCGAAAGGGCCAATACTAACGTAGCTCAGGATTAACCGGATAGGCTTTGGTCCAAGGGGAGTGGGCTCGAATTAACAAACCAGGAGACATGGGAACGGCCTGGTTAGTGTCAACCCTCGGGGTTGATGCTTTTCCGTGTGTTTAGTACCCTCGAACCGTTTGTTTCTCGCAGCTAAGGAGACTACTTGACCACTGTGTCGCATTGAGTAAGAAGTGCAACACGACGATGGAAAGAAACTTGATGCTTGCTTAATTGGTTGCTCAACTTGCTTGACTAGTATAGGTTGCTTACCTAGAGAGGTTCACTCAAACTAAAACTTGATGCTAAAATATTGAAAGTAAGGACCCACTCTTAGTCGCTCTTTGGCAAAACAAACCCACTAGCCAAAAGCCTTGTATGTCTAGGAGTCGGTTATGTAGTTTTCATCCGACGGGTAAGTCTTGCTGAGTATTAGTATACTCAGCCTTGCTTGTTGAATTGTTTTCAGGTAGTGCTCTCGAGGAGATGGTTGCAGGTCTTTCCTGGCCGACCACCCTTCCTCCTGGTTGGACCGTTGTCTGGGACGAGGATGCTTCTGAGTGATATCATGACGGCTTCACATGATATTAGCGCCTTTCGAATAAATAGTTTATTTCCACTGCTATCTGAACTCTAAACTCTTTACTTTATGCAAGAACTCAGTTTGTAATAAAATACCTCAAGTGGACCTGTTTAATCACTTGTGGATTGTGGTAATCTCTGGGACTCACCTTCGAGTGATCGTTCGCACGACTCGTTTCGATCGAGGTAACTGTTCGTGGTTGCATCAGGCTCGACCCGATAGACTATCATCTTACTCTGTTATAATTGCGTGATGACCAATGGAGGGTTAGCGCCCTTAAGCCGGATTAATTTGAACGGTTCTGCCACACCTCACCCCTTGCAACACACTCTTCATGTTTCTTTTGCAAAAAATAAAGTTATGCTTTCACCCAAGCTTTTGGTTTGTTCGACTTCTCATGAGGTCCTACTGGAGTTTTACCGTTCCCGCGAGACGAACGACAATCACCATCACCGGTCCCACTACCTCTAGGAGAATTCATATTGATATGACCACGAGGCTTTTATTTCTCAACAAAAGAATAACATTTTCTTCAAAAACGATTACCATCTACAAACTATCTAGTAAACTTTCTATAAAAATGAACTAATCAGTTTCACATATCTCAAATTAACTTACAAATAAATATTTACATAACATTTCTTAAAATAAAAAAACCGGAATAATAATATGTGCACATGTCACTAGAAAATAATTTGAAAATGGTAACTATAAACGTGTCATATGCAAGCTATCTAGTAAACTTTCTCTAAATTGAACTAATCAATTCAACATCTCTTAAATTAATATACAAGTAAAAAATACATAACGTATTTAAAAAGAAAAAAATTAGAATAATAATATGTACGATTGTCACCACAAAATAATTCGAAAAAATATCTCTAAACGTGCCATATACATACTATCTACTAAACCTTTTCTAAAAAACAACTAATCGATTGCACATATCTTAAATGAATATACAAATAAAAAATAATATATGCTCATTCCCTCACATCTTAAAATCACTAATTTCTCTATCTTGAAACCATGAAACGAAAAATAAACAATATAAAAGAAGAGAGGATGAAGTTGTTAACCTTTGACGCAATTAGATGAGTGAAATCTTCATAAATTTTGGAAAAAAAGGGCAAAACTCCCACCTAACTTGTCATGGAGAGAGAAAGAAGCTCGAGTTCCGTCTGGACTCGGGGAGGAAGAAGGGTGGCAGATATAGCCGCACCTTGACATTTAGTACCGGCTAGTAACACCAACCGGTACTAACTTGGCGCGGCCAGGTTAGTGCCGGCTGGTAACACCAGCCGCGCTAACCTGCCATCTGGCCCTTGGGCTGTGGGGACAGGGATGCATGTTAGTACCGGCTAGTTTAACCGACTGGTTTTTTTTTCAATATTCTTTTCTAGAGCCAGTACTAAAGGGGTACTAGTACCGGCTCCGCCCAGCCGACACTAAGGGGTACGGATGAAAGGTCCTTTCTCCCATACTGTAAATGATTGCCTCCGACATGAGTAGTGCTCTTTATATTATTGAAGGGTGTTTCTAACCGGTACAAAAGTGCACCCGAGGGCACGGTTCTTACAAACCGGTACTAAAGTGCACCCCGGAGCTTTGTAGTACTGGCTATAATACAACCGAGACTAATGGAGCAGTGACCAAATGTCGTTTTTCTACTTAGTGATACGACTATGAACAATCTAATTAGTTCAGTATGTTTTTGAAAATGGAGGGAATAAAATGCGGCTCAATCGAGTTGATAACCTGAGGATGAAGGCAGGTCGGCAGCACCTAATTAATGTGTATTCTGCCTTTTGTTACTACAGTGAATATCTCAGAGAGAGATTCAGGAGAAAAAAAATCTGGGGCTATGGGTTGCATTGCATTTGCACCTCAACTTATGTTTCCTTTGCTTATAAATATCAGCGGCGCATGCCCACACCGTTGGTAACAAAACTCACGTTTCTCTCCTAACCACACCGGCCGGGCCGGCCACACGTCCCATCTTCGTGCGAGGCAGCCGAGAGAGCCAGCTCCCCGACTCTGCACTCGCCGCAATATGACGAGCTTACACCGAGCTCTCGTCGGCTTCCTCCTCGTCGTCCTGGCCGCAGTTAGTGGTAAGCCTACTGGTCTGGCCTGATCAGTTCCAGCGTTTGCTTCTTGTTCCAGCGAGAAAGGAGTGTTTTCTGATAATAATCTCGTTGTGCTGTTGCTGCCGGATCATCAGGTGCGGCGTCCAAGTCGTTCACCATCACCAACAACTGCGAGTACACGGTGTGGCCTGGGATCCTCTCCAGCGCGGGTTCCGCGGGGATGGACGCCACGGGCTTCGCGCTCGCGCCGGGCGAGTCGCGCGCCATGGCCGTGCCGTCGGGTTGGTCCGGGCGCCTCTGGGGCCGCACCCTCTGCTCCACTGACGCCGGTAGGTTCAGCTGCGTGACCGGCGACTGCGGGTCGGGCAAGCAGGACTGCGCCGGCGGCGGCGCGGCCCCGCCGACGACGCTCGCCGAGTTCACCATGGACGGCAGCGGCGGCATGGACTTCTACGACGTGAGCCTTGTCGACGGGTACAACCTCCCCGTGCTGGTGGCGCCGCAGGGCGCGGCGGCGGGCGGCAACTGCGCCCCCACCGGGTGTATGGCGGACCTGAACGGCGCGTGCCCCGCCGACCTGCGCGTCGCGTCGGCGTCCGGCGGCGCCGGCGCAGGCGTGGCGTGCAAGAGCGCGTGCGAGGCGTTCGGGTCCGCGGAGTACTGCTGCAGCGGCGACCACGGGAACCCCAGCACGTGCAAGCCGTCGGCGTACTCGCAGTTCTTCAAGAACGCGTGCCCGAGGGCGTACAGCTACGCATACGACGATGCCACCTCCACCTTCACCTGCGCCGGCGGCGACACCACCTACGCCATGACCTTCTGTCCCAGCACAACCAGGTACATATATATAATAACATACACACGAGCTGCGTCACTTGGTACTTAACCCGAACTGGTAGCGGTCGCACGTTTCTTGTTCGTCCTGGCTACTGTGAGCAGAATGAGTTGATTCTTTTTGGATTGGCGTGTTTATAAGCATTAAACAAGCAAGCATCACGATAGGAGGCCAGATTAGTCAAATCCTGCCAAACCCAAACACCTTTCCGTGGTTCTCCAGAAGCAAAAAGGAGAGCAGCTTTTGGTTTGGTCTCGCCTCTCCATCCCTCTCTGTTTCCTATGCCAGCCCATCACTACCGTTGGTCAAACCGACAGACCCGGTCGGCAACAGACCACAGACCGCACCACACAAGAAGGTGCTCGACCTGGTGCGGTGCGCTCGGCTGAGTGCCGCGCACCGGTGAGCTCCAGCCAGAGCCAGCCACCACAGCGAGTCACGTCGGCAGCGACCAGGGTGACGCGGTGACGCCTCCCTGGCGGCCCGCCGCAAGATAGCGCGTCCGTCTATACGGCGAGTCGGCGCCTTACATTACAGCCGACTGACGTCGGCGGCAGCGACCGCCGCTTGGGTTTGTTGGCCGCCGCTGTCCACGAATTAATTGAGCGGCGCACCACACTCGGTTGCGTTTCGCAACCGGTCTGATTTTTTGCATCATATACATTTATATATTATTATGATTATATATTGAATTCTGAGCGTTTCCGGGCCGGCCACGAAGCACGACGTCGCTAACCGGTGTTTTTACTCTGTGCCTGCAGCGTGAAGGCAGCCGGCGCTAGCCCGCAGGCGGCGGGGGGCCTGCCACTGATGAACGACACCATGGTATACCTCGGCGCCGACCAGCTCGGCGCCGCCGCTGCGGCACGGCCGCCTTCGAGCCTCCTCCTAGCCGTCGCCGCCCTCGTGCTCGCAGGCGCTCTGTGCTGATCAGTGATCACAAAGCTCCACCGTACAAGGACGCGGCGCGGGACGGCCACGGCCACGAGTAATTAAAACGCAGAACTCAACGAAGTGGACGCGGCACCTGCTCTGCTGGGTGTGGGGGGCCTGCCACGGGTTATGCGGGCCTCACCAAACAGCCGGATTCGTCTGTGCTGAAAGAGACCGCAGCTGCAATTGCAGATATCAGATTTGGTCGATACGCTATAAAAAGTGCATTTTGTGCTTATTACGCAAAAATTACACGCATATCGATATTGCAGCGGTCGAGTTATTTATTATAGATAATTATTCTCGGTAACTTATGATAGGAAAGAGGAATTATTTTTCTCGCTTTTTGTAAGTATATACAAGTGAATATACGAATATCTATTGTGCACGGCCACGTAGCAGGATCGAGGTCGCATTCGAGTTCGAGATGGGGAACATGGAAGTTTGTGGACGTGTACACGATAGACACGAAATTTTGGACGATGTACCCTGAAATTCGTGATATAATGTTTGGTACGAAGTCACCAACACACCCCCACATCGCTGCCATCCACTTCCCATCCCCTAGCGCCGCCCATCGCCATTCTCATCCTCTCCTTGCGCGCGGGAGCGACTACATGACACATATGAGGCAGGAAACCAATCACCGCACACTCCACAGCCTTTTTCGCAAACGCCGCCACCTAGCTCCTGCAAAACGTGCCGCCAGCAACTGCCACCGTCATTATTGAAAGGCAGGCTGCATGCGGTGCTCCCCACAGGCCACAGCCCCCAACCTTTTCCCAACGTGCGGGCCTCACACAAAGAAAACTTTAAAAACAATTCATATCTTATGAATCGAGTGTCCAATTCAAATTCTGATCGCACCATTGTATTTCTTTCGACGAAATCTTCAAAACTAGACCACACTTGACTATGTTTGGATAAAAAAAACTATGGAACATCTTTTTCAAAAGAAGGAACAATTCATCCGATTTTAACTGACTAGAACAAATCATATGACCATACGGAACAAAAAATTGTATGAGAGGAACATAAATTTTAACATGTGGAACAAATCATCTCGTGGAACAAAATATTATCGTATATAATTAGTTTAAAGTTGAACAAATCATCCAAACTTGTGGAACAAAATATCATATGAAAGGAACAAAATATCATACAAAAGGAACATAACTCTTAATACGTGAAACAAAATATAAAAAAGGAACAAAATATTATACACTTGAAACACAAAAATATATACGAGAAACAAAATAGTATACTAAAAACAAATTATATAATACATGGGGAAAAATATCATGCACAAGAAATTGTACTACTCGAATTATCTTGAAGATAAGAAGAAAAAACAATCACATTCATATTGAAATAGTCAAAATATATTATAATACACAACAACACACGAGATTTCAAATAAAAGAATGAAAAAAACCAGTTACACTCCTTACATGCACAAACAAAAGAAAAATAAAAAACAGCATAAGACAAGTTGCAACCTTGCATGCATGCATGCGCGGGGCCACAGGCTGGCAGCTCCTTGCATGCGTGCTGACGGATGGCGACACGGACTTAGTTAAAGCAGGCAGCGTCCTTTGCATGCATGCTGTGGGGACAGCGGGGCCCACTCGATGACGCGGGGTTTGAACGACGCTGCTTGAAATGGAGGTGTGCGACGGGTTGCTATCTGCCGCATATGCGGCAGATAGCAAATCCGCTTGCGCGCCGCCCCAACCCCCCCTCTTCCCTAGCTCCTCGCGCCCAACTCCTACGACAGATCTTCATACCACCCGGCGGCGGCGGATGTACACCCCACCTACTGACCCGAGCCACCATCCATTTAGAATTTCTGTTCCCATTTCCTAGCAGAAAAAAGAACAATTACATTTTGTTGCCGCTTTTTCACTGGTTTAGGTGTTAACACTTTTTGATTTCGCGACTACGTCCCCGAGAAAAATGCTAGAGGACTAACCGATGGATGGACAAAAGACACGTCAGAATATTGGGTAAAGAATTGGGTCAGCATGCATGTGTTGCATACCCCGCTCCGGGTGTCAGGTTACCAAACGGTGAAATCCAAAGTGCTCCACGAACAGCTCCCCGTAAAACACGCTCTCTTGAGCGATTTACAGCTTGTCGGACATGGAGGCGTAGGGCCCACAAGGACGCAGAAAGACTTCAAAGGAAGATATGGCAACGAGTAGTGACCATGACGCAGGGTGGCATAGGACTCTACAACAAAAGGAAACCAGTCGTTATATATGGAAGAAAGTACTCGCAGGGTGAGGCTTGTACGAGTTAATACTCGAGTTAGAATAGGATTGCTCTCTTTCCAACCTGTGACCCTGCTCGCCAATATATAAGGCCGAGCAGGGACCCCTCTCGAAACAAATTCAGATTCATAGAATATCAGATTCAATCGAGTCTCATTGATCAATACACAAGATCAATGATAAATGAGTACAAGGTGTATTGAATAATGAGACTAGATCGAATCTGATGTTCTATGTGTTGGTGTTAAGTATCACCGGACAAATTATTTCTCAAATTGTGTGCTGGCCTCGGATGGTTAGCGGATCTGGCACGGGGTTTACTGGTTCGGGATACCTGGAGGTATAATACCTACGTCCAGTTCGTTGCTCGTGTTGCTCCAGTAGGAGTTTGTAGTAGGAGGTTACAAATGAGCGAGAGGAAGAAGGGCTTTCAAGTCTCTATGCGAGATATGAACTGAGTGTGTGTGTCGAATGGTTCGGGTTGCAAGTGTGTGGAAAGCGAGATCCCCCAGAAGGATGTGGTGCCTTCCCTTTTATATGCCAACGGAAGGCACCATTTCATACAATATAGTTAAAAAAGAACAAAGGAGGGGTGTTTCAGGGGCTTTCGTCCGAGGGGGGTCGTCGCGGTCTTCGTCTGGTCCTTATGGGGCCCAAGTCGTCGTGATCGCCGTTGATGTTTCTTAACATTCACAGAAAATCTGTAAGCGCACAGACATCATCGTAGCTCTCCCCTCAGAGTATTCCAAGAGTATCGAATCCAAGGAACGTGTGTGCACACTACTGTCTAGAGGATCCCAAGGATAACCAACCAAGATGATAAGAAGAGAGGATATTCTATGATCCTAGCAACGGGTAGCAAGGCGTATCTACTTTCTACTTGCTTCGGGCACCGGCTTACACTGCATCCACAGTGACTCCGGCTAGCAGCTCTACGACTTAACCGAACGTGGGGGATTTCGAAGGGTCCAACGGGGCTGTCACCACCCGCGGCCTACCCCGGCCAAACCGTGGGTTAAGATGCGCAAACAAAGTGTAATCAACAACTCAGGCACCACGCCTACGCCACAGATTACTACTGTGGTCCATAAACACTTTCTGGCACGTAAACTCGCCGTAGCACTTCACCAGATATGAAGCGACAAACCCACAAGTGAGAGCCCTAAACTTGCTACTACTAACTATACTAAATCATAAAAGATCAAAGAGACTGACGCAACACTTACTTTGATAAGAATAGCGAAGCATCTCCAGGAAATACATGAACGAAGAGAGTGTTCATGATGAACATGAACACCTCTCCAACTCACTCTCTCCCTCTCTCTACCTTTCTAGCCCTAGGCTAAACTAGCCAAAGCTATTCTCCTCCGTAGAAACCTCCTCTTGATGTGAGGGAAGAGGGTGAAGTGTTGGCGAGTTGCTTGGATGATTGTTGCCATATTCTCACCCCCTTCTCTAGTATTTATAGGCAGGCGGAGGTCGGTAACGCAAAGGATCTCCACAGAATATTCCTTCAAACTGCCATAGGACAGGACACGTGGCGGCCAGAGACGAGAGGGGCCTCCCCTAGTTCAGCCGAACCAGGGGGTTGGCCGACCCAATGTGGGTCCTCCCTGTAACCGCCTTTGGACATGAGGCTGACAGGTGGGTCCTGAGGGGTGTCTGGGTATGTTTGGGGTAGATTTGTTCTCGTAGATCCCGGTTGTGGGCCCTTCAATCCATGTACTTGCACATGATTGGCCGGAGCTATGCTTTCTTGCTCTTGTGGGCCCATGAATCCGTGGGAAGCTTAGGTGGCAGCCCTTGGTTGGCTAGATGTTAGTACTTGAGCCACTTTAGCTTGTATCCACTTCATTTCCATGGTTAGGTGACCTGCATTCGCATATGTACCAACACTAGTTGAACTCATTAGAAATAAGCCCTATCACTGAGGTTGATGTTATTCTTTTCATCATTTATGCAAAAGTTGACGGCCTAAACATGGGGTTTAACAGTCATCAACAAAACCCCACACTTAGCCCTTGCTCGTCCTCGAGTGAAAGAGAAAGGACTAAGGTTACCTCTCAAAGCTATGAAACCAGCATAAGAGTTATTCCATGCTTTGCCTTGGTCTTGTGAACTCTGAAGTGTCTATCATGCTATCTTAGGTAGTTGAAGGATGGAACATGTTTGAATCGAATCACTTCAACTCTCTTTGTCGAGTACTTGGGATTTTTCAGTTAGGTTCATAAGCAAACCTTCTTGTTTACTCCTCATTTGATTCTCTTAGATCGCTCATAGTGTATATGTGCTTACCAAGGCAGTTCTTGCCTTTTTTTCATCCTACTTCTATAAATGGCTATATGTGGAGCTCATGGTAGGGTATGAACGACAGGGCATACTTGCATCACTTATATTGCGAATTCAAATACTGGATCCAAGCAGAAATCAAATCAGACGATCAAGATCAAGACGTGCAAAACTATAGGTATGGTGGGTGGCATGATGGACAATGACTTGTTTCAATGATCCTCCTCTTTCCTTGTTTCCTTTCCTTTTAGTGACTTGGGCTATCTTTTTCTCCCTTTTCTCTCTTTTTTTCGATGACATGCTTCTTGCATATCTTCATGGATACTTTGGAGAGGGAAGTCATGATCATGGAACCTTGTGTGGTGGATGATGGATGGTACAATGCTTGCTTCCATAGAAAAAGTATAGCAAGAGGGTTTTGATGATGCACATAGTCTTGCTCACGAAAGTATGGAAGAAAATCATGCCGGCTTGGGTCGGACGAACTGGGGGTTCGGCCGAACCCCCAGTGGTGCCCCATGCGCCCCCGTTCATGCCAACTGGTGGTACCACAACCAAGGGCTCGACCTTCAATGTCTCGGCCAAATCTCTAGACAGATCTTCGATGGATGCCTCGGCATTTGCCGGGGTGATAGCACTGTCAAGTCCGAGTGGAGATCTCGTGTTGGCAAGGGGGATGAGCTCTTGGTCAGCCATGGGTTGAGCAGGGAAGGCTTGTGGAAAGAAGGATTGGCTTGAGTGAGTTTGAGAGATATGTGTCAAGTGAAGAGAGCAGAGGGGGAAGATGAGGTCTTTGAAGACGAGATCCCTCTCCTCGGCCACTCAAACACAATGGGACATCGCAGAATGGGCACAAGAATGCCGGAAGGAGCGTGCTCATGAAAGTTGGGAGGCAGTGGCGCTCACCCTAGTTCGGCTGAACCAGGGGGTTAGCCAAACCCTGGTGGGCTCCGCTGGGCCTCCCGTTGCTCGAGTGTGCGGGCTAGACTGAGGTGAGTTGAAAGACCTTGTGCCTATGTTTGGAAAGCATGGTTAAGTCCAAGAGGTGGCTAGATTGGCTTGGGTCAACTAAATGACCTTTGCCTCAACTATACCCTATATTAAGCTAAGCAACGTTTTCAAAAAGTCGGGACAAAACTTACCTCAGTAACATACCGCTGTGGTCACCGGAATCGATGCTCCAGTGATTGCATTTGATTTCATCGTGTTGTCTGCATCGGTGATGTCCAACTCATCCTCTGAAGTTTTTCTTTGCTCTTACGTTAGTGCCATATTCCTGCATGATCAGTGTCTCAAGCATACTCGAAGGATAGAAATCTTTTTATGGAAGAAATGTATCGACGAATACTTTATGAGAATTTCTAATCCTGGGCTTACTCCATACTCAACCGCTTTCATGTCCTTGCCCTTGCTTGCCAGTTGTGTTAAGGGTGAAAGGTCGTCTTGGCTGCAAGGTTAGTGCTTTGATAGAACTATGAGTTTTCATGAATGCATGATAAGCATAAATGAGGTACTTTCGGGAAGTCTATGATTGGACACCCCTAGAGAGACCTCACTCTCGTAGTGTCATGGCACTCAAGACCCAGGAACTCTGGAGATGTAGAAGATGAGTATGATTCTTATGATGAACCATGATGATGCGTCGTGCTCATGGAAAAGGAAGGTCATTCTCCAGGTGAAAGGAAACTCTAGAATGACTATGGTCCCATTTGCGAAAGAGAATGTGAAACTCTTTGGACCGGCCATTCTGAGCTCATGTAAATAGGTAGATGCGAGAACGAGTTCCTCACTCAGCTCGTTTCGCTCATAGGGCGGATGCACTCCGTCTTATGCTTCCAGTGGAATTTACATGGTGCGAGTTTAGCTCAACTTCCAGTAGCCATCAATCAAGTCAAGGTGTGAGATGAGAATTTGGAAAAGCTCATGACTTGATTGGCATCGATTGGTAGCGAGGATAAAGATGTGGATTGTGATTCGCTCGCTTCAATCGGTACGGTCATTATGATTCCCTTGGCCAATGGATAGTTCCATGGAACTGTGAATACGTGGCCAAGTGTCAAAGTAAATTTTAGGAGCGGGCTAAGGTGCTTTTAGATATTGCCTTGACTAGAAGCATAACTGTTGGCACTCCTTAGCCAAATGAATCCGCAAGCGCACGGAGACCGCTGTAGCCTTTCGCCAGGGGAGTAAAACCTGGATGTCAAATCCAAGGAACGGTAGACGCGACTAGCCTAGAAATCTCTAACAGGACCCACCAGGGCGAAAAGGGTAAAGGGTCTAGAGGGCTTAACATTAGTTAGCCACTCGTTACCCCAGACAACTAGAACAAGAGGAACCAAGAATAAGGTGAGAAAGGGGGTTCCTCCGGGCTCAACACTACTGTTATGAGTACAAAATCCGAACGTGGTGGAATACGAAGGACGGATAGGATTGTCACCACCTGGCACCTATCAGTGCAGTTCCGTAGGGTGCAACACAACCCAAGGTAGCTAGTCAGCACAGCCACCACGCCTAAGCTATCAGGTACTGACCTCCACCCAACCAGAAGGGCTTATGAGGAATTCCCAAATGGGCATCGCTGTTACCCACGAAGACTTGGGATCCCGCAGCTCATAGATAGAAAAGATAAATTGCTGAAAGTTAAGAGTAAACTAGCGAGGTACTAAGGCAAGAGTCCGAGGAACTTACTGAAGATAACTCCTAAACTTTATTCCTCAAGGGCGAAACAATGTTGAAGGAAGGCCGAGATGACTCCCGAATTTCCTCTACAAACTTGGCTACCACCCAAGCACTCACCCACTACTCTCCCTACTTAACTCTAAGATAGTGGACTACATCTTGAGCCTTCTCTTCTCTCCAATGGATGGTTTGTCTTTTATGGGGGTGAAGGGCGCCTTTTATAGCCTCTGAAGCATGGAAACTTGCGTAACTGTCACGCCATCGTCTTGCTTAGCTTCCACGCAAAAGGGGAGGCAAAACCGCCACAGAAGTGGGCCGACCGGCCTATCCTGGGCTGTTCGGCCTGGGATTGTCGCCATCTGGCACCGCCTTGCTTGTGCACGCTCCTAATGATGTCCTGAGATCGGTAGTTGCTAGATTGGTGGCAGTTGTGGTAGTTGAAGGCTGGCCGGCCTAGGGGAGGCCGATTGGCCTGGCCCTGGCTCCTCTTGCCCCTCCGTTGCACCGACTAGCTCATCAACCGTTGCATGTTGTCCCTTGAGGCAGTTTTGGTTGCTTTTATTTGAAGCCATCTGTTGGCACTCCTTAGCGTCACGTTTTAGCAACGCTTCAAGAGCGCGAAGATATATCGTTGTATGCAAATGGATTCTGCAAGCGCACAGAATATCTCATTGTAGCACTTCACCTAGGAAGTTATTCCAGGGTATTGTATTTATATTTCCGCAGGGAAGCAGAGTGGTTAAAGTTTATTGAAGAAGGAAATGATATATCTAGCCAGAAATATCAAGCCACTAAACCTAGGGGGACAAACTCTAAGGTTTGGGATAATGGTCAAATAAATGACTGGATGGAAGGTCTAAAAGACCAGCGACATAGGACCATCTAATTCTATAGAAAAGGAAAGACGTTGGGAGAGACTGGACCTAGACACTTCCTAACTCAGAGCAGAAGACACTCTAACCTTAACCTAGACTCTAGCTTAGATACCGGGAACAGAGCTTGTTTCGACAGCTAGAATAGGAGAACCTTAGAACGGGGTGAGAGAGGGGGTTCTCCGGGCTCAGCACTACTGTTATGAGTACACCCGAACGTGGTAGACTACGAAGGACAGACAGGACTGTCACCAACTGCTGCCTACTACTGCAGTTCCGTGGGGTGCAACACACTTCCTAGTTAATCAACAAGCCAGACACCACGACTGCACCCGATGATTAAGATTTCTCTTGAGGCCTGTCAAGAGAAATCCTCGTCTTCCCTAAGGCGTCTTATGGCCCGGTCAAGGCGAGCAAACCCGCGAGATAAAACCCGGTAGAGCTAAACTAAACTCTACACTAAGACTAAAGGGAGAGAAGTTTACTCTAAAGAGAGCAAGATCTTTACTCTAGAAGACCAAGACTAAAAAGACAAAAGATAAACTTAACCTCCGAAATAAGAAAGTAATTGTATTGATAAACTCTTCAAATGAAGGAAAGGATACAAGAGCTTTACCAGAACTCCGAAGACTCCGAAGATCTGAGCTAAGCTCGACTCGACTCTACTCCCAAATCTAATCCTAATCTAAGAAATAGAAAAGATACAAGAGCTCCCTTCAAGTATAAACTTGAGAAGTGTGGTGTGTGTTTCACAAGGTGGATGAGTCCTCCTTTTATAGTCTTCAGGGGCGAAGGTCAGCGTCATTAGCAAGCTAAGGACCTACTTAGGCTTCACGCGAAGGGGGAGACGTGGCGGCCACCGACCTTTGTAGTAACGGCCATGGTGCTCTTCTGAAGTCGGTAACGGTTGCGTTCGGTTGAGGCTGTCCGAGAATCCTAGGTTGTGAGTCCTTCAATCCATGTGTCTCCCACAATAGGCCTTTTGGGTCCTTGGATCAAACCGACATGTAGGATACTTGAGGCACGTCTCTTGATCATCTAGGATACTTGACTCAGCTTGTGGATCAGTGACGTGGCCAGAAGTCGCCAGGGGAGGCCGATTGACCTAGGACAGGGCGGCCGACCCAGCTTTGTGCTAGGTTTGGCCCTGATTTCTCCTGACTTATCCTGCAAGCACAACTCATCCAAAACTTGTGGAATTTGTCAGTAAAAACATATTTATGTATGGAATATGGTATGATCATCCTCATTTTACCAAAATGTTGACTGTCACTACAAGATTATAATGGCCGTCAACACACCCCCAAGCTTAAACTCTTGCTCGTCCTTGAGCAAGGCTAAATCTCTAGGTTCGGCGGGTCAGGAGTTGCTTCAATGTGTATAACTTTTAGGTACCTTGTGCTTAAGCCAAAACTCAAGAAATCATTTGGATAAGTTGCCATAATAGAGAGCTCATACCATGGTTCAACGTGGGGTTGCATAGAGCTCACACCTTGGGCTGTTGAGAGCTTGAACGGTCATTTTCAAAGTAGTTCCTGCAACTTTTCAGGTTCCCTCTCGAAGATATGAATTTTTCAAAAGATGGTTTGAATCATTCCCCGACGGTACTTTCGAGTCACTCAAGGTGTATAATCCTCACTTTTGGTCAAACGTGACCAACTCTTTCTATTCTAAGGCTGAAGTGGAGTTTATAGTGAAGGACCGATTAGGCGACCAGAGAGGGGGGAGTGAATGGGAGCCGATAAAATTTCTTTCCCAAATCCGGCTTTTCCCAAATCAACTCCAAGCCAACCAAATGATATAGCCAAGATCACGTAGCTACTGAGATGCTACTGACCCTAGGAACTAGATCAAAGCAGCGGAAAAAGAATTGAACAAATCGAGCACAAGATGCGCCACAACAGGAAGAGTTCAGCAAAAATTGCACAGGCTGTTTGATCCGACCGGACGAGAAAAATCAGTCGGAGTTATAGCCTATGCTCCGACCGTCACTGGGAGGAAAACAACAGATCGAATCAGCGAAATTTGCATGGGTCGATTGATCCGACCGCACATGAAAAGCATCGGTCGGATTGATTGAGGACCCAGTCGCGTATGCTCCGATCGCAATCGTGAGAAAACCAGTGCAAAGTCAGCGCAATTACACGGGTCGATTGTATCCGACCGAGCATGAGATGCATCGGTCGACTAATCACCTATGCTCCGACCACTATCAGTGAAACTGCTATTGAGTGAAAAATCCCGTCGATTGATCCGACCTTACAAAGCCGCTCCGTTCAGATCGATAGGTCCACAGTACCCACAGAGCGATCGGATGATCCGACCGGTCGATCGGAGCTTCCAATCGAAATATCGATCTTCTACCAGAAACGTTGCGAGGCTGCGAGGTGGGGCGATCGATTGATCCGACCGAGCCAAGTATAACGGATCGGATCGATCGATCGACTCAGCAAAAACAGTCAACTTGAAAATGAATCTCGCAAACGACCTGATGGTCGATTGATCCGACCAAGCCAAGGAAAAACCGATCGGATCAATAGATCGACTCGAAAATGGTCAACTCAAAAACGAATCTCCCAAACAACTTGGAGTCTTGAGACAAGATTTGGGTAGATGAAATACACCTCAAGGAGAGGCTATGCCCCAAAGATCTTGGTCTCTAACTCGCTAGAACTCCTGGAATCTCAAATCTAAGGAAGAACACCAAGAACTCGAGTTCATCCCAAAAACCTCAAATCCAAAGCGATTCCCAGCGTTTGGGGGCAAGATATCACCAGCAAAAGAGGCACAAGGCACTCATACGTGATTCCCTCAAAGAAATCCGAGAGAAAACGCCCTAGGAAGTGAAGAACGAAAATCCCTCAATAATAGCTCCGAAAATTCCTCCGAAAGTAGGGAAAAGAAAAGGAGCTCGTGGATTCAAATCATGGCACAAAGATGAGCAGCACAAAATCAATCAACCAACCATGAATTCACCTATACAAACTATGAATGATTCAAAATAGTTCTAGGTGGAGAGGATGAAGGGAAATCTACAGGTCCAAAGGAAAACCAGAGAGATAACTAAAGAGGATGCAAAGAGATGGCAGCCACCAACCCCTAGGGGGTCTATTATATAGTCCAAGTGGTGGTGCTCTAAAGACTAAACTACCCCTAAGTGATACATACCTCTCAGGGGCAAATTTGACATTTGGTTTCAGATATTTTCCGGCTGGGACACCTTCCACCGCAAGTTAGCTTCCCTCCGATGCAAGCCTTGCGGTCACGCTGCGTGTCCTCCGGATCGAAGCTCCTCGATGCCGAACTTGGGCCTGGCTGGTCACCTCGGCCCAGCTGCCTGAACTTCGCCTCGTCGAGTCCTTGGGCTTGGTTTTGAGGCCCAAACCAAGAAACCGTCCTCCTGATGTTTTTGTGGCCAAATCACCAAACCCCGCGTACAAGCTTCGGTCGTTAGCCGCTACCTTGCACCGGCTTCATGTCCGCGTACGAGCTTCGGTTGTGAGCCGCTACCTCGCACCGGAACCACGTCCCCTTGCTCGTTCTTGCAACATGTGAACCGCACTTGATCCATCTGGCCACCGGGTCCCTCGAACCAAGCCTACTTGTCTCTCTGCTCCTCGGAGGCTGCCATGGCTAAGACCTTTCGCGCCTGTTCTTCACCTGCACCAATGCAATCAAGCCGCATTCTACACCTGCAATACTTGAGCCAAGGGAAACGTCAATCCACACCACGTTGTCAATCACTCATCACACCAGGAAGCGACCATCCACCGGTCCTCGGACACACCGGGTCCTCAATCTCCCCCTTGATGAGTGTATTGACAACATACACATAGTAACCATAGAGATTAAAAGAAAAAGAAAAGAAATCGAAAAACAAGACTCAAGCAAGTGACTAAAAGCAAGAACAAGCCAAGAACAAATTCACTTTGCAAGAGAAAGCTCCAGAAACTCCGACCCTTCAAGAAGAAGCTAAAGGGCTCAACACCATCGGCAAAGGAGCAAAAACACAAAACACAAGCCAATTCACTTTTCAGACCACTCAAAGCACTCCCCCTCACTGTTCGCCTAAACGGCCGTTTAGCCCGTTTACACACCGTTTAAACGCTACACAGTGCCTAACTGTGTCCGTTTAATCATCCGTTTAGCCCGTTTAATGGCCGTTTAATTGGCCGTTTAGTCCGTATAATGAGCTAAACGGTGGGTGACCGACTGTTTACCGTTTAGCGTTTAGGATAACACTGCTCCCCCTACAAAGATGCAACTCCCCCTGAACAAGTGAACTTGTGCGTGCGAAAAACACTCGAAAATGCTCAAACTCTCACAAAACTTTCAAAATCTTTATCAGAAATTCTCTAGAAATTCTCCCCCTTTCCAAATGCTCCAGAAATTCTCCCCCTTGTTGACAATGCACAAATCAAGGCAAAAATGTACAAAATGCAACTACAATCTTCTCAAATATACAATGAGCAATACAAATTGCTACAAGTTAGAGAAGAGGCAAACAAGATAGTTCATCGTGTGAGACGGGCATTGCCATCAAGAAGGTAAAGATATATAGTCAATTGACAAAGCCATGATCAATTTGTGTAGTTTTATAAAAAATGTCACCACATGAGCAAAGTCCTAACCATGGATTGTTCAAGCAAAAATGAACTTCATCTCACCAAAAACATGAAAGGACAAGCATTCTTGACAAAAGATCATTGCAAACGCCCAAGTTCTATCTCATGTCATGTCAAAGCATGGAGCCATGTGTTCAGTTCTCATGGGAGACTTCTCCTAGCAAACAACATGCAACCGCTTAGCACCCATGTGTGCAAGTGTGTGCAATGGTGAAAGCATAGAGACAGGAGCAAAATTTTCAGCAAGTATATCTTTTTCTCATCTTTCTTCTTTCATGCATAGACATCTCATTTGTCAAGTTTTTCAAATTAAGCATGGTACATGAAATGTCTTTGCGACAAAAAGAAGCTTATGCTCCTCCACAAGATAAAGCATGGGCTAAACATTACAATGACAAAGGTCTTTGACCCAATTGAAAAGAATATCATATCCTAGCATGATCTTAAGCAAGATATAGCCATTTCGGCTCAAACAAGACATGCAAAGGCATTTACTCATGGGTGAAAGAGTTTAAGTTCAGTTTGTCATTTTAATTCAAAAAGGAGACTATCTCAAAGAATATATATCAAAACCATCAAGAGCATAGCCATCCATACAATCAATCCCTAGCCAGCCTGCCTAAACTCTAAAAAATAGCAAGTTGTACCAATCACGGCATATAGGAGAAGCTCATCCTAGGATATGATACAAAAGAAGCATGATATGTCACAAGATGCAAAGATGAAAACTATACACCAAGATACAAAAGATGAAATCAACATACAAAAATGCAAAAGTGTACAATGGATATACTCACAATACATAGTGTACAAGGGCCTCATCCGGGCGATCCAAAAAGGTGTGGAGAACCATCAAACCTTGATCAGGCAAAAAGACCAAGAGTCACCAAGCTCATGTTCTCCATACCTCACACCTGCACAATCAAAAGCGAGAACGAGAACGAGCGAATGACTCAACACTGGGGTTAGCACAGAAGGAGTTAAACCAGTGTCGGACCATCTGCTCAAAAGAGGGGTTAGCAAAATCAACGTCACTACGTGGTACCCTCTCGTCTCTCACCATCGGACCTCTAGCACCACGCGGGGGAAAACGTGGCCTAGACTCTCTCCTAGCCTGAAAGCTACGGTCAAACCTCCCTGAACCAAACTGACCACGAACCGGAGGCCGCCTAGCAAACTCACGACTAGCTGGAACACCACGACTACCAAACGAAGGAACTGTACGCACAAAAGCCTCTCTCCTAGGCAAGGGTGAATGAGACACAGGCACACTACCGGAAGAGTAGTACCTGTCCCTGTTACCCATCTCCTTCTCTCGTCTCACCTCCCTCTTCTTCCTCCAGCAAAATTCTTCTAGGTGACCATCCCTTCCACAATGTTCACAATGGAAGCAGACTGGTTTTGGCTTTGGGGTTTCTCTCGGCTGTGGCCTCTCTCTCGGCTGGTAAACCCCACTCCTCACAAAGGTCACTCTCCTCTGGAAGTTGTTTGTCCTTTGGTGGAAACTTGGGAGGATCTGGAGTGGTGTCAAGCTTGTTCAACACGTGGTTGGGTTTAGGTGAGAAGCTGTTCTTTGGTGGAGTTTTCTCTGGTGGTGTTGGGGTATTTGTGGTGGAACTAGTTTGCTCTCTCTCTTTCTCACCACTACACTCACCAACTTTCTCAGAACCCAGACCACGACCATCAGCTCTCTTGAACCCAGCAATCAACATCTTAAGCTGTGGCTTCGACCCGACAACCAACCCAAACATTGTCGCAAGTCATCATTATCATCTTGCAAACGATCAATACATTGTTCTAGCTCAACATTCTTCAAAGCGACGACATCACAAGCAGAACAAGAATTTGCAATAGGAGATTTCAATTGAGCTTCAAGCAAACTAATCATGGTACGAGATTCAAGCAACTGAGCATGTAAAGCAGGACAAGAAGTACAAGCACGTAACAAAGATGATCTAGACTTCAACTCAGCAAGCTCAACCCTAGCACCTTCTAGTTCATCAAGGCATGTCATGTGTTTGTCCTTAAGAGCTACCAAATCAGCAAGATGCACATCACAAGAAGAGCATTCAATCTCGTCAGAAACAACAGGAGCATCTTTCAACACACAAATCTCAGACTCAAGCTCAGCTATCCTCTTGCTAGACTCACAAAGCAAAGACTCAAAATCCATCGCCTTCTTTCCAGTCTCAGAAAGTAAAGCCTCAAGCTCAGCTATTCTTTCCTTTGACTCTCCTAGCAAAGACCTAAACTCTCTCTTCTCCTTGTTGGTCTTCCTAAGCACATCATCCCGATTATCGACCAACTAGTCTAGCCTAGCAATCTCCTTACGCAAAGAGGAAGGATCGGTTGATACCTCATCCTCGGATTCAGAGTCGGAGTCGTAGTCGGAGATGTTCTTGTTGTTGGAATCATGCGCCATGGTGCAGAAATTCATAGCGACGCCAGAAAGCCCGTTGAAGTTGCGGTTCCTGTGCTTCTTCTCCTTGCGGTGGCCGCGGTCTTCATCCTCGCTGCTCGAGCTCGATGAGGTGTCGGTATTCTCCTCCTTGTTCTTGTGCTTGGAGTGGTGCTCGACCTTGGAGCGGTGCTTGTGCTCGTCTCGCGGGCGGTGCTTATGCTTCTTGATTTCCTCTGGGCACTCGGCGATGAAGTGGCCCTTCTTGCCGCATCTGTAGCACGTACTCCTGGCATGCCTCGAACCCTTCCGGTTCTGGTACATCCGCTCCAACCTCCTCGTGAGCAACGCGAGATCCTCCTCGCTCAGCACCTCATATTCCTCATCTGGAAGAGACACAAGAGAAGACAAAGCAAAGTGTCTAGGAGTGTTAGCATGTCCATAACCAGAGCCATCGACTAGAGCCAGAATATGGGGATCAGTCGGACTCTTAGCCTTGGCAAGCAGCTGTCTATCAACCTCAGAAGACTTCAACTTCGAGAAAAGCTCATCAACAAACAAAGTTTCATAGTTAGCCGACTCCATGATCGCCTCAACCTTGGCACCCCACACGGATCTATCAAGTGCTTGCAAGAGCTTGATAGCTCTATCATGATCCGAGTATGGGAGTACGGTAATGTTGGCTTTCATGTTGTTGACTATGGAAGTGAAGCGCTGAAACAAAGCATCAATAGACTCTCCAGGCAAATGAGCGAAATTCTCATACTCTCTACGATACATCGAGAAAAGCCTAGCCTTCACATGGCTATCACCACCGTGGGCTACCTTGAGCTTCTGCCAGATCTGGCTAGCTAGGTCCTCGCCCAAAACTCGCTCAAACTCCTCAGCAGACAAAGCACGGAACAAGTAATCGACAGCTCTAGCGTTTGCCTCGAACTTATCTTTCGCATCCTGGGCATCTAAGTTGGTGGGATTGACATAGTGTTCATCTTTGGTCACATCCCACAACAACTTTCCTTTGCCTCGCAAGAAAGCGCCCATACGCGCGACCCAATTCGGATAGTTCTTCCCATCGAAGTGCGGAGGCCCGGAACCCCGATCTTGGTACGCCATCTTTGGATCCTAGACTGGTTAGAGTCGCAAAGACCCGTAACCTGGTTTGATACCAATTGAAGGACCGAAACGGCGACCAGAGAGGGGGGGGAGTGAATGGGAGCCGATAAAAATTTCTTTCCCAAATCTGGCTTTTCCCAAATCAACTCCAAGCCAATCCGACAATCTAGCCAAGATCACATAGCTAGTGAGAAGCCACTGACCCTAGGAACTAGATCAATGCAGCGGAAAAAGATTCGTACAAAGCGAGCACAAGATGTGACCCCAACAGGAAGAGTTCTGCGGAAATTGTACAGGTCGATTGATCCGACCGAGCAAAAACCAGTCGATCGGATTTATCGCGTATGCTCTGATTGCAATCGTGAGAAAACCAGTGCAAAGTTCAGTGCAATTTACACGGGTCGATTGATCCGACCGAGCATGGAAAGTATCGGTCGGACTAATCACCTATGCTCCGACTGCTATCAAGTGAAACTGCTGTGGAGTGAAAAATCACTGGCCGATTGATCCGACCCGTACAAGCCGCTCCGGTCGGATCGATAGGTCCACAGTACCCACAGAGCGATTGGATGATCCGACCGGTCGATCGGAGCTTTCAATCGAAATATCGATCTTCTACCAGAAACGTTGCGAGGCTGCGAGGTGGGGCGATCGATTGATCCGACCGAGCCAAGTATAACAGATCGGATCGATCGATCGACTCAGCAAAAATAGTGAACTTGAAAATGAATCTCACAAATGACCTGGCGGTCGATTGATCCGACCAAGCCAAGGAAAAACCAATCGAATCAATAGATCGACTCGAAAATGGTCAACTCGAAAACGAATCTCCCAAACAACTTGGAGTCTTGAGACAAGATTTTGGGTAGATGAAATACACCTCAAGGAGAGGCTATGCCCCAAAGATCTTGGTCTCTAACTCGCTAGAACTCCCGGAATCTCAAATCTAAGGAAGAACACCAAGAACTCGAGTTCATCCCGAAAACCTCAAATCCAAAGCGATTCCCGGCGTTTCGGGGCAACATATCACCAGCAAAAGAGGCACAAGGCACTCATACGTGATTCCCCCAAAGAAATCTGAGAGAAAACGCCCTAGGAAGTGAAGAACGAAAATCCCTCAAAATAGCTCCAAAATTCCTCCGAAAATAGGAAAAGAAAAGGAGCTCGTGGATTCAAATCATGGCACAAAGATGAGCAGCACAAACTCAATCAACCAACTATGAATTCACCTATACAAACTATGAATGATTCAAATAGTTCTAGGTGGAGAGGATGAAGGGAAAACTACAAGTCCAAAGGAAAACCAGAGAGATAACTAGAGAGGATGCAAAGAGATGGCAGCCACCAACCCCTAGGGGGTCTATTATATAGTCCAAGTGGTGGTGCTCTAAAGACTAAACTACCCCTAAGTGATACATACACCTCAGGGGCAAATTTGACATTTGGTTTCAGATATTTTCCGGCTGGGACACCTTCCACCGCAAGCTAGCTTCCCTCCGACGCAAGCCTTGCGGTCACGCCGCGTGTCCTCCGGATCGAAGCTCCTCGACGCCGAACTTGGGCCTGGCTGGTCACCTCGCCCCAGCTGCCCGAACTTCGCCTCGTCAAGTCCTCGGCCTTGGTTTTCAGGCCCAAACCAAGGGAAACCGTCCACCGATGATTTTGTGGCCAAATCACCAAACCCCGCGTACAAGCTTCGGTCGTTAGCCGCCACCTTGCACCGGCTTCACGTCCGCGTACGAGCTTCGGTTGTGAGCCGCTACCTCGCACTGGAACCACGTCCCCTTGCTCGTTCTTGCCAGCATGTGAACCGCACTTGATCCATCTGGCCACCGGGTCCCTCGAACCAAGCCTACTTGTCTCTCCACTCCTCGGAGGCCGCCATGGCTAAGACCTTTCGCGCCTATTCTTCACCTGCACCAATGCAACCAAGCCGCATTCTACACCTGCAATACTTGAGCCAAGGGAAACGTCAATCCACACCACGTTGTCAATCACTCATCACACCAGGAAGCGACCATCCACCGGTCCTCGGACACACCGGATCCTCATATAGGAAGGGTCAAAGTGGCATACCTTTGTTACTTTTGTTGTCGAGTCGAAGAGTGGTTCGCAAGCGATGGCACTCGTCAAATCCCGGTCTTTGGAATTCATAGGTTTTCAAATGGAGAGGGAGAAGGTGGTTATGCTCAAAGGTCTTGGGACTCCTTGTTCTCTCTCTCATAATTTTGAGATGCTTTACTTTCTTTGTTGGAGCACTGGTCTCCAGCTCTCTCTTTTTTTTCTAATGCATCTCTTCTCTCATTTTGATAACAGAGAGGATTTCAACTTTGTATGGAGTATTTGAGGACCTCTGGGATGAGCTTTGTAATGGAGATGTTGCGAGTGTATGTCAACGACGGTGGACATCAACCCAGAGCAGGAAATTGATTAGTCGGATATCTTTGAGGCTAACAATGAGGTGGATGTATGATGGAAAGACCGGTAGACGACAAGTGCCTTCTGCAAGCGGACTTCACCATTCGACAAACTCAAAGCAACTCAACATAGCATATGGTAGCTCATAAGATATAACTTTTTAGGCTCTGGATAGGACATTTAAACTATCGGGGAAGATTTACCATGTAACATTTTATAAAAACTTCCGAGAGGTTCCTTATAGCATACAGTTATACTTCGAAGCAAACCATATCAAAACTCACAACAACTTAAACGAATAACATATGCTCTACTCCAATAGTTTAATCATGATGGATCCTTAAATACCAACGAACTTAAATACTCGAAGAGTAAAGGATTAAGAACGAGGCACTTATAGGGCACAAACAGAGAACTATTCATCATTCCCAAGGTTATCAACCATACTTCCATACATAAAGACTTTTAGGAGCTTTTATTCAACATTTATTTAGGCTACTTGTTTTTTTCATTATTATTATTATCACGGCAAGGCAAGGCAAGGCAAGCTGACAGGGGTACTTCCGAACTTCCTAGGGACTCCCCCAAGCTTCGACAAAGCTCACTAGTAGTGCTGGTTGGGATCGTAATGCATGTAGTTGAAGAAGCCATCAAGGTCGGTCTGGAGGGATGTGGTCATCCCCCAGTTCTGTTGGGTGAGGTCGGTGTTATGAGCGAGGTTATCGCTTATCTCCTGCTGTTGTAGGCTCACCGTGTCCATCCTGGCATTCAGCTCCGAGATTCCCCGAGAGACCGGGTTCTCCTAGTCATACCTGGTGGACGCAGATGGTCCGACCTGCGATCCATATCCTGTCTCCTGGTAGTAGTCGAGCGTTTCTCAAAATTCATATGGGCAGTGGGGTACTTGGTCTGCTACTAGTGATGGTACTCGGTCTGCTGCTGGTGGTGGTACTCGAGCTGAGGTGCGGTAGATGTTCTAGCTTCGCTATCGTGCCTGCCTTGCCTGCCACATGTCATGGGTCGTGCGACACTGTGGTGAGTGGGTTCCTTCCTCATGAGCGGCAAGGTTAGACTTTTCGCCGATTTCAATGAAAGAGCCGGGCATGGGAGGTCGACTTCATCGATGAAACCGGGGTAGCACATAAAAAGAGCATGGCCAGGGCCCTCGCGCATCAAGTGGCCCTGGGTAAAGTGGTCTAAACCGATGCAAGATTGATACTCCTGTGAAGTGGGTTGGAAGGAAACTTGAGCGCCCGACAAAGCACCAACATGGGTGGCAATGCGGGTGACCAGCGAGGTTATGTCAATCGTGGCTCGCCAGTTACTAACCTCTGCCAGTCATCGAGCATCCTCATGATAGGCGAGAAACGGATTTTCTTCACCATGGCATAGAGGCACTCCAAATCAGGCAAAAGGCAAAGACGCAAATCAGCATGCGGGTAGACCACCATGGCAATCCACTTTGCCAGAAAGCGAAGCGTTGGGTTATGGATAGAAGTGATGCTGTTTTACCCATAGAGAGGCTCACTTGTGATCCTATCCCACTGTTGGCACTCCTTAGCGTCACGTTTTTAGCAACGCTCAAGAGCGCGAAGATATATGTCGTTGTATGCAAAATAAATTCTGCAGGCGCACATAATATATCTCGTTGTAGCACTTCACCTCGGGGCTTATCCCAGCGTATCGTATTTATATTTCCGCAGGAAAGCAGACGGTTAAAGTGTATTGAAGAATGATATGATAAATCTTGCCAGAAATATCAAGCCAAAAACCCAAGGGTACAAACTCTAGGTTTGAGGGATAATGGTCAAATGAATGACCGGATAGAAGGTCTGAAAGACCAGCGACACACAGGAGCTCCTAATTCTATAGAAAAGGAAAGATGTTGGGAGAGACCGGACTTAAATACTTCCTAACTCAGAGCGAAAGACACTCTAGCCTTAGCCTAGACTCTAGCTTAGATACTGGGAACAGAGCTCGCTTCGACAGCTAGAACGGGAGAACCTCAGAACGGGGTGAGAGAGGGGGTTCTCCGGGCTTAGCACTACTGTTATGAATACACCCTAACGTGGTGGACTACGAAGGATGGACAAGGCTGTCACCACCTGCCGCCTACCACTGCAGTTCCGTGGGGTGCAACACACTTCCTAGCTAATTGAAGGACCGAAACGGCGACCAGAGAGGGGGGGAGTGAATGGGAGCCGATAAAAATTCTTTCCAACCGATCCGGCTATTCTCCCAAAACAACTCCGAAACCTCCGAGAGCAATCTTGCCAAGATCACGTAGCCACTGTTAAGCTACTGACCCTAGGAACAAGAAACAAGCAGCGGAACTCGAATCAATCGAAACAAACACCAAAACGACCCGAAACACGACTCGATCCAACACACGCAGGGGGGCGGTTAAACCGGGTCAGGGGGGCGGTTAAACCGCCCAGGCCTGGGAGGCTCGGGAAAAAGTCAAACCAAAAGTGGATCTCCCAAACCGCTTGAGATCTTGAGGCGAGATTTTGGTCAGATGATCTAGACCTCCAGTGGAGTGTTTTCCCAAAAGATCTCGGCCTCTAACTCAGTACAACTCCCGGAATCACAGATCTCGCGAAGAACACCATGACCTCGAGTTCATCCCGAAAATCTCAAATCCAGAGCGATTCTCGGCGTTTAGGGGCAAAGGATCACCAGCAAAAGAGGCACAATGCACTCATACGTGAATCCCCCAAAGAAATCCGAGAGAAAACACCCTAGAAAGAGAAGAACGAAAATCCCCCAAAAATAGCTCCGAAAATACCCACGAAAATAGAAAAAGGAAAGGGAGCTCGGGAAATCAAATTATGGCACAAAGATGAGCAGCACAAACTCCATCACATAACCATGAATTCACCTATACAAACTAGGAATGATTCGAAGTAGTTCTAGGTGGAGGGGATGAAGGGGAAAACTAGTTCAAAGGAAAAACTAAAGAGATAACTAGAGAATAACCAGAGAGATAGCAGCCACCAGCCCTGGGAGGGGCTATTAGTAGTCCAAGTGGTGGTGCTCTAAAGACTAAACTACCCCTAAGTGATACATACCCCTCAGGGGCAAATTTGACATTTGATCTTCAGATATTTTCCGGCTCGGGCACCTTCCAGTGCAAGCTAGCTTCCCTCCGACGCAAGCCTTGCAGTCACGCCGCGTGTCCTCCGGATCGAAGCTCCTCGACGCCGGTTTTGGGCCAGCCCAGGGGGCGGTTAAACCGGCCCTGGGGGGCGGTTAAACCGCCCCTGCCAGCCACACTTGGCCCAGCAGCCCATCTCCGCCTCGTCGAGTCCTCGGTCCTTGGTTTTGAGGCCCAAACCAAGGGAAACCGTCCACCGATGATTTTGTGGCCAAATCACCAAACCCCGCGCGCAAACTTCGGTTGTTAGCCGCCACCTTGCGCCGGCTTCTCGTCCGCGTACGAGCTTCGGTTGTGAGCCGCTACCTCGCACCGGAACCACGTCCCCTTGCTCGTTCTTGCCAGCATGTGAACCGCACTTGATCCACCGGCCACCGGGTCCCTCGAACCAAGCCTACTTGTCTCTCCGCTCCTCGGAGCCCGCCATGGCTAAGACCTTTCGCGCCTGTTCTTCACCTGCACCAATGCAACCAAGCCGCATTCTACACCTGCAATACTTGAGCCAAGGGAAACGTCAATCCAAACCACGTTGTCAATCACTCATCACACCAGGAAGCGACCATCCACCGGTCCTCGCACACACTGGGTCCTCAATCTCCCCCTTGATGAGTGCATTGACAACACACACATAGTAACCAATGATATGAAGAAAATATAAAAGAAATCGAAAACAAGACTCAAGCAAGTGATTAAAAGCAAGAACAAGCCGAGAACAAAGTCACTGTGCAAGAGAAAGCTCCAGAAACGCCGACCCTTCAAGAAGAAGCGAAAGGGCTCAACACCATCGGCAAAAGAGCAAAAACACAAAGCACAAATCACAAACTTCAAAACCTCCAACTCACTTTTCAGGACACTCAAAGCACTCCCCCTGCAAAGATGCAACTCCCCCTGAACAAGTGAACTTGTGCATGCGAAAAACACTCGAAATGGCTCAAATCTCCACAACACTTGTGCACTCAGCACAGGGGCGGTTGAACCGCCCAGGGGGGGCGGTTAAACCGCCCCTGGCAGATGACCAAGGCCAAAAGTGCCAAAATTGCACAAACAAACTCGCAACGATGCCGTTCCAACTTGAAAACCTTCCACATATGCCCAGCAAGATATTCCAATGATCAAACTCTCAGAAACTTTGCAAATTTTCAGAAAACCTCATTTTGGCAAAAACTCATCCTTCTCACACAATTTCGACAAATTCTAGAGCAAAAACTTTCTTATAAATTCAGCAAAGTTTTGGCAAAAACTCATCCTTCTCACACAATTTCGACAAATGCTAGAGCAAAAACTTTCTTATAAATTCAGCAAAGTCTCCCCCTTGCAAAATGCTCCAGAAATTCTCCCCCTTGTTGACAATGCATTTATCAATGAAAAAATTACAAAATACAACTATAAGCTTCTCAAATATACAATGAGCAATACAAAATGCTACAAGTTAGAGAAGAGGCAAACAAGATAGTTCATCATGTCACACGGGCATTGCCATCAAGAAGGTGAAGACATATATCCAATTGACAAAGCCATGAGCAAGTTGTGTAGTTTTATCAAAAATGTCACCACATGAGCAAAGTCCTAACCATGGATTGTTCAAGCAAAAATGAACTTCATCTCACCAAAATCATGAAAGGACAAGCATTCTTGACAAAGATCATCATAAACGCCCAAGTTCTACCTCATGTCATGTCAAAGCACGGAGCCATGTGTTCACTTCTCATGGGAGACTTCTCCGGCAAACAACATGCAACCGCTTAGCACCCATGTGTGCAAGTGTGTGCAATGGTGAAAGCATAGAGACATGAGCATAATTTTCTGCAAATATATCTTTTTCTCAACTTTCTTCTTTCATGCATAGACATCTCATTTTTCAAGTTCTTTCAAGTTAAGCATGGTACATGAAATGTCTTTGCGATAGAAAGAAGCTTATGCTCCTCCACAAGATAAAGCATGGGCTAAACATTTATAATGACAAAGGTCTTTGACCCAATTGAAAAGAATATCACACCCTAGCATGATCTTAAACAAGATATAGCCATTTCGGCTCAAACAAGACATGCAAAGGCATTTACTCATGGGTGAAAAGAGTTTAAGTTCAGTTTGTCATTTTAATTTCGAAAAGATACTATCTCAAATGAATATATATCAAAACCATCAAGAGCATAGCCATCCATACAATCAATCCCTAGCCAGCCTGCCTAAACTCTAAAATGTAGCAAGTTTTACCAATCACTGCATATAGGAGAAGCTCATCCTAAGATATGATACAAAAGATGAAATCAAGATACAAAAGCAAGAAAAATGTACATCAAGATACAAAGATGGTACAAAAATATACATATGCTACAAGAGAAGCCTCCAAAACTCAGCTCAGAAAACCGCACACACACCAAGTTCTCCTCGCAAGCGGGTGAAGGTAACTTGGTCAAGTGGCTTAGTGAAAATGTCTGCAAGCTGGTTTTGGGTAGAAACATGGGCAAGCTCAATATCTCCTTTCTCCACATGATCTCTCAGAAAGTGGTACCTCACTTCTATGTGTTTGGTTTTGGAATGAAGCACGGGATTTTTGGATACGCTTATGGCACTGGTGCTGTCACAAAGAAGTGGAACATGGGACATGTCTAAGCCAAAATCTCTCAAGGTGTAGGTGATCCAAAGCAACTGGGAACAACAGCTAGCGGCAGCAACATACTCGGCTTCAGTGGTGGATTGGGCTACACTAGACTGCTTGCGAGAAGACCAAGACACAAGAGACGAACCAAGAAACTGACACTGACCAGAAGTAGACTTGCGATCAACACGACATCCAGCAAAATCCGCATCAGAAAAACCATGAAGTGCAAGAGTGGAATCGGCAGAATACCAAAGACCCAGCTCAGGAGTAAACTTGAGATACCTGAAAATCCTCTTGACGGCCTGACGATGTGAAGTCCTCGGTAAGCCTGAAAACGAGCGCACAGACACACGCTGAACTGTATATCCAGCCTCGTCGCCGTCAAGTAGAGGAGGGAGCCGATCATGCTCCGGTACTCCTTCTGGTCCACTGGTTCTCCGTCCTCATCCGCATCCAAAGCTGTAGTCGTACTCATCGGCGTAGTCATCGGCTTGGAGTCGCTCATGTCGAATTTCTTGAGAATGTCCTTGGTGTACTTGCTTTGGTGCACGAATGTCCCATCCTTGGTTTGCTTGATCTGCAGCCCGAGAAAGAACTGCAACTCTCCCATCATCGACATCTCAAATTCCCTGCTCATATCGTCTGCAAACTTGGCAACAAGATCATGAGAAGAGCCACCAAAAATGATATCATCCACTGTAAATCTGAACGATTAAAAGATCATTGCCATTTCTCAACAAGAAGAGCGTTTTATCAACCTTCCCCATCACAAACCCCTTGCTAAGCAAGAACCCTCTCAACCTGCCATAGCACGCTCTGGGTGCTTGCTTTAGGCCATATAAAGCTCGGTGGAGTTTGTACACTCGGTGTGGGTATCTCTCACTCTCAAAACCCGGGGGCTGCCTCACATACACTTCTTCCTCGATCACCCCATTCAAGAACGCACTCTTCACGTGCCATTTGGTACAATTTGAACCCTTTAGGAACTGCAAATGCTAGAAGGATCCGAATTGCCTCCAAACGGGCAACAGGAGCAAATGTCTCCTCATAATCTATCCCCTCCTGTTGCGAAAACCCCTGAGCAACCAACCTCGCTTTGTTCCTCACAATCTCACCACTCTCATCCCTCTTGTTCTTGAATACCCACTTGGTTCCTATGGGATGGCAATTTGGAGGTGGTTCTACTAACTTCCACACCTGATTTCTCTCAAAGTTTTCAAGCTCTTCATGCATGGCACTGACCCAATCAGAATCAGATAAAGCGTGTCCAACATTTTTGGGCTCAAAAGACGCGACAAAAGCAGAATGAGTATAATGAGAGATGTTCTGTGACCTCGACCGTGTAGTGCGTTCATCCAAGTTCCCGATGATCTTCGAAGGTGGATGATCCCTCTGTACTAGCCGGGGAGCTTCTCGCCTCGAGATTGCCTCCCCCTCAACATCAGCTTCCACTTGAACTCGATCTGGAGCGCGACTCGACGAAGGTGTAGCAGAGGGGCCGTCGTCGAACGTCGTGGTAGTAGTGGAAGTAGAAGGTACACGATCTCCACACGGTGCATGAAACTCTTCATCATCTTCATCATCAGGCTGTTCTTCTCAAAGATGGGCTGTCCCAAATCATCATCACCTGCACACTCAAAAACAGAAGTGAGGACCCGGTGTGTCCGAGGACCGGTGGATGGTCGCTTCCTTGTGTGATGAGTGATTGACAACATGGTGTGGATTGACGTTTCCCTTGGCTCAAGTATTGCAGGTGTAGAATGCGGCTTGGTTGCATTGGTGCAGGTGAAGAACAGGCGCGAAAGGTCTTAGCCATGGCGGCCTTCGAGGAGCGGAGAGACAAGTAGGCTTGGTTCGAGGGACCCGGTGGCCGGTGGATCAAGTGCGGTTCACATGCTGGCAGAGAACGAGCAAGGGGACGTGGTTCCGGTGCGAGGTAGCGGCTCACAATCGAAGCTCGTACGCAGACGAGAAGCCGGCGCAAGGTAGCGGCTAACAACCGAAGTTTGCGCGCGGGGTTTGGTGATTTGGCCACAAAATCATCGGTGGACGGTTTCCCTTGGTTTGGGCCTCAAAACCAAGGACCGAGGACTCGAACGTGGCGGAGATGGGCTGCTGGGCCAAGTGAGGCTGGCAGGGGCGGTTTAACCGCCCCCCAGGGCCGGTTTAACCGCCCCCCTGGGCTGGCCCAAGAACGGCGTCGAGGAGCTTCGATCCGGAGGACACGCGGCGTGACTACAAGGCTTGCGTCGGAGGGAATCTAGCTTGCAGTGGAAGGTGCCCGAGCTGGAAAATATCTGAGATCCAAATGTCAAATTTGCCCCTGAGGGGTATGTATCACTTAGGGGTAGTTTAGTCTTTAGAGCACCACCACTTGGACTACTAATAGCCCCTCTCAGGGCTGGTGGCTGCCATCTCTTCTAGTTATCTCTTTAGGTTTTACTTTGAACTTGTTTTCCCCTTCATCCCCTCCACCTAGAACTACTTCGAATCATTCCTAGTTTGTATAGGTGAATTCATGGTTATGTGATGGAGTTTGTGCTGCTCATCTTTGTGCCATGATTTGATTTCCCGAGCTCCCTTCCTTTTTCTATTTTCGTGGGTATTTTCGGAGCTATTTTTGGGGGATTTTCGTTCTTCTTGTTCTAGGGTGTTTTCTCTCGGATTTCTTTGGGGGATTCACGTATGAGTGCCTTGTGCCTCTTTTGCTGGTGATCCTTTGCCCCCAAACGCCGAGAATCGCTCTGGATTTGAGATTTTCGGGATGAACTCGAGGTCATGGTGTTCTTCGCGAGATCTGCGATTCCGGGAGTTGTACTGAGTTAGAGGCCGAGATCTTTTGGGAAAACACTCCACTAGAGGTCTAGATCATCTGACCAAAATCTCGCCTCAAGAGCTCAAGCGGTTTGGGAGATCCACTTTTGTTTTGACTTTTTCCCGAGCCTCCCAGGCCTGGGCGGTTTAACCGCCTGGGCGGTTTAACCGCCCCCCCTTGGTGTGTTAGATCGAGTCGTGTTTCGGGTCGTTTTGGTGTTCGGTTCGATTGATTCGAGTTCCGCTGCTTGTTTCTTGTTCCTAGGGTCAGTAGCTTGACAGTGGCTACGTGATCTTGGCAAGATTGCTCTTGGAGGTTTCGGAGTTGTTTTGGGAGAATAGCCGGATCGGTTGGAAAGAATTTTTATCGGCTCCCATTCACTCCCTCCCTCTCTGGTCGCCGTTTCGGTCCTTCAATTGGTATCAGAGCTGGTTACGGGTCTTTGCGACTCTAACTAGTCTAAGATCCAAAGATGGCGTACCAAGATCGGGGTTCCGGGCCTCCGCACCTCGATGGGAAGAACTACCCGAACTGGGTTGCGCGCATGGGCGCTTTCTTGCGAGGCAAAGGAAAGTTGCTGTGGGATGTGACGAAAGATGAAAACTATGTCAATCCCACCAACTTAGATGCAGAGGATGCAAAGGATAAGTTTGAGGTGAATGCTAGAGCTGTTGACTACTTGTTCCGTGCTTTGTCTGCCGAGGAGTTTGAGCGAGTTTTGGGAGAGGATCTAGCTAGCCAGATCTGGCAGAAGCTCAAGGTAGCCCACGGTGGTGATAGCCATGTCAAGGCTAGGCTTTTCTCGATGTACAGGAGAGAATATGAGAATTTCGCTCATTTGCCTGGAGAGTCGGTTGATGCTTTGTTTCAGCGTTTCACTTCTATTGTCAACAACATGAAAGCCAACATTACCGTAATCCCATACTCGGATCATGACCGAGCTATCAAGCTCCTGCAAGCACTTGATAGATCCATGTGGGGTGCCAAGGTTGAGGCGATCATGGAGTCGGCAAACTATGAGACTTTGTCTGTCGATGAGCTTTTCTCGAAGTTGAAGTCGTCTGAGGTTGACAGACAGTTCCTTGGGAAGGCTAAGAGTCCGACTGATCCCCATAGTGTGGCTCTAGTCGGTGGCTCTGGATATGGACATGCTAACACTGCTAGACACTTTGCTTTGTCTTCTCTTGTGTCCCTTCCAGATGAAGAATATGAGGTGCTGAGCGAGGAGGATCTCGCGTTGCTCACGAGGAGGTTCGAGCGGATGTACCAGAACCGCAAGGGTTCGAGGCGTGCCGGGAGTACGTGCTACAGATGCGGGAAGATGGGCCACTTCATCGCCGAGTGCCCCGAGGAGAGAGAAGATCCAAGAACAAGCACGGTGGACACAAGAAGCACAGATCTCGAGCGATGGTGGCTGATGCGAGCGACATCGACACGAGCTCCACCAACACGTCGTCAAGCTCAAGCAGTGAAGATGAGGACCGCGGCCACCGCAAGGAGAAGAAGAGCTTGAACCGCAACTTCAACGGCATCTCCTTCGCCGCCGTCGACTACTGCACCATGGCGCACGACTCCGTGAAGAGCAAGGACGACTCCGACTCTGACTCCGAGGATGAGGTATTGACAGATCCCACCTCTTTGCGTCAGGAGATTGCTAGGTTAGAGCAGTTGGTCGATAACCGCGATGATGTGCTTAGGAAGACCAACAAGGAGAAGAGGGAGTTTAGGTCTTTGCTAGGAGAGTCCAAGGATAGAGTGGCTGAGCTTGAGACCTTGCTTTCTGAGACTGGAAAGAAGGCCATGGAGTTTGAGTCTTTGCTTTGCGAGTCTAGGGAGAGAGCAGCTTCGCTTGAGTCTGAGATTGCTGTTTTGAAAGATGCTCCTCTTGTGTCTGATGAGGTAGAATGCTCGTTCTGTGATGTGCATATTGCTGATCTTGGTTGTGCTTAAGGAGAAACACATGACTTGCTTGGATGAACTAGAGGGTGCTAGGGTTGAGCTTGCTGAGTTGAAGTCTAGGTCATCTTTGCTAGGTGCTTGTACTTCTTGTCCTGCTTTGCATGCTCAGTTGCTTGAATCACGCACCATGATTAGTTCACTTGAAGCACAACTTAAATCTCCTATTGCAAATTCCTGTTCTGCTTGTGATGTTGTTGCATTGAAGAATGTTGAGCTATAACAGTGTGTGAATAGATTGCAAGATGAGAATGATGAGCTGAGACAGTGTTTGGGTTGGTTGTCTGGTCGTGAGCCTCAGCTCAAGATGTTGATTGCTAGTTTCAAGAGAGCTGATGGTTGTGGGCTTGGTTCTGAGAAGGTTGGTGAGAGTAGTGGTGAGAGAGAGAGAGATCCAGAGAGCTCCACCGCAAACATTCCCACAAACCCACCAAAAACCATTCTCAAGAACACCTTCACACCCAAACCAAACCACCTGCTGAACAAGCTTGACACCACTCCAGATCCTCCCAAGTTTCCACCTAAGATAGAGAACTTTCAGAGGAGAGTGACCTTTGTGAGGAGTGGGGTTTACCAGTCGAGAGAGAGGGCACAGCCGAGAGAAACCCCAAAGCCAAAGCCAGTCCGCTTCCATTGTGACAATTGTGGAATGGATGGACACCTTGAGGAGTTTTGTTGGAGGAAGAAGAGGGAGGTGAGAAGAGAGAAGGAGGTGGGGAACAGGGACAGGTACTACTCTTCTCGTAGTGTGCCAGTGTCTCGTTCACCCTGGCCGAGAGGCGACGCTTTTGTGCGTACAGTTCCTGTGGTTGCTAGTCGTAGTGTTCCTGTTGTTCGTGAGTTTGCTAGGCGGCCTCCGTTTCGCGGTCAGTTTGGTTCAGGGAGGTTCGACCGTAGCTTTGAGGCTAGGAGAGAGTCTAGGCCACGTTTTCCCCCGCGTGGTGCTAGAGGTCCGATGGTGAGAGACGAGAGGGTGTCACGCGGTAGAGTTGATTTTGCTAACCCCTCTTTTGAGCAGATGGCCCGACACTGGTTTGACTCGTTCTGTGCTAACTCCAGTGTCGAGTCATTTGCTCATTCTCGTTCTCGGTTCTGATTGTGCAGGTGGGAGGCTTGGAGAACTTTTGGTTGATGGATTCTGGCTGTTCGAGACATATGACAGGTAATGGTAAGTGGTTCTCCAGTCTCACCCCGGTGGTGTCCAGGCAGTACATCACTTTCGGGGATAAGGGTAGAGGTAGAGTGTTGTCCGAGGGTGCTATTCAGGTGAGCGACACTTTCATGTTGAAGCGGGTTGCACTTGTCAAGAAGCTTGGTTTCAATTTGCTCTCAGTTTCTCAGCTTCTTGATGAGGGTTATGAGGTTCGCTTTAAGCGTGGTGATTCGAAAATTCTTGATTCTCGAGGTGACCTTGTGTGTATGATCATTCCTGAAGGACAGATTTTTCGTGCTGATTTTTCTCGATCTTTTGGTCCTTCACGGTGTTTGATCGCTGGTACTTCTTCTGAGCTTTGGAAGTGGCATAGGAGATTGGGTCATGTGAGCTTTGATTTACTCACACGCTTGAGTGCTCTTGACCTTATCCGAGGATTGCCCAAGCTCAAGTTCGAGAAAGATTTGGTTTGTGCACCTTGTAGACATGGAAAAATGGTTGCTGCTTCTCACCCACCTTTGACAGATGTTATGACTGAGCGTCCAGGGGAGCTTTTGCACATGGATTTGGTTGGCCCCGCTCGAGTTCGTTCAGTTGGTGGGAAGTGGTATGTTCTTGTGGTTGTTGATGACTTTTCTCGGTATGCTTGGGTGTTCTTTCTGGCGTCGAAGGATGAGACTTTTGATTTGTTCGAGATCTGATTTTGAGGTTGAAAAACGAGAGTAATGGTGGTGCCATGAGAGCTATACGTAGCGACAATGGTACGGAATTTAAGAACACTCGTTTTGATGCCTTCTGTCGTGATCTTGGTCTCGAACATCAATACTCTTCGCCATATGTTGCTTGTCAGAATGGTGTTGTTGAGAGAAAGAATAGAACACTTTGTGAGATGGCTAGGACGATGCTAGATGAGCATAGGACTCCTAGGAAGTATTGGGCAGAAGCGGTGAACACAGCTTGCTATGTTTCAAATCGGATTTTCCTTCGTGCTTTCAAGAAGAAAACTTGCTATGAGCTTTTCCATGGTCGTTCCCCCCGTGTGAGTCACTTCGGGTTTTTGGTTGCAAGTGTTTCATCTTGAAGAAAGGAAATTTGGACAAGTTTGAGTCTCGCTCGATGGATGGAATTTTTCTTGGTTATGCTAATCACTCTCGAGCATATCGTGTGCTCAATCTTGAATCTAACCAAATCATGGAGACTTGCGAAGTCACCTTCGACGAGACCATTCCGTGTAGCTCTTCTGCTTTTGAGTGTGCAGGTGATGATGACTTGGACAGCCCATCTTTGAGGAAGAACAGCCTGATGATGAAGATGATGAAGAATTTCAGGCACCGTGTGGAGATCGTGTACCTTCTACTTCCACTACTACCACGACGTTCGACGACGGCCCCTCTGCTACACCTTCGTCGAGTCGCGCTCCAGATCGAGTTCAAGTGGAAGCTGATGTTGAGGGGGAGGCAATCTCGAGGCGAGAAGCTCCCCGGCTGGTACAGAGGGATCATCCACCTTCGAAGATCATCGGGAACATGGATGAACGCACTACACGGTCGAGGTCACAGAACATCTCTCATTATGCTCATTCTGCTTTTGTCGCGTCTTTTGAGCCCAAAAATGTTGGACACGCTTTATCTGATTCTGATTGGGTCAATGCCATGCATGAAGTGCTTGAAAACTTTGAGAGAAATCAGGTGTGGGAGCTAGTAGAACCACCTCCAAATTGCCATCCCATAGGAACCAAGTGGGTGTTAAGAACAAGAGGGATGAGAGTGGTGAGATTGTGAGAAACAAAGCGAGGTTGGTTGCTCAGGGGTTTTCGCAGCAGGAGGGATAGATTATGATGAGACATTTGCTCCTGTTGCCCGTTTGGAGGCAATTCGGATCCTTCTAGCATTTGCAGTTGCTAAAGGGTTCAAATTGTACCAAATGGATGTGAAGAGTGCCTTCTTGAATGGGGTGATCGAGGAAGAAGTGTATGTGAGGCAACCCCCGGGTTTTGAGAGTGAGAGATACCCACACCGAGTGTACAAACTCCACCGAGCTTTATATGGCCTAAAGCAAGCACCCAGAGCGTGGTATGGTAGATTGAGAGGGTTCTTGCTGAGCAAGGGGTTTGTGATGGGGAAGGTTAATAAGACGCTCTTCTTGCTGAGAAATGGCAAAGATCTTTTAATCGTTCAGATTTATGTGGATGATATCATTTTTGGTGGCTCTTCTCATGATCTTGTTGCCAAGTTTGCAGATAATATGAGCAGGGAATTTGAGATGTCGATGATGGGAGAGTTGCAGTTCTTTCTCGGGCTGCAAATCAAGCAAACCAAGGATGGGACATTTGTGCACCTAAGCAAGTACACCAAGGACATTCTCAAGAAATTCGACATGAGCGACTCCAAGCCGATGACTACGCCGATGAGTACGACTACAGCTTTGGATGCGGATGAGGACGGAGAACCAGTGGACCAGAAGGAGTACCGGAGCATGATCGGCTCCCTCCTCTACTTGACGGCGACGAGGCCGGACATACAGTTCAGCGTGTGTCTGTGCGCTCGTTTTCAGGCTTCACCGAGGACTTCACATCGTCAGGCCGTCAAGAGGATTTTAGGTATCTCAAGTTTACTCCTGAGCTGGGTCTTTGGTATTCTGCCGATTCCACTCTTGCACTTCATGGTTTTTTCTGATGCGGATTTTGCTGGATGTCGTGTTGATCGCAAGTCTACTTCTGGTCAGTGTCAGTTTCTTGGATCGTCTCTTGTGTCTTGGTCTTCTCGCAAGCAGTCTAGCGTAGCCCAATCCACCACTGAAGCCGAGTATGTTTTCCCTAATCGATGTTGCTGGTGGGCTTGGTGGGGCGGCCCATGCAATTTCAGAAGCCTTTCCGCATCTGGAGTGCAGTGTCCTCGAACTCCCCCATGTTGTAGCCAATGCTCCCACCGGAACCAAGGTGAAATACATAAGCGGTGACATGTTTGAGAGCATTCCTATGGCAACGCTATCTTTCTCAAGGTATTCATCATCCGACAATACTTCTGCACGGTTCTTCTTTTTCCATTGTTGATAAGATCTTATTTATGTTTATAGATGAGTTATAAATATAGTATAAATTTGTCGTTTTCTGAAAAGGAATTTATATCTGCTTCGCCCTCTATCATGAAAGGGGTATCAGGTATGGTTTAGATCTTCAGTAGACCATTCTGAAATATATGGACCAAAGTAATTAAAATGGTTTCTGCAGAATATACAAGATAGTACTCTGGACAGTAATGCCTGGTTGTTACCAAATATATGGTCCAATTAGGAATAAATATGCCTGAATGAGTGCCGTAAGGGTATAATTATTATGGCATCAAAACAAATCAGCATTTTTTCAATAATCAATATTGATGCAGCATTTTGTTACATTTCAGTGGGCTTTGCATGACTGGGACGATGATAAGTGTGTCAAGATATTGAAGAATTGCAGGAAAGCTATTCCATCTAGAGACGGAGGAGGAAAGGTGATAATTGTAGACATAGTGGTTGGAGCCGGACAGTCGGATTTGAAGAACAATGAGGTGCAGGCTTTGTTTGATCTATTTGTCATGAATATCAATGGCATCGAGCGAGATGAGAAAGAGTGGAAAAAGCTTTTCTTCGAAGCAGGCTTCAGTGACTACAAGATAACACCAGTTTTAGGTGTTCGATCAATCATCGAGGTCTACCCATAAACGTGATTTAGTGGTTAACTAGCATGGAGCTTGTGTAATGTTGATGAATAGTGCAAAATAATGTATACTGCCATCGCCATCATCGATATTGTTTTTGTATCACTTTGATCATGTATCATGTTTTCAAATATTTATGTGCGGTTGTTAAGTTTCAAGGCTGGTTACCATATTAGTTTAGCAGAACACACAAATCATGTGGGAGCACGATGTCTAACTTCCGTAAAAGATTGTGAAGGCCTAACAACAGAACACTGGAACTGGAACACAGTTTGAAAATTAAGCATGGCACTTAAATCACTATAGACATATAAGAGAATAGTGTGAGATATTGCCATCTCTACCACTACAATAAATTATTAAATTTGATGCTCTATGATGACCAAGATTCATGTGCAGACATGACATTATATTTCCCTTCCAATGCAGGAGGTTTATGTCCACAATTGTCACTCCATAGGACAAAACCACCAAAGCAATGCTTCCGTTGATACAGATCAATAGCAAGGCCCGTATCCCGAGTTGCCTACAAAGTCTGAATTAACGAAAAATACTTTTGTGCGCATATGGGCATTATTTGCACACGGCTGCAGTTTGACACGTGGAAAGTAAGACTTAACAATGAATTGTAATTAGCATGACAGGCATCGGTTGTTGAAACATCAACAGCATATTCTTCTGTAAGCATCCTAGCCTCCTAGGCCCCTTTTACATACGTGGGTGCGCAAAGTACAGCCTTTAACTTTTAGTGCCTGCAACTCCAAGTGCGCAAGGCACTTTAGGTAGTGCGCGTGCCTAGTGCTTGATACTGTTTGAAACATCATGTTGATATATTAGCAACTAGTGGAACAAAATAGTGCCGACTTCCAGGAGATGGGCACATTTCGTTTCATGTTTGAGATTTTTGGTTTAGCAAACTTCAAATGTTAATATCTACTGAACCATACATCCAATTTCTCAATTTATTGTCATCATAAATTGAGCACTAACAAGTGGAACAAAATAGCGCATCATGGTGGAGCACTTACGAGTGTACAGGGAGTCAAAAGGTAGTGTTTCAAATAAAAGGTAAACTTCAGCCGGTCGTAGCCTACAAGCTTACTGTTTGTAGGCCGCGTGTTAGCAAACGTGTTACTTTCCAGCTGCACGTGAGGTGCGATCATGGCGTGGGCATCTGCCCTATACGCAAAAAAATCCATACTCATTAATTAAACTGAATATTTTATTTAAGCAAACTTAAGAATGAACTCACCTTATTTGTAACTTGAGCGGTCATATCCATATGTGACATCGTCATGTCAAAAACGTATTAATACATGAATGAGTATTTTGGACCCCGACAACTTCACTGAATGTAGAAGGGCAGGCTTTTTAGTTTAGTGCACGGGCGGCCCCCCTCCCCCCACCTCCTACACTCGTCCAGACCTTGCCACCGCTTGAGTGGGCAATCGGGCTGCCCCGCGTGGAGAGCGGTGGCGAGGACGTTTCTTCGTTTCTGCTCCTGCCCAGCGCAGATCTGGGGGCTGGTGGTCCAGGGCAGTGCGACGACCTTCACGCACGAGAGCAGAGGGACGTCGGCCCTAAAGGCGCGTCAGCGGCGGCGGACGGCGGTGCGAAGCCTGGGGACGGCAGTTGAGGGCCGCAGATGTCGTGAGGAGTCGGCGGTGGCCGGCGATGGCTTCAGGGCACAACGGCGGTGGCTTCCGGCGATGGATCCGGTGGCCTGTAGAGCCTCGCGGTCGGCATGGGGCATGCGAGCCTTGCTGCGGGCGATGGATGCGGTGGCCCTGCCCCTTGAGCAGAGAAGGCGGTGCTCACATCTCGTCGGCGACAGGACGACGCAACGCCCGGCGACGAGTTCGCGCGGGGAGGTGGCTTGGGTGCTGCGTTACGGGCGCAGAGAGGGGCCAGCACGACGGCTGCAGCGGCTGCGGCACCGCCACGGCAGTAGGCGGCCCGAGGCCACGAGCACTCCGTCCTCAGGGCGGTGCTTGTGGCTGCGCCTTGTAGGCGGTGCAGTCTTCATGCTCGACCTGCGGCTGCAGCGCGGAGGCGGCGAGAGGCTTAAAGCGGAGGTTGCCTGCGGGGCGGAGGTCGTGTGGTGGAGGAGCGACGACTGGGCGAGTGGAGGTGCGCCGGCAATGTTACTACATTTGGGCTGTCATGGCCGTGGTCCGGGAGCACCGAGTTGTGTGCGTGCAGTGAAGGGTTGGGATACTCTAGGTGTAAGCCCTCGCCGGCTTCCTTGCTGGCGGACATGACAGCGGAACCCTAAGGGCGTCGTTCTCCTCGTTGAGGGCGTCATGTTGGAGCCACAACTATACTGCATGAGTTCTCTAGGTGAAAACCCTGTCCTTTCTTGGACGAGTGACAATGGCGTCATTGGCGTCGTGTCCTCCTTGGATGCGTCATCTCTAGAGACCCAACTCTGCTCCTGGTTCATTAGTCATGGTCGGCCACACTAGGTGGTGACATTTCCGTCGCATGGCAAGTAGTACGGGTGTTGCTGAGCCCACGTGGAGGCGTTTGAGGTTGTGAAAGTGGTCGGAGGTTATCACATGGTTGTCGGTTGTGGCTTCTTGCAGCGGACTGCGTCGGCTAGCGTTGCTTGGCAACTGTCAGTGCGGCGTGGGACTGTGGCGGAGGACAACGCTTGCGGGATCAGCACCATGGGACGACTTGGCTTCCAGCGGACTGCAGCGGGTTGTTCAGCTTGGCTGGGCTATCAAGTGTGGTTCATCGTCGAAAGATGGCGTAAGCGACTTCTTCGATTTGCTGGCATGCCTGTGGAGGCTTTGTGCGTAGGTGAAGCATGGAGATGAGGTCAACATGCAGCGTTGACTCGACAGTTTGATCGGAGATTCGGGGAGGTGGGGCAACTTCTCTCACCATCCTGACGGCTACTAAAGAAACGGGTCCGGGTTGGAGACTAAGGCGGACGTGGAGAGGCCCCACATGCGGTGTTTTTCTCGAGGTGACAAGAGCGAGGCCAACGGTGGATATGATGAGGCCCCCGCGCGTTGTGCTATCACTGTGGTGCCTGCGAGGCAGCCTATGAGAGGTCCGAATTCGGTGGTTTTCACCCTATCAGGTGGAGTTTGGTGTTGCAGCGGCACTACGGCGATGAGTCCTGCATGGCGGTGGTCTTGTCGGTGTGGTGCAGTCTGCTTCGGTCGGTTATGTGGCAAAGCAGGGTCGCGTTTGTAGGTTTTGACATTTACGTGGGTGTGAATGTTGATGGGTGCCACGTCCGACGAGGTGGAATCGTGTGTTAAGGTATGTGTCGATGTCCCAAACCGACTGGCTAGAGATGTCTTGTGTAGATGTGTTGTGCGGCTCGCGTCGATGTCCCAATCCGACCGGCCTGTGTTTGAGTTGTTATCGGCGCGTGTTGATGTCCAAATCCAACCCACTGGTCTTGTGTTTTTTCTTTCTTTTTGTTTGTCTGGTTATGGCCTCCCAAGGACATAATCTTGTACTACCTCCGTTCGTTTTTATATGACACTTCCGACAGCTCTGCTAGGAAATTAGCTTAGATTTCCATCTACCGGCGTCAAATAAATAAAACCGGAGGTAGTATTTTTTTTTCCTTCTATATCAATAGAAACGCACTCGAAACGCACTCGTTGAGCATTGTTCGTTCGAAAAAAAAAAACTTCACTGAATGTTTATGAGAATGATGGAATTCAGATTAACTTTTCATAAACGCAAATATTTATTCAACGTAGTGTAAAGCCATTAGATATAACACAATGAGCGGTAAGAAACGGTTGCTATACATTTGCCGTTGCAGTTCAAAGATAATTTTTACCTCGTCATAATTTAGCACTACCTCCTGCCCAGGATCGTAAAAACAGCCAAGTTTTCTCATTTGTGTTGAGCACACGAAAACTTCCAGTTTAATTGCCTAATATCCGGTATTGTATTTGCATCTGAAAGCATGAAATGGGCCGTTTGTAAGTACAAACCAATGCCATACCGGTTGATGTATCGAATCCAAGTCACATCAATATGTGTGTCGCTATTGTTTTCTTAAGGTACCTATATATGAAGCTGTTCTGTTCTGTTTCGTTCGGTTCCTGTGGGCATTTTTCATAGCACCCCTGTTTATAGTTTAGAACAACAGAAATATAACAATGACTCAAACTTCTTTGACCTGATCGTCAATCAATTTCTCAACATCATACCCTTTCATTTTACCAATCAGATAAAACCACATAACACCAACATGGCACCTGATGCCAATTGGCAAACCTTTGTTCTAGCTCGATGCCTTCTCTTCACGGAGTGGTTCTGGTTCACCTTCACCTTCATCCAGTAGCGCGGGGAAGACGGGAAGCCAGGAGGGTTTTGTAGCCAGGAGGGATGGTGACAGGAAAAAAAAGGGAGGAAAACAAGGAGTTGACAAAGAGCAGCTGGAAAAGAGCACTGAAAAAGGTGGGAGGAACTGTGCATCACTATCGGGTGCAACTCCGGGGTCAGATGGAAATGGTACCCAATGCCCGTTGTTCCACCTTGTTGTACCTCAGGAGGTGCTGCATAAAATGCAGGCGCCCACTCTACCTCAGACTCAGGATGGGTCTGGTGGTGATACGGCTCAGGAGATGGCTGCTGAAAATGGTATGAACAAGGAGGAGCTAGCGGACATGGATGAGGATGATCTGTTGGATGATGTCGATTCAGGATACATCTCTGAGGAGGACTTCGCAAGCAAGGTTGCTGCACTATCTGGCATTCCTGAAGCTGCTTTGTACGAGTCTCCGCGGTCAAGCAAGCGACGGGCTGCGACGTCGGGTGATGATTCGCTGGACCGCGCGACATCTTTAAAGGCTGCAAGGAACTTGGATGCGAACAAAGGTAACAATAATGGCATATCTTTTTTAAATTATTCAGATGCTGTTATTAGTTCAAATTTTTCAGCAGTAGGTATTACTTTAGGAGACGGTAACACTACTGTTAGTAAGACGGTCCAGTTCCTTAAGTCAGTAGAGGAATGTAGACTAATGGAAAATTGTAATGATGATGTTAAGACTTTAGTGCTAGACAAAGAGGAAAAAGATACAGCTGATGAAGAGGAAGTAGACCGGTTTATTCTAAATCATCTATGTGGGGAAATTATGGATGAAGTTATGGATGACAGTAGTGAGCACATTAACATGGCTCGTACTACATCAGCTCATAAAAAGAATAAACACCAGGATACATCAAAAAAGAAGCGTAAGCAATGAAAGGTATTTTTTGGAACAGTGATGGGTTTCGAGACCCGATGAAGCATCGCTTTATTTCAGATTTAACTAAAGAACAAAATTTGAGTTTTATTGCTATTTCGGAGACGGTGAGGAGGAGTTTTCCTGACCACTTCCTTAAGAATCTTTGTGGTGCAAAGAACTATATCTGGCACGTCAAGGAGCCTAGAGGCCGCTCGGGTGGCATCCTCTTGGGTATTGATCTAGATGTTTTTCATATTGGCGCCATTGATGAGGGGGACTTCTATGTTAAGTTTAACCTATGCAATAAAACTGATGAATACAAGTGGGCCTTGGTAGTAGTATATGGACCGGCACAACCAGAGTTTAAGGAGCAGTTCCTTGTAGAGTTAGTTAATATGTGTACTAATGAAGCTTTGCCTATTTTAATTGGGGGTGACTTCAATATTTTAAGAAGCCCGGACGAAAAGAATAATGATAATTTTGACCATCGATGGCCTTTTTTGTTTAATGCTGTAATTGATGGCTTAAATCTTAGAGAAATTATGATGACAGGCAGGCAATACACGTGGGCTAACTCTCTAGCAAACCCTACGTATGAAAAACTAGACAGAGTCTTAGCGTCAACGGAATGGGAGCAGAAGTTTCCTTTAACAACTGTGGTTGCTTTGAATAGAGATATTTCTGACCATTCTCCTTTACTGCTAAATACTGGTGAACCTTCTTTATGTAGTAATCAATCAGCTTTTAAGTTCGAGCTGGGTTGGTTATTACGTGATGGTTTCATTGATATGGTGAAGGACATATGGGAAAACGAGAATTCGGGCACGACCCCTATGGAGTGTTGGCAGGCCAAGATAAGACGTCTTCGCCAACACCTGAGGGGGTGGGCTAAACAGACAAGTGGACTTAAGAAAAAAGAGAAGAAGGAGATTCTCAATAAACTGATGTTTTAGATAAGAAAGCGGAAACATCTCTTTTGACTGCACAGGAAATTGATTTCAAGCAATATTTGAAAAATAGATTAGCTGAAATGCTAAGGGAGGAAGAGATTAAGTGGTACCAAAGAGCAAAAGTAAAGGATCTATTGGAAGGGGATTCTAATACAAAGTATTTTCAGCTAGTTGCGAATGGAAAATTCAGGAAAACTAGAATTTTCCGATTACGAGACGGGGATAGAACAATAATTGGGGATTCTGAGTTAAAAAAATATATTACCAGATATTATACAAACCTCTTTGGCCCCCAGAACAGTCGGTTGTAAATCTGGATGCCAGTAGGAGGGAGGATATTCCCCAGGTTTCGGCTTTGGAAAATGAATTATTAATAAAAGAATTCACTGAAGAAGAGGTGAGGACCGCGATTTTTCAGATGGAGCACAATAAGGCACCTGGTCCTGATGGTTTCCCTGCTGAATTCTATCAGGTCTTTTGGGATGTCATAAAAGGCTGATATAATGAAATTATTTGTATCTTTCTATGATGGTTCTTTACCTCTCTACAGTCTAAATTTCGGAACCATCATTTTGCTGCCCAAATGTACAGAAGCCCTTACGATTAAGCAATACAGGCCAATTTGTTTGCTTAACGTGAGCTTTAAGATTTTCACTAAGGTGGCTACTAATCGGGTAACGTTAGTGGCCCAGAAGGTTATTAGTCCCACACAAATGGCTTTCATACCGGGTAGGAACATAATGGAGGGGGTGATAATTCTCCATGAGACAATTCATGAATTACATAGGAAAAAGAAAAGTGGAGTCATCTTCAAGATTGATTTTGAGAAGGCGTATGACAAAGTGAAATGGTCGTTTGTGCAGCAAACTCTGCAAATGAAGGGATTTTCCGACACGTGGTGTGCGTGGATAAATGCTTTTATGCTGGGGGTCATGTAGGGGTAAAGATAAATGATCAAGTAGGAAAGAACTTTCAAACATCTAAAGGCTTGCGGCAAGGGGACCCTCTCTCCCCTCTACTTTTTAATATTGTGGCAGATATGCTTGCAATATTGATTAATAGGGCGAGGGACGATGGACAGGTTGTAGGACTGGTGCCACATCTGGTTGATGGGGGGCTATCTGTTCTACAATATGCCGATGATACAATTATTTTTATGGATCATGATTTGGAAAAAGCAACTAATATGAAGTTACTCTTATCTGCTTTTGAACAACTATCAGGTCTTAAAATAAACTTCCATAAGAGTGAGGTCTTCTGTTTTGGTGAGGCAAAATCACATGAACAGAACTACTCTCAACTATTTGGATGTCAAACAGGCAAGTACCCCTTCCGATACTTAGGCATTCCGATGCATTACCGAAAGCTAAATAATAAGGATTGGAGAGTGATTGAAGAAAAGTTTGAAAAGAAATTGAGTAGTTGGAAAGGAAAGCTCATGTCAGTGGGTGGGCGTCTTGTCTTGATTAACTCGGTGCTAACGAGTCTAGCTATGTTTATGTTGTCTTTTTTTGAAGTGCCTAAAGGTGTTCTTGAGAGACTAAACTATTACAGGTCTAGATTCTTTTGGCAAGGGGATAATCATAATAAAAAATACAGACTAACAAAGTGGAGTATAATATGCCAACCTAAAGACATGGGTGGTTTGGGAATTCTTAATATAGAGGTCCAGAATCAGTGTCTGCTAAGCAAATGGCTTTATAAACTATTTAATGAAAATGGTTTATGGCAACAAATGCTTAGAAGGAAATACTTGAGAAACCAGACTCTTACTCAAGTGGAACGAAAACCAACTGACTCGCATTTCTGGTCGGGCTTAATGAAGGTTAAAGAAACCTTTCTCAGATTAGGATCTCTACAGCTAAATAATGGAGAACAAATAAGGTTTTGGGAGGATTTGTGGCTGGGTACTCAGCCCTTAAAAGTTCAATATCCAACTTTGTATAATATAGTACGACGGAAAAATACTACTGTGGCTACTGTCTTTAATAGGACTCCTTTAAATATCTCCTTTAGGAGAACTATTGCTGGAGAAAATCTTGTTCTATGGCAGAATCTGGTTGCTCGTATTTTACACATTCATCTAAATGATAGAAATGATTGTTTTAGATGGAATATTGGGCAATCTGGTGTTTTTTCGGTACAATCGATGTATAAAACTATTATGAACAATGGTGTTGTAAACAATGGTATTATAAACCATCACAAGGCCATTTGGAGATTAAAAATGCCTCTCAAAATTAAGATTTTCATGTGGTACCTACAGAAAGGTGTGGTCCTAACGAAAGATAATTTAGCTAAAAGAAACTGGCAGGGTAGTCTGAAGTGTTGTTTCTGTAATTCAAACGAATCAATACAACATCTTTTCTTAGACTGTCGTCATGCTAAATTCCTATGGAGGGTGGTTCATATCGGTCTAGGTTTGCGTCCACCTCGTAGTATTAGGCACATGTTTGGTATGTGGCTTGCTGGGATGGATGACAAGCTCAAAAATAAAATTTTAGTGGGTGCATCAGCTTTTTGCTGGGCTATCTGGCTAAGTAGAAATGATATGGTCTTTGACAAATCTCCAATGAAAACTTTTATGCAGGTACTATTCAGAGGAACTCACTGGCTAAGGTTCTGGGGCCAAATGCAGCGGCTTGAAGATGATCAAAGGACAATAAATAATGTTTGTCGACATCTTGAAGCGTTGGTCATGCAGATTTTCATACACCATGGATGGAGATTTAGTAATAGGATTAGCTATGCTTAAAACTCCGTTTTATATCTTCATGTGTTTACAGTGAGCTTTTGAGTTCCCTTAGTTTTGAGCAGACGGATGTGCTGCCACTTCTGTAATAAAGTGCTGTAGCCTTCTTTGAAGGTCAAAGCCGAATTCTTATTCATTATCTAAAAAACATAGAAAGGACAAAATCACCACTTTTAAAGATCTTATTATAGGATAGGATTGACCAGCGGAGGACAACGGTGGGTAATACCGCTGTACTCCGTACGCCTGTAGCCGAACGGGACGCGGGAGGTGGCATCGGTGGGGACTGGGGAAGTGGGGGGAGTCGCGGGCAGTCCATCGCGGGAGGAAAAAGCGTTGAGAAAGCGGGAGGCTGAAGAAAAAGATAAGAAAAGGAGATATTGAGTGGATATGATGTAGGCAATTTTCAGGAAGAACTTTGGTTCCGGTTACGGGGATTTCAAAAAAAAAAGAGATCGAAACTGGATCCAAAAAAGCAGAAATCGAAGTAATATATTGACTACGCACATGTTGGTCAAATCTATACTAAAAAGAGCGAAAGAATCATTGATGGTCAATCGTCAGATATTGTGGACTCATTGGTCTGTCAAGTGCACCCTTTGATCTACAAAATAATTTTCGCTGTCCAATTTTATTGCGTCTAGTATGTCAAGTGGGCCTTTGGTCTACGAAATAATATTCCCTGTCCAATTTTATTGCATCTGGCCTTTCAAAAAAAATTCATATTCACGCACGCATATGCATTACGTGAGCACCATCTTTTTGGGAAGACCAAAATATACGTGTGTTTTCATTGAGACGCACCTGACCTGCCGAACTAAACACAGGTCAACTTCCATCCTTATCTAACCTGCGGACATATAAACCAACATGAACCCTGTTTTTTAGAAAGCAAGGTCATCACGTTCATGCTCGTGCATGACCACGAGTCCATGACCGTGCGGGATTGTCGTGCGTATAGAGGGCAGGTAAACAATTTCGAGTCGACAGCTCGGCGACGCTTTACCCTACTACGTGCTATTGTTCTTTCGACTCGAACACTTTACGTTACTACGCGCTCGTCGCCTTCGCTGTGGGATTGCATGTGCTTGTCTTGGTGTGGCAGCTCGGGTTGCTGGAGAAAGGCTATGGGGGTGAGCCGGCTGGACGGCAAGGTTTTTATCCGGTGTCTACGGCAAGGCATCATCGTGCTCAGATTTTCCAATTAGCTTTGCTTAATTTTCTTAGAAATTTACATAGTCTGTTAGTTGATTGTGTCTCATATGTTTTATCATATTATATCATTGTAGCTTTCTTAATGAATTTTCCAATTAGCTTTGCTTAATTTTCTTAGAAATTTACATAGTCTGTTAGTTGATTGTGTCTCATATGTTTTATCATATTATATCATTGTAGCTTTCTTAATGATTTTTTTAAAATTAAACTCCAATTAAAAGTTGTGTAGTCATTTTTTATATTTTTATAACATGTGTCTGTGGCATGTGCACTTCTGCTAAGTAATGGATAACCGTTTTGGTTGGTCCTCAGGACGTTTTCTTATTTCCTTTGCTGACTCTTGATGAAACAATATAATCTAATAATGAATCTTAAGGTTATACGCGTCGGAGGATGAAAGAACTCTCTTTTCATTATTTTTTCAAGATATGTACCTAGCTGTTGTGCCGCTTGAACTGATAGGTGAAGGCTTGTCAATATTCAGAGCTAACCTAATTAAAAAAACTTCGGATTTAGGGTGGCATATCTTACATTTTTTATTTCAATCATAAATATAAATCGTAGAACTTTTCTCCTGTCCATTGGCTCAAAAAAAAGGACAAGAATCAACTTATTCAACGATTATAATAATCCTAACTTTTTTCTTCCTAAATGAAATTCTTAGATTTTACGGCGCTGCGCATTGGGCCCACAGAACACAGCAGCAGAAGCCCACGAGCCGCACGAGTGGAATGCTAGTTGGGCCTGGCCCAGTCACTGCCTGGAATATTCCACGCATTGGCCATTCGGCCTTGATGACAGCCCTCACCGCTCCACGGAACATGACCCGAAGCCCCCAGACGGCCAGACGACCGACCACACACCGGCGCCACCGCTCCCAAAGCCCAGCCACGGCGCGCATGGCGGCGGCGGCGGGGCTCCGCTGCTGCTTTCCCGGCTCCGCTATCGGCAGCGGCTTCGTCAGGCCCAACTCCTCCACGCGGGGCGGGCACGCAGCGGCCGTGGCGGCGCCTGCCGCCTCGCTGGGGCACCGTACACGCGTCGATTTCCCCATTCTCCACCAGGTCACTCCGCCCTCCTATCTCCTCCATTCCATCCGACAGTTTGCTAGGATACTGTTCAATCAGTTTTAAGCCGAAGGAGACAAGGCCAAGAAGCCTCCTCGATACATATGGCAATATGGGATTACAATCCTAACTACCAAATGTACTTTTAGCAGTATCCATCCACCCCAGTTAAGAACTCATTGAGTCCCATTAGTTAGTTTTCAAGGACCGTTTCTGAGTTAGATTCAGCTTCTCCTTATTCTAGATGAAATCTCATTGAAACGTCTTGCTAGTTTCTGTGCCTGCTTATAGAATTGTGAAACCTAAACTCTTGTGTTTGTTAAGTTTTGACAACGAATGATGCTTTGGCATAACTTGGTCTGGTTTAAGTTACGGCATGCAAATTTTGCTTATTTAGTAGTCACGATGAACCGATCTTTACTTATGCCTTGCAACTTGCAGCATATCCACTATCCTGTATTTGGTTTCACTGCTGCTTGTCTGATCACAGATGATGTCTCATGGACAACTGAATTAGCTCAATCATTAGAGTTGGGTGCTAAGATCTTAATTAATGCCTTTAGCTATGCTGATGATTGTAATGTTTTTTTCAATTTACTACTGCCTGAAACTATTCCATTTGCTTATAGAGTGTGTTTTTTGTACCACAGTGCTTATCTGCTTCATGCATCAATGTAGTGTTGGTGTGTGGATTTCCATCAGATTGGTCCCATATCTAAGCCTGGTTTTGTTTCCCTTAACCTGATTACATGTTATCTTTGAACCACAATTGAGGCCCATTTTTAGTTGCTTCTTCTCTTTGACAGTTATTTATGTCAATGTAGCTGAGGAATTGCATCAATGATTTTTCTATTGCGCTGTTGGATCCTGGCATTTATACTGCAACTCAGAGCCTTCCAGCAGAACTTTCAAATAGGCTCATCTCTGGTGCCTCGCTGGTGCTAGAGGGTTAACGAGTCTAGGTCTTGATAATTGGGTGGACTAGATTGTTTTGTTCAAGTTTGGTCATTTGTTATCTGGTGATCATGTTCTGGTTTTCTTGCAACTTGCTCGGATCTAGCTTCTGGAGGTGAGACAGTTGCTTTTGTAAGGGCTTTTCCCTCTCTTTGACACAAAGATGTGCAGTTTGTGTAAGAGCTTAATGAATGCACTTCGCTCTCTGGATTTCTTTTTTTTTATTTGCTATATGGCCTAAAACCATTTCCATTTGCTTATAACGAAGATGTGGGTTTCTTTAGCCCATTGGTTGTGTGGTGCATGTATCAATGTTGTATGTGGATTTTGATCTGATTGATCCCATTCCAACCCTGGCTACGTTTCTCTTAGCTTGATTATATTTTACCTGCAAAGCACAAGTAAGGTCCATTTTTTATTGCTTATTCTCTTTGAGTTATTTCTGTCGATGTGGCTGATGAATTGCAACAATGATTTTCTGTTGCATTGTTGGATCCTATCATTTTATATTGCAACCGTAAAGTCAGAATCTGCTTAATAGTAACCTCTATTGGTTTTTAGACTGTGGTCTCATTTATTACCATTGAAAATTGCAGGAATTTGGCGGTGCCAAACTAGTTTACTTTGACAATGGCGCAACATCACAGAAACCTTCTAGTGTAATGAAAACATTAGATGAGTACTACCGATCATACAACTCGAATGTTCATCGTGGAATTCATACACTCAGGTAATAGATGCATCTGTATGTTGTTTCTTGATGCTATGTATCAAAAATATGAACTCCATGCTAATATCTTAGAATGTGCATTCACTATTACCAAGTGTGTTTGAGCCAGGGTATATGCTGCACAGGACTTGTTCTGTTGCTTCTGTTTCATTTTCTTAACCTCTTACATTTGTATGTTTCCTATACCAAATGTTGATTCTATTTTGATATAGAATCATGTGATATTTGATGATCTGGCTTTTCAATAATATGTGAAAAATAAACCAACTTGTGCACTGTCAATAGGAAGATATATTAAATATGTCACTCCATAGTATCATTTGTTTAAGTTCTTGTGTTCATCTTGTACTTTCAGTTTTTTTTTCCTTACCCATCTATGTGTACACAAGTTGTACCTTATCTGACATGCTTATTTCATTGGCATTAGCGCAAAAGCTACTGATGCATATGAGGGTGCAAGAAGAAAGGTTGCAAGTTTTGTCAATGCAGCTGATAGCAGAGAGATAGTTTTCACACGTAATGCTACAGAAGCTATCAATTTGGTAGCCTATTCATGGGGCCTGTCTAACATAAAACAAGGAGATGAGGTGAGTCCTCTATTTCTTACCTGCCGATACATTATGTTTTACATTTTATTTTACCTGCTGCCTATGTTCCTAACTATCTATATGATTTGTTTAACCGCGAAAATAGTGCTTCTATCACGTTTTTGCCTTTTCATGAGCATCTGTGTACAAAAAATATCTTTTCCTCATTTCTTTGTTGTTTGTGTTTTTGAATCCAAATTTTGTCAAGCAGTATATCTGATTTATGTTCTTGGCATTTTGTTTTCCAGATTCTTCTTACAGTTGCGGAACATCATAGTGCTATTGTTCCATGGCAATTTATTACCCAGAAGACTGGTGCCACTTTAAAGTATGTTGGGCTGACTAAAGAAGAAGTTCCGGACATTGAGCAGTTAAAAGGGCTTTTGTCAAACAAGACAAAGATGGTTGTTGTCCATCATGTCTCAAATGTACTCGGTAAGTTGATGCTTTATTTGGAAGGGACTTAAAAGGCCATGTTGATCACCAGTTTTGTTCCTGTAAACGGCTCGCTCGGGTTGCTTGCTTGTAGCTCTCTTCTATATTAATAGAAACGCACACGTCGTGTGCCGTTTGTTCAAAAAAAAGGCCATGTTGATTGTACTGGCAGTTATAGCAGCCACGTTGATTTTACTAGCAGTTACAGTCTTTTTTTCTAAATCTATCAATATATTGTATTAATGACAGAATTGTGTGCGGTTCGGATTGCTGCACTAGACCTTTATATTATAATTTATATTTTTTCTTAATACCCAGTCGACCTGAAAATAAGCATATTATGATGATGATTATGTTGTAAGTTTCTAGCAAATGTTCCGTGACTGTATCATTCTATTTAAGTTTGATTTCAGGCTATTCCTATCAATTTATCTTGATGACACAATTACTGAGGTGTATTCTCCCACATCCCTTCACTTACAGGTTCAATGCTTCCTATTGAGGAGATTGTAACATGGTCAAAAAGAGTTGGAGCTAAGGTTCTTGTAGATGCTTGCCAAAGTGTTCCCCATATGCCAGTTGATGTTCAGAAACTTGGCGCAGACTTTCTTGTAGCATCCTCGCATAAGGTTTTTATTATAACTATTTGAAACAAATTAAATTTCTAGTCATGTTGGAATAACACAATAATTGACCTTCACAAACTATGGGCTAAACTTCTCAGATGTGTGGCCCTACAGGCGTCGGATTTATGCACGGCACATTTGAGATGCTGTCATCTATGGAGCCTTTCTTAGGTATGATACTGCAGGGTGTAAGGAGTTTGTTCAATCTGTGTCAGAGGATAGATTCAGTACTTAACATTTACTGCAGCAACACAGCTGTGCTAAGACTCAGGTTTTCATTATTTGCATCTGATTTCACTGCAGGTGGTGGTGAAATGATTGCAGATGTGTTCAATGAGAAATCCACATATGCTGAGCCTCCCTCTAGGTGTGATTTGATCTTTCTAGATCTTCCATTGGCTAGTATTTTAGTTATGGAGGAAGTCAGTACAGTGTTTAGAATATCTGATAAAGCTAATAAGAAGTCACTATAAAACAGGGCATAACAATACTGTCATGTACAATGATGGCCATGGCATAATCTCCTTGAATGGCCTTCAAACAAACAGTCACAAGCACTGAACATCAAGTCTCTTAAAAGCTCCTAATCAAACATTTATTCTTCTTTCTCTGCAGCTAGTGTTCTTCTGGTATTGAACTTCAACATTCCATTTTGATACGGCACACCTTGAATTTTGCAGGATATTAACCTTTAATCATGTAGCAAGTGGCACACCATTATTGTACTGTTCTTGTTTTTATATCCTCACGTTTTCTTACATTTGTTTCATCTCTTACTGTATGGTCTGGTCCAAAAAGATTTGAGGCTGGAACTCCTGCAATTGGAGAAGCTATAGGATTTGGAGCAGCAATTGACTATTTATCGTGCATTGGCATGGATCAGATCCATGAATATGAGGTCAATACAAGATCTGTATTTTCTGAAACATTTTTTTACAGAGGCTTACACCCCAGAAAGAGTAGGAAGCAAATTCTTGTAATAGCATGCTCACTACTGCTATTTTCTGCTTTCCAGAAAGAGTTGGCAACATATCTCTATGAAAGCCTTCTTTCTGTTCCAAATGTCCGGATATACGGCCCAGCACCTTCCCAAACAGATCACCGTGCTCCCTTATGCTCTTTCAATGTTGAGAACGTTCATCCTACAGATATTGCAGAGATTCTTGATCTCCAGGTATGCTGAAGTATCAACCTTTTGGTTTATACATAAACATGAATTTTTTTTGGTCAACAGTTATTCAGATTGCAAAAATAGAACTTTCATGACAACTTCATAACTCTATGCTCCCATTTTGTAATGCTGATCTTCCATCTTTCTAAAGTCCGTTCTTGCTCTGCTGCATTGCCCATCTTTCATTATAATTTAAGGGTTAGCTTTTTAGATATTCTAAAATTCATCAGAAACAGAAGCTATAACTGTCAGCATCCAGCAGTTGCTTCTACGTGATGCACTTTTTTTCCTGTTTGTTTGTCTCTCTCTGACCATATTATTTAGTTGGTTTGCACTGAAATTACTTCTATCAGTACCAGATGTTTGGGTTAACATTTTTATATGGTTCTTTTGCTTACTTCCAATTAATGAATTTTCATCAGCACTAGTAATTTAGTATTGTTTGCTGACCCTTTGTTTCAGCATGGCGTAGCGATTCGATCAGGGCATCATTGTGCACAGATTTTGCATAGGACCCTTGGTATCAATGCAAGTGCTCGTGCAAGTCTTCATTTCTACAATACAAAAGAGGAGGTGGATGTTTTCATCCATGCACTTAAAGATACTATTGACTTCCTTACATCTCGACACTAGGAGTTGGATTAGTAAATACTCCCTTTTTGGCAGTTAAATCAGTTTCTTGTTTGAGGCACGGTATGATATGGTTGGAACAAGGAAAACATCCAAAGGCTGTGCCTAGCTACATAAACTGTCAATTACTTTTTTGGCTGCTCTTGTAAAATGGAACTACAGAGAGTGCAGACTGCCTTTCTAACCTCCATCCATATGAGAAGTGAAGTTCTGGGTCAGCATTATGCAGTAGAATATGTTTTATTTGCTTGTTGGACATGAAATCTTGTCTCAGCTAATGAACAGTATTTCTGTGATGTTGATATGTGGTTAGTTACTTATGCAGTAGTGTGTTTATGTGTATGATAACCTGCGATTGGGACCAGAGTAGAATGACCCGAGGGCCAAGAAAGGATGGGTAACTACTAACAATTTTTTGTGATGAAAAGGGGGTAAGCTTGTACTTTTATTTTGAACAGAGCAGGCGACAGAAGCCATAGCTTCAAGTGAGCATTATATTTTGGTGGAACAATGCGTTGTGTTCCCTGAGATTAGTCAGCCTTCATAATTCTACATAGAAACTTGAGTTTGAGTTACTCACTGACAAATTTATGATGTCAGGCCCTTTTCTTATACATATATAAACACGAACAGGTTAGGACAAGTTTGTTCTCCCGTCGGGAACCTTTTTTTTTTAATATGATTGGTAGCTCTTCTCCCGGTTCGTTTCAAAAAGAAAAAAAAAAGTTTCCAACCAGCTGGCTTGATGGCCTGTGCATTGGTGCAGACCAGCAATCGATCACATGCTTCTGACTTGTGCAGGAGTACTGTGCTTTGGGTGTGTTTAGACCGTGAAAAAGTGATGAAAAGTACGAAAAAACACTGTTTTTATGGAAACGTGTCTAGTAGAGATAGAAATAAACCGATAATTTGAGTCCGTTGGATCTTATGGCCTCTCTCTTCTGGCGGATGTACACTTTCCATCAATTAATTAGTACAAAGGTGGTGTTCCTATTCCTCCCTAGTACATCTCCCAGAAGGTTCAATTTCTGTTGCCGTGCTGAAATTTGCATTCGAGTAAAACAAATTTGATATCCGCAAAGAATCTAGCAATCATAAATCCCACATAAATGCATTGTTTGAATGCAAATGCCCCACAGGTATGTCCAGTAAAAGTACACTTGTTGGAAGCGAAGGAAATGACAAAAAAAAAAACAACGTGACTTCTACTCTGTATTAGTTTCCGTATGTACATCCTCTGTCCTTTAATTTGCTGAACGATCCTAACAAAATCATCTCCCTCTTGACAGGGTAGTGTCAAAGCTCCTGACCGCCCGAAAATGATGCGGTAGACACTATGGGAAATCCGCCCCTGTTTCTGACCGTCGGATGCGTTTTGAGATTCGTGCTCGTGAAGGTGGGGCAGAATCAGGGCTGTCGTGGCCGATGACGTCAGCATAGCGTCACCGCTGACGTGGTCGGGGGCGGCCGCGGTGGTTGGTGGGCGGGCGGCCGGCGGCGAGGTCGCCGCCGGCCGTGGGTGGCGCGGGAGGTGGCGGCCTTTATGTTCTGGGTTGCCGGGGGGCGCCACCATCTCCACCGCCGGGATTAGAGGGAGGCCGGCGGCGGCGGCCAGCCTGGCGGTGGTGGAGGGTTGGGGGCGGCGAGGCCAGGCGGCGATGGCGCCGCCGGCCGGGTAGTGGAGGATCTCCGGCGGGCGGTGTCGGCGGCGGGGGTGAAGGGCGCCGAGAGGTGCTGACGCTGTGGCCGGAGGCGCGCCGGCGGCAGGGTCGGAGACAGCGGGGGTGATGGAGGAGGGTGCCGAGGGCCGAGTGGTGGCCGGACGGCCAGTGGCGCGCGCCGCTGGCCGCGGGCGGAGGCAGCAGTGGCGGCCCGGCGGGCAACGGCGGCATGGGGAAGATGATGACGTGGCGGCCACGTCATGCTGACGTAATTTGGGGGCGGATTTCCCGGCGGATCTAACACATTCGCGTCGCCTGATCGCCGAGGACGAAAACGACGAACCGGCCATGACGAAGGAGTCCAACTCCAACCCCTGGTTCTGCCAATCTGGATGTTGTGAGTCGGGGCTCATTTGAGCCCCGAATTCCACCACCGCCGTCGAAAGGTGGGGCCCCAGCCCCCGCCGCCGGCGCCCGTCGCCCGCCCACATGGATTCCTCTCCCCCGCCGCCGACGCCGGCCCAACCGCCGTCCTCCACTGCCCGGCCGCCGGCGTCCTCGCCGGCCGGCCCTCCCCCGGCGCCCGCCACCTCCGCCGGGCCGCCGGCCGCCCCCAAACCTCCTTCTAGAGCCCGGAGATCGAGCCTACCCCAACCCCGAACCCTAAGAAGGCGCATCGGCGCCGCCGCCGCCGGGCCCACCTGTCGGCGGCGCCGATGTTTATCGGGGCTCACATGAGCCCTAGCTCCCCACAACATTTGGGCTGGTTCTGCAGCAACGCCAGCATGCTCATGCCCATGCCGTTCGCCGTCGTCGGCGTCAGCTCCGGCACCGGCGCGTCCCCGGCGAGGTACTGCATGACCTGCCTCATCCCGGGCCTCACTCCGGCCAGCGGATGCGAGCACAGTAACCCCACCCTCAACGCCAAGCCCACCTCGCCCGCATCATAGCCTCCTGCTTGAATAATCCTGGGGTCCACCACCTCGGCGAGCGACCCGTTGCGCCAGTGCTGGAACACCCAGTCCACCAGCATGACCCTGTTGCCATCCATGTCCTCGTGCACGGGCCTCCTCCCGGTCACGACCTCGAGGAGGAACGCGCCGAAGGCGAACACGTCGGTGAGAGGGGACGCCTTGCCGGTCAGCGCCAGCTCCGGCGCGATGTACCCGAAGGTGCCCGCCACCACCGTGGTGTACTGGCTGAGCTCGTTGGCGGCGGCGGCGTGATGGCGGCCGTGCAGCCTCGCGAGCCCGAAGTCGCCGAGCCGGGCCGGGCGTTCATGTCGGCGTCGAGGAGGACGTTGCTGGCCTTGACGTCGCGGTGGACCACCACCTGCTCCCACAGTCCCACTCCTCGTGGAGGTAGAGCAGGCCCGACGCGACGCCCCTGATCACCCCAAATCTCTGGGCCCAACTTAATGTAGCAGGCTTGCCATCGCCATCATCATCGCCGCCGCCGTAGAGATGGTTCTCGAGGCTGCCGTTGGGCATGTAGTCGTAGGCGAGGAGGAGCTCGTGCTCGCCTCCGAAGAGGCGGCGGCAGTAGCCGAGGAGCGGCACGAGGTTGCGGTGGCGGAGGCGGCCGACGGTGGCGACCTCGGCGACGAACCCCTTCATCCCCTGCCGTGACCCGTGGGCCACCCTCTTCACGGCGACCGCCGTGCCGGAGCCCGGGAGGACGCCCTCGTACACCGCCCCGAACCCCCCAGCGCCCACCAGGTTCTTGCTCTTGAACCCGCCGGTGGCGTGGAAGAGGTCCTTGATCAAACTAACAATACTTAGCATATTGAACGTGAACAGAATCTACTAGATTAACAAGATCACATCTAACACCTTAACTAAAGCGGAAAAAGATAAGTTCGGCTTTATACCGGCGCTGCTGTTGTCCATGGCGTCGGTGTCGCGTAAGGAAGTAGTAGTAGCGAGAGCTTCTTCGGACTTGTACCGTAGACGTTCTTTCAGCGTCTTCTGAGGGTATCGATGGCCTTCAGGACGCCAACGACACTGCCCAGGACGCGCGGCTCGAGCTTCCAGGCCTTCCAGCGCGCTTAGAGATCGGTAGGTGGATTAGGGTTAACGAGGAATCTCGTTAGGCGTGTAGAGGACCCGTCGGGGACCCTTTCCTTATATAGTCCGCGCTGTAGGCCCGGGGCCGAGTCCAGTACTTATCTAGATCTTTACCTCCCGATCAAGGCAAAACGGACTTAGGTTAGTTGGACTCTATCTCGAATTAGGGGGCGAGATACGCTCCCCTAATCCTCGGTCTGTTGGTTGACCGAGGTCAAACCGATATCCAACATTCTCCCCCTTGACCGAAGGTCAAACAAACTTAACTAACTTAAAACTTAAACTAATACTTAATCAATCACTAACTTAAACTAAAATCCCTCCTCAGTAAATCAGCAAGTACCAGACTAATGCGTCGTCAGCAGCACTACGGCACACTGGGACAACATTACCCATAGTCTATACTGAAAAACTTTGTTAGGACTATTTATTCTTATTTGGGGAAAACTAATGGCCCTGAACCGGACCTTATCAAGGCTATCAACCAGTCCCATACCTAGGACATGATTCTGAAAGAGGAACGGTGGTATTCCTTTTGTGAGCAGATCCGCAATATTTTCTTTTGTACTTATGTGCTCAATCTTATAAGTGCGGTCCCGATTTCTTTCTTTCACGACACGATACTTAATATCAATGTGCCTAGAAGCATCCACTTAATTTATCGTTAGCCGCGAAGAAAACTGCAGCTTGATTGTCGCAGTGCATTGTGATAGGTCTCGAGATACTATCCACAATTCTTAATGCCGGTATGAAACTTTTGAGCCACACGGCCTGTCCCGTTGCATCAAAACATGACACAAATTCAGCTTGCATTGTCGATGCAGCAGTTACACCTTACTTACCACTTCTCCATGAAATTGCTCCCCCTGCTAGCATGAAGACATAGCCAGAAGTAGACTTTCTATCATCTTCATCACCAGTAAAGTCGGCATCAGTGTAACACTCAACCTCAAGATTATCTGATCTCCTATATGTGAGCATATAGTCTTTAGTGCCTTGGCAATATCTTAACACCTTTTTGACACCAACCCAGTGAGCCCATCCAGGTTTAGACTGATATCTACTAAAAACTCCGGCAGCGAATGCCAAGTCAGGACGCGTACAGACTTGTGCATACATTATGCTTCCAACGGCAGAAGCATAGGGAACGTTCTACATTCTTTCTCTTTCTAAGTCATTCTTAGGGGACTGTTCTTCACTAAACTTATCGCCCTTGTGAATAGGAACAGGTGAAGTGTTGCTCTTTTCCATATTATATCTTCTAAGCATTTTCTCAATATATACTTTCTGAGATAATCCTAGTATTCTTTGAGCTCTGTCTCGGTGTATCTCAATGCCAAGCACATACGAGGCATCACCAAGATCCTTCATATCGAAGTTGGATGAAAGAAAATTCTTAGTCTCACGCAACATATTCTTATCATTGCAAGCTAATAGTATGTCATCCACATACAGCACTAGGATTATTATCTTTCCACCCTTTGCTTTGACATAGATGCAGCTATCTGCATTAGTCTCCTTAAATTCAAATTTCTTAATAACTTCATCGAATTTAAGGTTCCACTGTCTGGATGCTTGCTTTAGTCCATAAATGGATTTCTTTAATCTGCGTCCCATATGTTCCTTACCCTTAACAGCAAAACCTTCCGGTTGAGCCATGTAAATGGTCTCATCTAAATTGCCATTAAGAAACACAGTCTTAACATCCATCTGATGTAGCTCCATATCAAAATGTGCTACTAATGCCATAACGATTCGAAAGGAATCTTTGGTAGACACCGGAGAAAATGTTTCATTATAATCAACTCCTTCCTTCTGTGTAAACCCTTTTGCCACGAGTCTGGCCTTAAAACGTTCAACGTTCCCTCTGGAATCACGTTTAGTTTTGTAGACCCATTTGCAGCCTACTGGTTTGATCTCATTAGGAACTTCTACTAATTCCCAGACTTTATTTGCACCTATAGACTTAAGTTCTTCTTGCATGGCCTCAATCCATTTAGTGGAATTCTCACTCTCAACTGCCTGTCTGAATGTGGCAGGATCATAAATTTTCCCAACATCATATAAATCCTCACTTAAAAATGTCTCATAAATTCTAGGATCAATAGCTTTCTTCCTCTCCCTTTGCGATCTTCTTAATGGTTCGATCGCAACTGGTTCAGGAATATGTTGAGGTATTTCTTGTGGAATTTCTTCCGCCTGAACATTAGCTGGCACCTGAGGCTCTGGAGGTGGCTCCACGTTTTCCTACTGAATATCAGCAGTTGGCGGAGTGCTGCTCATCTGAGTAGGGGAATCACTGGTGGTACATACTGATATACCTCCGTAGACTCTTGAATCACTGGTTCTGGAAGCTCAACCCGCAATTCTTCGAGACTGATTTCCCTCCTTGGAAAAATCCCATTAACGTCCGAGTCCTCTAGGAACACAGCATGTCTGGTCTCTACAAACTTATTGAAGCGACCAGGGCAATAAAATTTGTACCCCTTTGACTTATTTGGGTATCCAATAAAATGACAGCTTATTGTTTTAGAATCCAATTTCTTGTGCTGTGGATCAAACAGCTTTGCCTCAGCAGGGCAGCCCCATACCTTTAAATAATTTAAACACGGTTTCCTCCCATTCCACAACTCAAAGGTGTCTTGGAACTGACTTAGACGGAACCCGGTTTAGTATACGAGCGACTATCTTTAATGCTTCCATCCACAGCTCCATAGGCAGGCTAGAATGACTGAGCATGCTCCGTACCATATCCATGAGCGTACGGTTGCGACGCTCAGCAACTCCATTTTGCTGTGGTTCGCCTGGCATGGCGTACTGAGCTCTTATGCCATTTTCTTCTAAATACTTAGCAAATGGTCCCTTAATTTGACCATACTGTGCATGTCTCCCATAGTACTCACCTCTCCTGTCCGATCTTACTATCTTAATGGTAGTATTATGCTGTTTCTCAACTTCTTTCTGATATATTTTAAATATTTCTAATGCATCTGAACGCTTACGGATAGGGTAGATGTGTCCATAGCTGGAATAATCATCAGTGAATGTTATAAAAGAATCATAACCATCCACTGATTCTACAGAGAGAGGGCCACAGATGTCTGTGTGAATTATTTCTAACACGCCCGTACTTCTAGTAGCGCCTTTCTTAATTGTCTTAGTGTATTTCCCCTTAACGCAGTCGATGCACTGCTCTAAGTCTGATAAGTCTAATTTCTCTATTATTTCTTCTTTAATGAGACGATTCATTCTCCCCCTCGAAATGTGGCCAAGGCGATAGTGCCACAGCTTCAATGAGGTCTCATTAAAACGCTTACGCTTATTAGAAACATTAGCAACATTCATCACAGAATCATTACTTAAAGAGAGCATATAGAGTTTATCTTTTCTTTCTGTAAGACCCACATTTATTGAATTAAACTGAATCACACACTTATCTTTATCAAATACACAAACATGTCCTGAATCTGCTAAAGCTGATACTGAAATAAGGTTTCTTTTCAAGCTAGGAACATAAAGAACTTCATCTAAACTAAGCTGGAAGCCGCCTGGCAACTCTAAGACGAAGCTTCCAATGCCTTCAACCTCAACGCCGTTCCCATCAGCACTCTTAGATTTCGCTCCCCCCTTCTTATAGTTTGGATCGTATGGAATGCCTGCAATGAATTGGAAATGTGCACAGTGGCACCTGAGTCAATCCACCAAGTACTAGGGGAAAAATCAGCTAAGAATAATTCATCAGTAAAAGAGACAACATCATACTGAATATTACCTTGCTTCTTTAGCCATTCCTTAAAGCCTGCACAGTTCTTCTGAAGATGTTTGGGTGAATCGCAGAAAGAGCAGGTCATCTTGCCACCCTTAGACTGGTGAGCACGCTTAAACTTGTTGTCATTCTTGGGACCAAAACCCTTGTTCCCATTCTTCTTAGGGTGCTTCTTGTTGCCTTGCTTGCTGCTGCCTGACTCATGCTAGTTCTTAGGAGTGCCATTGAGACTGAGACTGCCAACCATGTTGACCACATCCTTCATCTTTTCTGTCTTAAGTCTCTCCTCCTCCTCAACACAGTAGCTTATTAAATCACTGATAGACCAAACAGTCTTGTTGGTGTTGTAGTTTATCTTAAAAGCAGCATACTGTTGAGGAAGTGAAGTCATGATGAAATGCACAAGGAAACCATCAGAAATCTCCATCTGCATCTCCTTAAGCTTATTTGCCATGTCACACATGTTGAGGATGTGCTCTCCTGATTCCATTCTGACCATTGTACTTGAGAGGAGACTAATTTCAGCATCAGGGTGCTTGCATAAGTCTTAGATGAGCTCTTGAAGTTCTCCTCAATCTTAGCCAAGAGCTCCTTAGCAGTGAGATCAACACCAGCAGCATTCTTAGTGGGAATAGCCCCCTTAATGTCGGTGCTGATTGTCTGAGTCATTACCATGATGGCGAGGCGGTTGGATCTCTCCCACTTCTCAATAGCAGTGGTAGTGCCCCCAGCAGTAGGAGTAGCAGGCTTATCTTCCCTGAGTGCGAGATCAAGGTCGTTCCACATCAGGCACGTCTGAATCTGTCCTTTCCACTCGGGGAAGTTCGCTCCGTTGAGCGGCTTGATGTTGTTGAGGTACGATGCAACAGAGTTGACATTTGTCACTGAAATAAAAGACAAATAAAACTTAGCTTAGTAATAATAATAATATACAAAGAAATGCGAATAAAAGTATGAAATAACCCTACGGTGGTCTGATTAAAACATGCATTAAATTTCAATTTGCAATCACCGGTGGGGAAATCAAACGAAATTCATCTTAATACTCATGAATAAACAACGGTGGTTGAAATAAACACAAGTTTACTCTAAATACATTTCCCGGTGGTTCCATTTATCTAGAGGCATCTCTAAGTATAAGGTGGATTTAAACTTAAAATTTCAGTGATCATTTATGAACTTAGCGTAAATAACTTAGCAGAAAAATTATATGAACCCCAACATCTTAAATAAAGACTTATGCAGTAATTAATTGAGCTTAAAACAGGGATTAATAGTACTTAAACTGAAAATATACTCTAAAACTGATTAAATAAGGAACTTAATTCAACCCAGAACTGAAAGTAGCCCAAAAAACGGCCCACTAACGCACGCGGCGTCCTTACTGTGCGCTCAGCCCAGCGTGGCCCAAAACGCGCGAAAACGCGTCCGGTCCCAACTAAGACTTAAAACTCGTGCGCGCGGAAAAACGCGGCCCAGCGGCCCATCATGCGCGCGCGGCTGGCGGCTCGGCGAGCGGCTCAGCGCGCGGCGCGGCTTGGCTCGGGGAGCGGCTGAGCGCGGCGGGTCGGCGCAGCGCAGCCCACCGGCGAAGCGGCCCAGCCCGCTTTCTTACCTAACAGGCCGTAGCCCAGCAAACCGACGGGCGGGCCGCCGAAGCGGCCCAACCGACGTCGCCGCCCCCGCCCCGCTCTCATCTGAGCCGTCCGTGAGATCCAACGGACGAGCGCGCGGCTCGGCCGTATAAAAGCGTCCCGGAGCGCGGGGGAAGTGAACCCTAGTTCTCTTTCTTCTCCCCCCCCTTCCAGCCAGCCACTGATGGCTTAGCGCCGCCGCCGGCGGAGCGTTCCACCACCCGCCGTCTCCTTCACCTCTTCATCTCCACGACCGGTGAGCGAGGGCCAAGAACCCGGTGGATCAAGGCCAGCACGCCAGAGCACCGCCGAGCTGGAGCGCCGCGGGCCTCCTCTGCGAGCCGCGTGCGAATTGCGCGCGGCTCGTCGAGGGTGCTCCGCCGGTGCTCGACGGCCGGTGGCGGCGGTGCAAGTCTGAAGCGCCGTCGTGGAGGGAAGGCCGCGGCCAAGGGCCCGCTACGCAGCGACTTGACCATGTCGCATGCGCGAGCGGGACCGAGGCGCGCGGTCGTGAGGACGGCGGTCGCGCGCGGCGAGCTCATGCCACGTGCGGCCGCCGTGAAGGCTAGGGTAAGCCTCCGAAGATCTTAGGGTTAGGGTTTCGGGGAACCCTAGATCTGGGATCTAGGGTTCGGGATGCTGGATCCCTTTTTTGACTTATTTCCCCTTCTCTTAATGCTTTTCGGGGTAGCTGAATGATGTACATGATGTACTTTTTTTTGGGGGTGGGCTGAGATGATGTAAAACATGCGGGGATGGGCTGAGATGATGGTTCTTAAGTCGTGATAAAAACATGTATGACAGTAGCATGCTTAGGTAACCCGAAACCCTAAACTATGAATAACTTCGGCTAAAACATGAAAAACTTTAACTAAAACTTTACTAAAAAAACGAGCGCAAACTTTTCTGATCTAAAACTAAACTTGACGAAACTTATCTGAGCTAATTCTGATGAGCCAGTTTAAACATGTATGCGTGATGAACTTAAAGAAAACTGAGTTAAAACTTGATCGATCTAAGCCGAGAACTCACTGTTTAACTAAAACATGTCTAAAACTGAACATAGGCATGAAAAACTTTACTGATCTAATAAAAACTGAACTAAAACATGCCAATCATCGTGTAGATCTAAACTAAAACAAGAACTTGAACTTAACTGAGCAAATCTACACATAAAACTGAACTGTCTAACTAAGAAACGTGTTAGGGATCTAGTAGAGCTAGATCTAGGCGTCTGATACCAATTGTTAGATCAAACTAACAATACTTAGCATATTGAACGTGAACAGAATCTACTAGATTAACAAGATCACATCTAACACCTTAACTAAAGCGGAAAAGAGATAATTTCGGCTTTATACCGGCGCCGTTGTTGTCCATGGCGTCGGTGTCGCGTGAGGAAGTAGTAGTAGCGAGAGCTTCTTCGGGCTTGTACCGTAGACGTTCTTTCAGCGTCTTCTGAGGGTATCGATGGCCTTCAGGACGCCAACGACACTGCCCAGGACGCGCGGCTCGAGCTTCCAGGCCTTCCAGCGTATTTAGAGATCGGTAGGTGGATTAGGGTTAACGAGGAATCTCGTTAGGCGTGTAGGGGACCCGTGGGGGACCCTTTCCTTATATAGTCCGCGTTGTAGGCCCGGGGCCGAGTCCGTACTTATCTAGATCTTTACCTCCCGATCAAGGCAAAACGGACTTAGGTTAGTTGGACTCTATCTCGAATTAGGGGAGCGAGATACGCTCCCCCTAATCCTCGGTCTGTTGGTTGACCGAGGTCAAACCGATATCTAACACTTGTAAGAGAGCCGGTGGGCCCCGAACTCGACCTCCCAGTCCTCCCGCAGCTCCACGTACCTGTACCGCCGCCGGACCAGGAGGAGGACGCCGGCCGCCGTGGCGAGGGCGACCACGCCGGCGAGTACGGGAAGGGCTATAACAATTAATGCCTTGGATTTGGAGCTCTTGTAGTGAGGTAGCTTGGGCAGTCTGGCCACGTCGATGGCCGGAGCCGAGCACGTAGTGGCGCGTCCTTCGGAGGTGCAACGGCGCTGGATGGAACGCGTGGCCTTTGCTCACGTACTGCGGCTCCGTCGGTCAGCTGGAGGAGGCCGCTCGGCGTCACCCTGGCAGCGCCGTCGACGGTCAGGTTCGCGCCAGCGAAGCCGGAGTAGGAAAACTCGTCGGCACTGCCGGAGACAGCGACGGCTGCAAGGTGGAGGCCATAGAAGAAGAGGAGAGGTAGCGATAGCACGCTCTTGGCTTCAAGCATATCGATCGGAGGGAGTGTGATGACAGCACACAGACCACTTTTGCCTTGCAGTTGGTGCGTGTGTATATATAAAGTTACCGGCAAGGTTGCAGTCTTGTTAGTTGCTAGGCAGTTGCTAGCTACTGCGAAAAATTGCAAATTTAGGACTCCAAACATCGCGCTTCGCAGTTTCGCCGTCCCTAACATTGACTTCGTAAAAATGGGTCTCGAAACATTGGCCACTCGTTTTCCATGCCATTAGGTATATTTTCTCTCAATTTTTATAATTTTTCCTTCTATTTTGCACTTAAACTGACCCTTTTGCCCCTCAGCCTTTTCTACTGGGTGGACACACGCACGTACCGTGAACCCTAAACCAAAACCAGCCATGGAGAGTCATGGCGTGTGCCGTCGGTGCTTGCCTGCCAGGCCGCGCCGCCGCCAGTCTCCGTCGGCCATGGTGTGCCACCGCCCGTGCTCGTCGGCCAGGGCGCACCACCCATGCCGCCGTCCGTGCCCGCCGGCCATGGCGCGCCGTCCGTGTCCGCCGTCCAGGCGATGATAGCGGCCAGACTGCATGCACGGCGTCCTGCCAACAAGCGGCGGCAGCCAGCATGCACGGCGTCCAGCCAGCGAGCGGCGGCGGCCAGCATGCGGTAGCCAGCCAGCCTCCTCAGTAAAACCTGCGTGCGTCCATGTGGAGTCCTTCGATCCTGAAGGTTGATGGGCGAGATGCAATTTGCAATGAAGCATGAATCATGTACTATGTACGAGGGGATGCTGGCGCCAGCACCTATCCCTACGCTGGGAGTGCAAATGCCCACCAATTGGCGCCACTACACGGTCAGGCACCTCTGCCGCTCCAGGTTTCGGAAGGTGGGCCTTTGGGGCGCCGGTGACTCCGCTCACTGTCCCTCCCCGACCGGCCTCCTTTCCCACCTGGGGGCTGCAAGGGATCCACCTTCCAGCGATACTTGCCCCTCCCCGACGCGCTTCATCTTCGCTATCGGCGTCGGCACCGCCATTCCGCCATCCTCGCCTCTCGGTCGCTACTACCCCCACCCTAAATAATTCACAGCCGTCCTCGGCAGGTGGGTTCGGTCGCCTCCACCTTGGTCGTTCCTGAACCAGATGGGTTCTTGCCACGCCTGCCTGCTCAGCCACGGGGGAAGACCCCATGTTACTCGAAGCTCATCTGTTGCGCCCCAGGTCGGCCTTGGAACGGGAAATCCCGGTTGATTTGGTTTTCAATCGTCTGACTTCTGCTCTCCGGCTGCAGTTGCCGGAAAGGTCGCGGTTCTCGGCTGGTAGGCCGGCCATGGAGGCAATCTGCTTCCCCGAGGTCGTCGTCCCGGACGGAGCGCTCCAGTCCCCGGCTGCTGCCGCGTGGGCGCCGGCTTTCGGGCCGGACCCTGGGATACAGGCGGCTTCGGTCTGCCCCACGGTTCCAGCACTGTCTCGGGCCGGACTACCAGCTACAGGGGGACACACCACCACGGCCCAATTTCGCTCCATCAGCCAGCGCGGCCCTCTTGCCCACAACGCGTGAGGTCTGCCCAACCGAGCCGGCTCCACTTGACATCGAGGAGGGGGTACAGCATACGAGCAGCAAGACCCCTCGGCTGCCATCTCCCCCACGCAGGAGGTCGCTAATGTCACTACTACTAGGGGTTCCTCCCCACCGGTCGCCTTTGATGATTTGGTCGCGGACTTCTGCGCTTCGGTTTCTAAGGTTGTTACTCCACCGATCATCACCCGCAAGCCACGAGTGCGCCGCGCCAGGGTACTGGAGCCAGGGACACTTCCGCGCCATAGCAGTCGCCTTGCAGCCAAATCCAAGAGGGGGACGAACCCGACGACCGCAGCCCAGAACATCATCATGAAGCGCCTCGGTTTGGTCGGTCAAAACGAGGCACCAGACACGGCTGCCTTCCTCGAGTACATCCGCCTCTTCACGGTCGGCTTGTCGGACGACCACTGCCAGGGCTATCCGCGAGCTTTTCGGTGATAATATCAATTGGTCGGAACAGTTCTGCATTTTGGATGACGAGGAATTCATGGCAGTGGCCAAGGAGCTCTTCCCGGAGGAGCTAGTTGGTAGCGGGCAGGAGTCTTAGTTTTTTTTCCTTTTTCTCCCCCCTTTCTTTTTCTTTGGTCATGTATCTCTGTTAACCATGAATGAACGCTTAGTGAATTGGAATGTACGGGGCCTCAATCGACGGGCCAGGCGTACAGCGGTTAGAGAATTAGTAACATCGGAAAGAGTATCGCTCCTATGTCTACAGGAAACAAAACTGAATGATGTAACCGATGCTATGATTAGAGATATGCTGGGTCTCGATTATGGGTATACTGCTCTCCCTGCTGTGCACACTCGTGGAGGAATATTGGTCGCTTGGGATGTTAATGTCTGGGAGGTCTCGCAGCCACGGCTAGGCTCCCACTCGCTTACAGTCAAAATTGCCTTGAGGAATTCGACCTCCCCGCATTGGTGGCTTACGGTCGTATATGGGCCACAGGAAGATGAACAAAAGGTCGCATTCTTAGAGGAGCTTAGATCTATCAGAGCATCTTTAAGTGGCCCATGGATGCTCTGCGGCGATTTCAACCTAATCTACCAGGCTGCGGATAAGAGCAACGACCGCCTCGAACTGAAGGAACTTCATCTTCACGGTCGCCTATACACTTGGAGCAACGAGCGCCTGCACCCAACATTGGAACGCATAGATCGGGTGTTCGTCTCCATAGATTGGGAAAGTGAATATCCTCGGTGCTCACTCCTAGCGCTTGCGACTAGATGCTCCGATCATGCGCCACTCCTGCTGCAGTTCGATGATGGTTTCCAGCCAAAGCACCGCTTTCGGTTTGAAGCTATCTGGACCCAGTTTGATGGTTTCCTCGAAGCGGTACAAGAGGCCTGGTCAGCCCCTCGCCCGGTCGTGGACCCAATACGCATGATAGATCACCTACTTCGGGAAACGGCAAAAAACTTGAAGCGATGGAGCGCCAAAGCCGTAGGGAGTATTCGCAGACAAATCCAGGTCGCTAAAGAAATTATCTTACGCCTTGAATCAGCTCAGGACCATCGGTCGCTTTCCGTAGCGGAGCAAACTCTACGTCGTTTCCTCAAAATGAGATATCTGGGTCTAACCTCCCTTGAACGTACCATTGCACGGCAACGATCCAGCCTACGCTGGCTCCATGAAGGCGATGCGAACACCAAGTTCTTTCACCTCCACGCGAATCACCGTAGGAGAAAGAACCACATCGTCTTCCTTGAGGTCGAGGGTTCCACGGTCGTAGGGGAAGAGGAAAAGGCGGAAGCTGCATTCACATATTTCGACGCAATTCTTGGAGCCAGCCATGACCGCACACGCGCGCTGGACTTTACTGCATTAGGGCTGCCTAACCTCGACCTTGCTATGCTGAGCTACCCATTCACGGAGATGGAGATTTGGGAGGTCATTAAGGAGTTACCGATGGATAAAGCTCCTGGTCCGGATGGATTTACAGGTCGCTTTTATAGGTCGGCATGGTCGATCATCAAAGGGGACATCATCAGGGCGTTTGACGCTATCTCGGCGTTGGACTGTCGAAGCTTCCACCTCATTAACGAGGCTCTCATGACACTTCTACCCAAGAAAGCAGACCCACGTTGCTTGGGGGACTATCGGCCAATTAGCCTAATCCATAGCTTCGGAAAGATTGTCTCCAAAGCCCTGGCAAATCGTTTTGCTCCACACCTACACTCCCTGATATCACCGAATCAAAGTGCGTTCATTAAGGGTCGACAAATTCAAGATAACTTCAGATACGCACAAGGGGTCGCCAAAGTACTAGTGAGGAAAACTCAACCAAGGATTCTCTTTAAGATTGATCTAGCAAAGGCGTTTGACTCAGTGAATTGGGTCTTCCTCTTAGAGCTCTTGACGGCAGTGGGTTGCCCTAGAAGGTGGACGAATTGGATTTCCGTCCTGCTCTCCACAGCTAGTACGAAGATCCTAATGAATGGTGTCCCCGGACAAAGAATCTGTCATGGTCGCGGTTTAAGACAGGGGGACCCTCTTTCCCCTATGCTTTTTGTGTTGGTTATGGAATGCTTCAATGCGCTAATCAATAAGGCGGAAGAAAGGGAGCTCTTTCTGCCACTAGGTCGCCCCACTATTAGACATCGAGTCTCCCTCTATGCAGATGATGTGGTCGCGTTTCTTTCCCCGGTCGAGTTGGACCTCGTCACAATTCGGGAAATCCTGGTCTCTTTCAGGCAGCTGCTGGCCTGGCAGCCAATTACTCCAAAAGTCAGGTCTTTCCAATTCGCTGTATGGAGGAGCACACGTCCTTGGTCGTCGACATTCTGCAATGCCAAATAGGTGAATTCCCTTGCACATACCTAGGGGTATCCCTATCCCCATATCGGCTGCCTAAGTCTGCCTTACAGCCATTGGTCGACAAGGTCACGGCGCGCATCCCGGCTTGGAAGGGGCGTATGCTCAACCGCAATGGTCGCCTAACTCTAGTCAAATCTACACTCGCAGCCATCCCCGTCCACATCTCTATAGCCATCATTGTTGCCCCATGGGCCATTCAGACTATCGAGACCCTTATGGAGGCCTTCCTATGGTGCGGCACTGAGGTGGTCTCGGGAGGTAAATGTGCGGTCGCCTGGACCAAAGTCTGTTGCCCAACAGAATTCGGCGGTTTGGGCATCCCAAACTTGCAGCTAATGGGGATGGCACTACGGATGCGTTGGCTTTGGCTATCTAGGGTCGATAGTCGAGCCTGGAGTGGTTTGCGTTTTCCGACAAATAGATTGGTCGGTCGGCTATTTGATACCTCGATCTCGGTTCTGTTCGGTAATGGGGAGGTCGCTCTTTTTTGGATGGATAACTGGATTGAAGGTCGCTCCATACAATCATTGGCGCCCAACCTATGGGCAGCGGTTCCAGCGCGTATTAGGCGAGTACGTACGGTACGAGAGGGGCTTTCTAACCGATCGTGGGTACGTGATGTCACACATGCCCGTATAGTACAGGTCGTGCTGCAATATCTTGACATATGGAGGATGTTGAGGCACTGACCACTGTCCTCGGATCCAGACAGGTTCATTTGGCGATGGACGAGGTATGGAGAGTTCACCTCGGCCTCGGCATACCGCGCCCTCTTCATGAGGCGCCATGAACTGGAAGGTGCGAGGCAGCTTTGGAAGGTACAAGCCCAGGGAAGATGTCGCTTCTTTGGTTGGCTGGTGCTACATGGTCGCTGTTGGACATCAAACAGGCTAAAACGGCATGGCCTCAAGGATACGGACGAATGTGCACTCTGCGCACAAGAGACCGAAACCCTAGACCACTTGCTCATTGGATGTGTTGTCAGCTGTGAGACATGGTTCCGAGTATTTCAAGAGGTCCGGCTACATACTATCACGCCACAGGTGGAGAGTACATTGGCTGAATGGTGGCTCCACAGCCGGAAACGCATCCCCAAGGCCATACGTAAGGGATTCAACTCCCTGGTCTGGTTGGTCGCTTGGTCGCTTTGGTTGGAAAGAAACCGGCGGGTTCATGAGCGCTCGGCACTCATGCCGGTGGCCCTTGCTTCGCGGATCTTGGACGAGGCAAGGACTTGGGCCCGCGCAGGCTTCGGAGGAATTGGCACACTTCTACGCTCCAGGAGTTCTAGGAGGTAGCCGTTGTTTCTTTTTTAGCGAACGTGTTTGTTTCGTGTTCTGTTTTCTGGGCCTCGGCCCTCCCGTTGTACTTGATCAAACTCTCTCTTTCCGGTTAATGAAAATATAGCACGTTATCGAAAAAGGTCTCATTCTTCACAATCCACGCTTCTTCAGGAACCCGGTCACGGGTATTTAAGGCTCGACGAAGAGTCTCGGCAAGCTAAGCTGTTGTGTTTGAAGCTTGAAATTTTCCTTTAGGAATCTTTCATCATTTTCGTACAAGATGTCTTTCAATAAACATTGCAGTCACAGTTAGATCTTTATCCTCGTCGAAGGCTGTAGAAGAATCTTCAATGAACCTGCGTTTATTTTGACTCTGAATTGGACCAGTCAACGATTATTTAGTCAGATGTCATGCAGTGCTCACTCTGACTTCAAGTTTGTTGAAAATTTTGCTTTCATTTCTAGTTCACAAAACCTTGATAGTTGAACTGGAAGAGCTAAATATTGACCAGGTTGCGCACAAGAACTGGACTGGAGCAAATAATATACTCCCTCCGTCCTCACATATATGACATTTAGGACAAGCAAATCAGTTCATCTTTGAACTAACAAGTTTGTCCTAAACATCATATATTTATGAATGGAGGTACTACACACCAAAATTAAGGAAAGGATTGTCGATATCCATATCGCATAATAAGGTTATTAATACACAAATGAGTATTGTCACGGTCCCTGCTATATCTCCTACTTACATCACAGCTAGTCTCACTAACCAAAAAATAACATTAAAACCAAGTGGGGGCGACACTAAGATTAATCGTGCTGATTCATGGGTGCTCTCATGTACAAATATGGATGGCCCTGGGTTGCAGCTGCTTCGATGAATACGCCAGTTCGCATGGATCAGGTTCCCAGAGCAGGAACCTTGCCATGGCATGTATTCATCTAAACTAATGTCGAATTCGGGGGTGTGATGCCACGTTCCAAGTAATATGCCTTCTCTGCATCAGCCAGCCTTGTTTGAAATATTCCCCATTCTTTTCTGCAGCGCGCTCTTACCTGTGGTGCACATCCAAGTTAAACGGTAAGAATGAATCCTTATGCATAAATAATAGATGCCGTGCAACCCCAAAATTCATGCATCAGTAAATTATGTCTTACTCCTTCCCATGGTGCTCTTCCATTATCTGACTTGCCCTGGTTCCCAAGTGAAGGAACTGCTTGATGAACAATCCATTGAGCATCAACAACTCCAATCTTCTCATGAGCCGGCTGTTTAATTAAAAATAAAATAAAAGAGTCCCAGCTCAATACAACGTGCATAGCTCAAAATAGCATGTAAAATGGAAAGCGCATTAATTCAGGAATCATGTAAATTTGATGGTGCCATCCTGAGAAGAGGGCATGAACTGTGTGGGTAATCCTTGGAATTTAAAGGAAACTGATGTAATGTATTATCCATGATAATGGCAAGGAATACCTCCACACATTTCCTAAGAGCAAAGTCAAGACCCCATCCATGGACTAAGTCATTCTGCATAAAACATTGCGTAAGCATACCACTTTAGACAAACTAATGACTTAGACTGCAATGTCACTTCACCTGAATCATATGCCATACACAGCGCCATGCATTTCTGGAGAACACTGTTGCCATAATTTCAACGAATCTGTGCATAGAATTGAACATGAAGGATGATAGTTGGACAATGAAAGTTAAATAAACAACAAATGTTTGGCCCTACGCTGCACATGGTGGGAGATGTGGATCAGTGCACCAGCCTGGTCTCTCCTCAGTTACTCTGAAAGGAAAAAAAAAACATTACTAAGAAATGTGACCTATCATTATGCATCGCAAACAAAATATTGATTCTGCAGCTCACTTGTGAACTTCTTGGTCACCACGACGCTTAGTCATTTGCCATGTTAGTCCTCTATCAGGTTGCAAACCAGGCTGAGAGATTTCCAACCCATGCTTTCTAACAAGCTCAATGTACCTGCAAAATAGCATGGATATGATCTTACTCAAAATGAACACCAGCTGAGCAGAAAGAAAACAAGAATGTAAATATGTGATGCTTACTTTTCTGCATTGAAATGCTCAACACCTAGATCCTCATCCCAGATGAAAATGTAATCATATCTGGCAACAATGTCGGGATGCAAAAATCGCTTTGCATACCACCTTAAATAAACAAGTGCATCATCAAAATTTTGCAATCAAACATCCCATTGAGAAGGCCCATGCAAAAACACTGGAATATTTTAGCAATAGCATACCATTTAGTCTGCTTCATGACACTAACATGGATGGCTCTTTTAGACCACTCAAACTCATCCCATTCAGTAGTCCGACCATCATAATGGAATAACATAATAGTGAATTTATCTGAAAACTATACAAGAAAATCATATGAGTTCAAGAGAAATGACCACATGCTCATTTCAAATAAAGCGGCTATTCAGAATGCATGATCTTTTACTACTTTCAGTTTCAGGGTTGGAATATTCAAACCACCAAGCTTAAGCAGGTAAGTTGTCAGTCTGTTAATTACCTTTTTTACCGCTGCATCAATATTTGCCTTTTGCCCAATCCCAACAGTAAAAGTAACAAGATACTTCGGCTCGCTAGTAAGATCCTGATGAATAAACATATTTTAGGAATGTATGCCATTTGAAAGGAAAACATCCAGCCGAAGGTATCAATGAACAACTACAACAGTAGCAACCACCAACCTCGCTAGGATCACCCCATAATCTGCGAGGATAAAGATCTGATTCAGACACAACAATGCCTGGTGGAAGTCTTTCAGCACCTTTTGGGTTTGTAGGAACATAGATCTGCACACAGAATTGTGCAATCCAGTTAAGAAAATTGGAAGTAAGAGCAGAAACCATATTGTTTGGCTAAATATGTCAGATGTAAGACTGGATGTATTAAGGTCCAAAGTTGAGGCACCAACTTCCATTGAAGGCAATGGCTGATCTACCTTCAACACAGACAAAACATCCTACATTGACAGCCTTGACATATTTGTGGAGCTTAAAATTTTACATGATACACGAGAAACGCAGTAACAGTATTAAGTATATAACTAAACAAACAGGTGTGGGTTACAAAATAACCAAATATGAGACCTAACCCAAGCAATGCCAATGAAACCTGTACAGCATATAACAATACTAAAAAGTATTTAGTTCTAGTGTGTCGAAGTACCTTGGGAATTTCATCAGAGTTCGAATCAGAGTTGTTCTTTTTACGATTATTCGCAGATGCCCATGCATGGTTCAACAATGTTTGGGTTGTGATGCCAGAGTTCCTATCTTCAATGTAGGAGATGATACTTGAAGGGAAGTGAAGCTGTGAGGCAGTCAATTCAGAACTTTAGTTGCCTCTAAACAAAGTAAATGAGAGAAGAACACAAGAGAGACGAGTGGGACACTTTACCTTGGTTATGTTGACTGTAGGGAAGGAGATCCCAAACAAGTAGCCCAGCATGACACCAACAACTGCTGAAAATATGAGCCTCATGCCCTCATTTGACCTTGGCATGCTGCTGCTGACATACATTGAGCACAGAAAATCGCTTCACATTAGACATACTCGTAGTTAAATCTACAAGCTAAACAAGAAGTACTTCTAAAGGAAGTCTGTAGATGAGGTACTGAACATACCTACGGCCAATGCCATTAGGAGGCTTAGCCATAGGAGCTGTGGAAGGTATCCTCTTGGTGGCAGCACAAACTTATTTGCAGACTAGTACAAGCAGTAATGAGGAAATTTGCGACGCCGCAGCTGCTTACCCAAAACGAGAAAAAAGAACAAATCAGGGTGTCTTGATTAGAACAAGGCGATCTGAGCATTGCAAGATAGTGAAGAGGTTACAATCAAGCAGGTTATCTCCTCCAGACAGAACAATCAAGCAGGTTATTTCTTAAGATAGAACAATCAAGCAGGCAATGGTTCGCAAAAGCAAACATTCTTCTTTGTTATTATCAGCGATTACGAGGGTGATCTCAAACATTGACAAACTAAGCGACTTGGTCCAAGAAGAGACCGCGTTAAGACTTGGTGGCGACCTGGGTGGAATCTCGCAGCAAAGATTTGAATTTAAATCCGGGCTGCGAGCAAAGATTTGCATTTGCACGCGCCTAGACAGATTACGGAACCTAGGAATCAGGCCAGGCTTACCAATCAGACGAACAAATCAGCCTGGACGCGGCTGGATCTCTGCTCTGCTCTCCGCCTTAGAAGGTCGGCAGGGGCGGGGCAAGAAGCACTAGAACGGCTGCCCCCCGGCGCGCGGTGGCAAGGATGGCGGCGCTACGGCTCGAAGGACTAGCTGGGGTAAGCGGCCCACGGCGCGACGGAGCCGGACGGCGAGGCGGCGGCGGCGGCGGGCTTGACGCGGGCGATGCGAGTCTTTGCGAGGACACGGGGTGGTGGGGGCGACTAGAGGAGAGGACTAGTAGCAGTTTGCTACAGAGAAGACGGAGGTGATGGGCAGTAATGGAATTGGGGGATTGTTGGGCTGGGCAGCGCTGTCCCACACATGGCAAGCAATCATTCACAAATCACCAGCAAGCCCAGCTGAGCTGATCCCTGCTTACCAAGATGCTTTCTCAGCGGCTTATTCTACGCCGTCGGTCACTGGAGGCTGGGCCCCACCGTGCCGTCTCTCCATCGTTGTCCCGGTGTCCACGTCGTGTACTGTGGATTTTTCCCAAGAGATGAAAAATGCTCGTTCTCGAGCGTAACACTGCATTGTATATATTGCATTGACCAGGAATTTATACGATCGCATGAGAAAAAAAAAAGTTAGATACCTTATGTTTGTTTCAGTAAAGGATAACATGAATATGAGACTTTTCAAATTTATATGCGATTTAAAATATTAATTTTGATCTATTTAGCCGCTTGTCAAGACAGAGCGAACAATCATATAGTGACAATAACATACTTTGACCATTTTTTGAAATTATACTTTGACCCATTACCATATCACAATAATACCGTATCAACTATCATGTTGTACAATCTCACATTGCAACTAGGGGTACCGGTACAATCCCAGGCCAAAATTAAGTATTGTCCCCATAGGATCGCTAACTATATCAAGCATCGCGCTCTCGTAACCAACCTATAAACTTTAGCAAAGTTCAGCTAAAGTCGTGGTCATGTAGAAATTACTGTCACTTTTTATGGCTTAATTAAGGGTGCCTTAACTTAATCAGATAATGCTGTTGTGGTGGGACTAGAACCAAAGTGTCAACGTCGTCCCCATGGGACAACAAGCATAGATCCCGCTATAGCTTGCAAGCATAAAGTCCTACTAAGAAGAGACAAGGCACGCATGATATGAAGCAAGGCACTTATTCCTACTCTTTAAGTTCATGATCTCGTGTTTTATATTATTACTCTCACTATTTCAAAGTATAGTTTACTTTTGATTTAACCGAACTCAAACTTCTTAATTAAACTTTGTCCAAGTGTATAAAAAAATATACTGGTATCTATAATACTCCATATGTTCCAAATTATAGGTCGTTTTGGCCTTTTTTGGTTCATAGTCTTTGCTATGCATTTAGACATAGTATATCTAGATGCATAACAAAAGCTATGAAGCTAGAAAAGGCCAAAACGAACTATAATTTGAAACGGAGGGAGTACCAAATAAAGTTTTTTTTAATATTGTAGATATGAATGATTCCTTCTATCTTACACAATTTTTTATTACAAGTAATATAGGTGATAGTCACATTCTTTGGCCTATAATAAAGTTTTTGGCCTAGCAAGATGTGCATTACTATATGCGCAATACTACCATATCAACTATAAACTGTCATGCTGCACAATTTCACGTTGCACCTGATTACGAAGTAGTACAGGACTGAGATTGAGCAACATAGCTCGGCCCACTGATGATAATGCGGTTACTTGTAACCAAGTTATAAATCTTAGCTTCAAAAAAGTTATAAATCTTAGCAAAGTTCAATCAGAAGTTGTGGACAACGTAGAATTATTGGACAAGTGTTTGTAGTAGCCTAGTGGGCTTTTCTTGTCCTGCCGGCCCATACCCTTCCCTACCTTTCCTCTCCCTTTAATCCATTCTCCCCAAATTGACGCAGGACGTAGGCGGCCGGGCAGCCGGCGAACACAGACGCAGAGCTCGAGGAGAGGGGCCTCGCCGGCGGTAGGTAGGTCGGCTGCCCCACCTCGCCCTGCTCGTAGCTCCGCTCCTGCGTGGATTGGTCTTTGGTAAGGAAACCCTGTATTATTGGCCCCGTTCGGCAGTGCTGGATTAAAATCCGGTCAGGATTACTTTCAGCGCTGGATTGAGTAAAACCACTCCTGTCACTAAATCCTGGGCGGATTAATTCCTGCTAATCCAATCCAACCGAACATGTCAATCAATCTGGCACAGGAATGGACTACTCCCGGGCGCCATCCAAACCGATGGGGATTGCTCCCATGCATGCATACAGAATACACATATACATACAGAATAACATTCATACAGCTCCATGGATGCAAAATACTTCATAACATGCTGTTACATAATTCACTTGCCTTGAGTTTCAGTCCAGGCAAAGTCACTCAAACCGAACAGATCAATCCATCTGGCACATGAATTTTGCAGCGTCCTCTGCCTGGAGTTCATGCCATGCAAGTGAGGATTGTTCTGTTCTAAAAGCACCACACGATTCTGTTCTAAAAGCACCACACCATACAATAGACTATTACAATCTTCTGCCTGGACAAAACAAGAGAACTGGTAACACTCCTTGGCAGTCAGATGGTCTCCTTTTCTATACACTGTTGTTGTTGTAAGCATCCACTGACAAAACTGCAGGCAAGCAAGTTAAAGGAACATCTTGAACTTCAAAACATGGTGCATAGCCATAATATGAAGAAACATGTCTAGCAGGCAAAGTAGTAAATGACACTAAAAAATATGCATACAGCTTCTAGAATTGTTGCTTAGATTACTGAAAGAATAGGCTAACATGCTGACTACTCCCTCTGTCCAACAAAGAACGCAACTATGGGTTGCGTGCCAGTTAAAGTAGTTTACGTTTGACCAAATTTCTAGAGAATTATATTTATATTTATGGCTCTAAATAAATTTATTATGAAAGTATATTTTGTAACGAATCTAATGATATATATTTAGCATTATAAATATTGAATATTTTTTAATCTATAATTGGTCAAACTAAAGATTCCAAAATTTCTCGGGAAGTGAGAATTGCATTTTTTCATGGACGGAGGGAGTATAAGTTATTACATGCCATTTCCCAATCAATTTAAAAAATCAGATGCCCTCTAATAAACTCGTATGACACATACTAATTAAACGTGTTGAGCAGATAGCAGACAAGTAGCAAGTGTTTCTTCAGTTAGTACCAACTGGCAAATACTTCTGCCTACAAAACTATCAAGCAAAATAATAGGAATCACAAAGCTACGGAAAGATCTTCTCCAACGAAATCACACAATCTTATTAGAAAGATTTGCCTATCAAGCAAATAATAGGAATCACAAAGCAAAAAATATAGAAGTTGATATGTCTGAAAGTGCACTATATCTGAAAGTGCACTGTATCTGAAAGGGCATTATGTCTGAAAGTGCTACGAGAACAATACAAGACTAAGCTGCTACCGTTAAAATGGTTAAAGTCTGAAAGGGCAGCACATGAATCACACACAATCTATATTTGCTCAGCTTCACTAACCAAGCTGAGCAAATAACCTTTGCAAATCTGAATGTGTATGCCTTTGCTGAAAAATTATACTAGCAATTAACAAGTTTCAGATTAGTTTAATCATACAGGGTTCCTATCAGCCTCAATAAATGCCTCACATCTGAATGTGTAAATGTCCAGATCATGCCTTTACTGAACAATATATGATTTCAATTTGCAAGTGAATCGCCATGTTTGTGAGATATAAGATTATAACCTAAAGTTTTGTATGAATCATTTGTAAGAAGAATGAAGATGTGGCATTGCATAAATAAAAGCTGCAAAAGTCAGCATTGGCCATATTTCCATACCCTTCTGCTGCAACAAGGCACCTATTCTTTGGGATCAGGCGCCGGAACGAAGCCTTTTCTTTTACAGACTCTGATCTGGCATGGAACTGCATGGAAAAACCAATTAATCAACTGCCAATGTTAAAGTTAGGAAGAAGGAAACTACAGTAGAATGCCAAGCTACAACGTAAATGCCAAACATGACAAAACAGATGACCGTAAATGCCAAAACATGACAAAAACAAGATGACCTACTTGTACCCTTTTTAATTGTATTTCCTAGCAATTCTTTGGATTTGCTTTCTCCCTGTATTACCATACATGCATGCTGCATCCAGCATAAATTACTTTTAGATCAAAGACCACATGGTCCAACTTTTACTGAAAGTTTAGATTACGTTTCAGCTGGGGATACACAAGCATTGGCCAAAAGAAATGTCATAGCTTTGGCCAATGCAATAACCAGACAAGAAATGTCATAGCTTTGGCCAGATCATTTTCCTATAAAACTACCAATGCAATAACCAGACAAGAAATGTCATAGCTTTGGCCAGATCATTTTCCTATAACACTACCAATGCAATAACCAGACAAGAAATGTCATAGCTTTGGCCAAAAGAAACTTAGAAAAGTAGGATGCGACCTGTCAACAAAATAGAAAACGCAGGTCCAAGCAGTCCTTCACCAGCATAATCACTCGTTAGGAACAACTGACATAATACCACATGACTACAGCAATCGGAATCAAACATACTCCAGAGTGACGAGGAATAAAACACTGCAACTCCGAAAATACCAAATCTATCAGTTACTACATCACCCACCCACCTGGTAAGTTTGCCTTGCATCTATCAGTAATCAGGACAGAACATCAGATCAACCAATCCTAACATGACTAATTAATAATTGAAAAAAGTAAACCAAATAGCATTTTAATTAGTGGCAAACTAAATAAAAGCAATGCCTAATTGAGCTTGTCATCAAGCACATGAGCGAGCACTTCATCTAGAGTAGCAAGAAGAAGCTAATTACCCGTGGTGGTAGCTGGATCTATATACAGTGTGCATCACAGCATGAAAGAACACAAGAATTCCTCCATCCTTGCTCCACCAAACCCAAATTCCTCTGACCCATGGTATCTCCACCTACCTATCCTCCTTCCCCACTCGTCAATTTCAATCTCCATCAAGAACCATGGCTGGAATTTCAGATCAGGAGATCCAGTCACCCCATCAACACCGCCGGCGCAAACGTCCAGGACGCCGGCGCACACGTCCAGTGACCCAAATCAAATCAAGAACTGAGGTCAAGAAGGAGAGAAGAGGAGAAGGTGATGGCTTACCAGCGAGAACGCGGACGAAGAACGGGAGGCGGTCGCCGCCGTCGTCGTCGTCGAAGATACGCCGCGCCGCCACCCTTCAACCTCGCGCCGCCGCTTCGTCGCCTCGTGGCCGCCGGCTCCGCGTCGCGCCCGTGCCTAGTCTCTCCCCGCGCCGCCGTCGCGTCTCTGGAAACTGTTCCCGGAGTCCCGACGTAGGGTTTTGTTACTGGCAATATTGAACTGGAGTGGATTTGGTTACGAGCCGTTTTTGTTTCCAGTCCAGTCAAAACGAACTAGCCTTTTTCGCTGGGCCGGAAACAAATTCGGCCTACTTCATTTCCCCGGGAACAAGGCCGAGAACGGGCCAAACCTGCGAAACCGAACGGGGCCTTACTGGAATCGATCATCGGTTTCTGCTTTCCCTCTCTTTGGTGTGGCCGATTCAATCTAAACATAAGTAGAGGTACATTGTCGTGAGTTTTCCTCGCCTCCCAGCGCTTCTCAGGTTTCACCCTCTTGTGGACAGCCACGTGTTCTTTCTTGGCACGTGTGGCGTGCTTCTAATATCCACCGTTCACTTCCTTGCAAACGGACCTCACGCCGTCTGCTCGGGTTGGCCCGTTTCTGCTTGCTCCGGCCAACCGGCGGCGTCGAGCGTTGCCCGGCAGGCGCCGCTCGCATGCCGCGTGTCCGCCAGTTCGCGTGCAGCCTACGCTGGTTGTTCTTGTGTCGCGAAGGAATCGAGGCCTCCGCATGCCATGCCATCATCGTCCGTCCTCACTCTGTCTCAACTGATCCCAATTCTCAATCCCATGATCTTGCCTCCTTTACATTCTTCCTCATTTGTACCTCCTCCGCTTCCTCAAATGGAATGACCAGGGCGTCAATTCATCGCCGGCGACAGCGTCCTCCTGTGAGCTCACCTCTCCGTTGATGACGCAGCCGAAGGCTTTTGGAACTAGGATCGACATCTACGCCACCGCCCGCTCAGCGAACAAACTCCAGCACCTTTACGTGTATGCAAACCATACGCCGTGCATCCATCTTTGTTTGTGCTGCTAGGACAGAGCTCATTATCCTCCTCTACTTACAATTTTTCTGCACATGTCAAAAAGTATCAAAGGAAGATCCAATAGTCTGCACACAAACTGTAATGGGTGAGATTTCAGGTAGTTAGGCCATTAGAGCAGGACATCAATCTGCAGCACCAGAGCAGGAGGCTACAGTTGTTGCATAGACAAGTTGCTTGACAGTTTCTTACTGTCCTCTGAAGCAACCTGGCCAATAATTGTTCTGTTTTTCCATGCATGGTGATCTCCAAATCCTTTAGGTCGTGCAATATCTTTTGTTGAAGATTTCAATTTTCATGAAGGTTCATGTTGATCTGTTTCAATATTCAGTTTGTCTAAGCTTAATTTAGTTAAAGAGCTGGCCTCTGTGGGAGTTTCCTCATCGACAGATCAATGCAGACGCCTGATGTAGAGAGAGATGGGAACAAAGGAATGACCTTTGCCTTTTGTTTCCTCTTCTTTCAGGGGTGTTTCTTTCAGGGGTGTGCAAATTATCAAGCAGCAGGAATTCCATGTGAACCTTGGTTAGTAAATGTTAACATTACTCTCATTTCCTTATAGCAGTTAATTAAAACGTTGTCGATTCATAGTGCGTGGGGTTCCAAAGTTATTTTCATTGAACCTTTCTATTTGTGCCTGTACTTGTGTGGCTCTTTGCATATGTTACAGGTTATGTAAACATAGACCTTGACGTTTGTATTTTATTGTGCCTTCCTTTTTGTACTTCTGCACCCTCCTCCACGGCCTATACTTTATGTTCTATGCTCATAAAGTGAAGCCACAAAAGATGTCGCTTTCGCTGCCCATGAATATGATTCATTCAAGTGAGAGGCAGAAACAAATGCAGATAATCTTCAGTGTGCAAACTGAAAATGCAGTGAAAGTACCAAGCGATATATCATGGGTTCCCTTACGCATAAAGATGAAACTGGCGCGGCGTAGGGCGCCTCCCTTCTAGTTTGTTTCTGGACGGGATTCTTCAACCCGCCTAGGCTTCGTTTGGCAACGGCGGGATCGGCGTGGAAACGGGCCGAAACCCCGCCTCGCGGTGGTCCAATCCCCGTCAATCCACGCGGGTATCCAACATCGTCACCGCACAACGGGAAGGAGTACCGTTTCGTCCGCTCGTGTGACTCAGCTCCTCTCGCAAAGACATCGCCGCCGCCGCCCCTCCTCGACGGCGCCGCGGTGAGTTCGACGAGATCCAGGTGCGCCTCGCCGTCTCCTCCAGCTCCCCTCCCCCATCTCCTCCTCTGCTGCATCCCCTTCCCGTTCCCCTTCTCATCATCCTTTTTTCTTGCAAGGGTTCGACTCCGGCGGCGGTGGCGGCGGCGGCGCCGGCGGCTGCTGCTCCTGCGCCGGCCTTGAGTCAGACGGCGGTGGATCCTACAGGTGCATCTCATTCCCCTCCGCCCCCTTCCTCCTTTTACTCCTTTCTTGCAAGCTAAATCGCATGCTTCTGTGCTAAGCTACACGATTATAGATGAGTAAATTTCATGGCCGGTAAACTATTGGGCAGTTCTCATCTAGGTCCACGAACTATAAAATTACATTTTTAGGTCCCTAAACTATCTAACTGGGTCATCTAGGTCCAAATCTACCATGGGGACATCCAATATCTGACATGGTGTGCTGACTGTGAAGCCTACGTGGAACCTGACACGTGGGGCCCATATGTTAGCCTCCTAGCAACGTGGGCCGTCTCCCCGCACTCCCCCAGTGGTCTCTCCCTGGCGACCCCAGCCCCGCTCGCCCCGCTATCGCTCGCCTGACCTTCTTCTCCCCCTGGCGATGTCGGTCGTCACCCGCGCTCCCCAAGCCGTCTCTATCTGGCGACGCTGGCTGTCTCGCCTCGCGCTCGCCCGTCTGTCTCCCCCGCGACAACCTCGGCTTCGCTCGTCCAGCGGCCATCTCCCGGTATCGCCTTCCCATGCCTGCTCCTCACCGGAGCCCTCCTCCGTGCGCCATTGTGCCACCGTCGTCCTCGCATTGTTCTCCCCGCCCACGGCGGAGCTCCCCTGGGTGGAACCTGAGCTCGCTCGACCGGCGGCAAGGCTCGCTCGGCCTGCGGAGCCATGATTCCTCGTGATTTCGGTGGTCCCTATCACCGAAGCTATTCAATAATGGTTCAGGGCAGAGCTAGGGAGGTGAGAGAGCTTGTGGCGTGGGGAATTGGGTGGAGATGGAGCGCCGACGCCGAAGTTGGACGACGGTTGGAGCTCGGTTGGTGGGGAATCGTTGAGAAAGAAGAAGGGAGAGAGAGAGGAGGAGGAGGAGGCTGACATATGGGCCCCACATGTCTGGTTCCACGTAGGCATCACAATCAGCGCGTCATGTCAGCTTTTGGATGTCCCGTGGCAGATTTGGACCTAGATGACCCACTTAGATAGTTTAGGGACCCAAAAATGCAATTTTATAGTTCGTGGACCTAGATGAGAACTGCCCAATAGTTTAGGGACCGGCCATGAAATTTACTCATTATAGATCAACACACGAACTCTCGGAAAAAGTGCAGAATCTTGTAGTGATTATAGATCAGTGAAAAGATGCTGTGTGATTAGCACAACATGATTTCTATTTCTTGGATGAGTGCATCTGCGTCTCAGCTAATTATAATTGCCACTTTGCTAGAGTACAAAAGGACGTGATATTTTCTATAGTTTCCCGTGACTTCTGTGTGGTAGACGTTTCATCAGAAAGATGCTAGTGCAAGACATAGCTGATAGTGTAAAAGTTGTCCTGGGTATTAGTGTTTGCACATAAGATGTTATACTCAACCAATTGTCGTCACTATATGAAGTATGAACTCCAGTGCATGAACTATTAGTAAAGTGCTGATTAGTATTAGGATAGCGTTAATATGCTCATCCAGATTTGTTTGCAGCAAGTCTGAACTTGTTCTCCTCACGCCAAGTCTGAACCTTTTCTGATTACAGCCATTTCTTTTAAATCTGAACTACGTTGTCTCTGTCCAATTGTTCTGAACCTTTTTATGATTACAACCATTTCTTTTAATTCTGAACTATGTTGTCTTGCCAATTGTCCCTACCTATTATTTTTGTAGAAAAATGGATCCAAGGGATCAGGATCTAGTTAGAAAGAGGCAGGAAGATGATGATGAGATGATGTTTTTTTTTCTCTTTCCTGCCGTGTACCTTTTAAGTAGCAGCAATGGAAGGAGGAAAAAGCGAGCTAGCCACACATCTAGGCTGCCGGGCAAAGAACGGCTGTGTGAAATCCTTGAAGGACATCCTAAGGACAGCTGTGTGGCGTTCCGCATGGAGCCTAATATCTTTAGAGAGATCGCGGACTTTCTTAGGAGAGAGCATTTACTACGTGACACAAGAGGTCTCAAAGTGGAGGAGAGCTTAGGATTATTCCTATTCATGCTGTCCCATAATGCTAGCTATGAAGATCTCCAATATGAATTTAAGCACAGTGGGGAGACCATACATCGGTATATTAGGGCGCTGTTCAATATAATCCCAGATCTCACCTACCGATTTCTGAAGCCTACTGTTGGAGTTGGGACACATTGGAAGATTAGTACTGATCCACGATTCTTTCCTTACTTTGAGGTGAATATTTTTTCACTCATGCATTAGGTTTAGTCTATTTGTCCAAGATAATTAAAAGCCAGATCAATTATATATTTTGTTCTTACAGAACTGCCTAGGAGCTATTGATGGAACACATGTCCCAATTACCATTTCTGAAGACAAACAAGCACCTTATAGGAACAGAAAGGGTACACTTAGCCAGAATGTTAGATTTGTCCCATTTTGACTACTAGACGCCTAGTGGAAGCCCAAGAGTAATGGTTTTATCTCTAGTTCCAGTAAATACACAATATTAGATTTCAATTGTTTAGTAGAATACATGACAACTAGCAGTTGGCATAGAAGAAGCGTTTGCTGCTTGGAGTTGTAGTATCACTTGAAGTCGTAGAACAATAAGCTCTAGAAAGGGGAGCAATTGTCTTCAAACCATCAGTTTATAATTTGTTTCCCCTAATTTTCATTCACTAGAGTTTTTTTTTATTTTTTTTATTTTTATTTTTTGTCATTTAGACATGCAGTTCTTTGTTCTGAAACTGGCTACCATCTTTATTTACATGTTGTCAATGTATGAACTATGAACTCCAATGCATGAATTATTAGTATATTACAGACTACCATTACTCCATTAGTGTAGTGTTAATCTCTTGTGATTGTGGACTTTGCAGAGGAAGATCAGTCAAGTTGTTTGACATTTGTTTCAGTTCTAACTGCAATTGCAAGAATCAACATTGTGGTTTCGACAGTTTTTGTTCCTGGATACCTGTCAGTTGGTCTTGGGGATGATGTTATCTAATTAGCTGGAGAAGTTAGAAAATTTGGCACTAATTATCATAGTATTTATTATGAAAAATGATCTGGGAGATAGTGATTTGATGATGTACGGTTCACAGAGATTTTCCATATTTAATTTTTATATGTTTGGAGCATATTTTGGAACATATAAGTTCTGGCATGCACATGTATGTTTGGACAATATTCTGGCATCACACGTATTGATCGATCAGCTATTTCAATCTGATATGCGTAATGTACTTCCAATCACGCGTACATATACGAAAATGCAAGCAACTTCCTAGCTAGCCCTGCTATCCCTGTCTGCGATGTGGTGGTCTGCCCGCGACGTGGTGATCCATCCACGCGTGGGAGGGGGATTGGGTGAAAGGCAGGGATCCACCCAATCCACGCGTGGGTTATGCCCCACTGGTGTTTTGCACCCTGATTGCCAAACGAAGCCCTAGTCTGTTTCCACTAACACCAGTTTTCCGCCCCTGCAGAACCTTGGTGATTTTGACTGAACTCGCCCCCCTGCTATGCACCCAGTTTCAGTGACCTTGCAGCCCTTCACTGCAACTCCGGCAAGCATACTTGTCCCAAGGTAATCCGTTTCTCTCTTGGACCTGCAACATTTCTCTCCCACCAATGAAGGAATTATGCGGTCTGCTACAGCTCATGTCCTGCCGCTTGTCATAACAACATCTCTTCTATTTCTTGGCACCAGTAGAGCTGCTGTGAGGAATTCCATCAATTTTGTCGAGTTGCGGAGAGCTGGCAGGTCTAGGGGAAACCTTGCTATGAGTTCCGCACCAAATCCTGCCCGTGGGGCAGAAACGTCCGGAAGGGAGGATTTCACTGTTGGGGATAAGGATGCCGTGGTCATTGTCGACCATGGGTCACGGCGCCAAGAATCAAATCTCTTGCTAAGTAATCTGATTCTGTTTGCAAGATTTTATCTTTAGCATTGATGGTGATTTTACTGTGTCTTGATTCAGTTATTGAAAAATGCAGACGACTTCGTTGAGATGTTCAGGGCGAGGACTGGTTATAAGATTGTTGAGCCTGCTCATATGGTATTGTTAATTTCTCCAGCATTTTTACGCCTTCTTTTTTCATGAGGAATGGAACCTGCTAATTTACTAGTAGCGCTTGAAGGCATGGCTTGCTGCAAATGAGTAGTGGGCCTCTCTAAGGTTTTGTGAGATAAAGTCAGTAAATTAACATGTAGTTGGAGTTCCATGTGTCCCACAGAATGTTTGGATACGGAAAGTTTGGCTTATCAGCAAACATGTTTTGAATGTAGATAGCCAGGAGTTATGCACCTTGTCATTGCAAGCTCATTTATTCTGAATCTATGTATCCAGTGCAGTTTGTTTTGTATATTAATTGCTGAATGTACTTTACACTGGATATCTGTCCCCTTTTCACTTGTACTGCAATTTTGTTGCTTTGACTAGGTGTATTCATATTTTTGTGCCTATTCTGTAACTCCAGGATCATGTCCAGTGTCGTCTGCTATTCCTCATCACCATTTTACTGTTATTACCAAATTCACATTCCACTTCTCTATATGGCCTTGTCTTAGAACGGGAAAATAACAGAATACCATTTTCAATGGAGCAAATATAGAACTCAGCTGGGGAATTATTAAAAGCAGACATTAGTCTTACCTATAAAACGAGTTTGTTTCCCCCGGATGATCTTTTTACCAACAGGACTAGATGCTAGGTCCCTTTTTTTAAAGCATATGTGCCCCATTTTTTTATCGTTCTTAAAGTCTCACTCAGTAAGTTCAGAAGCCTGACAAGCATAAAACACAAGTCTGTATTCAATTTTGAGTTAGATTAAGCTGTAACGCTCTAGACCATACATTTTATGTTTGGAGAATAACATAGCTAAACTAGTGCAAGAATTATGCGCCTTATTCAGTTATTACCTATAATTTTATGTTCGGAAGGTGGCTTCAGAAGTGTTTGGCGTGAGTGGAGGAGGCAAACCGGAGGCGAAGGACACCTGGTGGTGGAATGATGAGGTGCAAATGGCTATTAAGGAGAAAAAGGAGTGTTTAAAGCGCCTACATCTTGACAAGAGTGCAGCCAACATCGAGAGCTATAAAATAGCGAAGAGGGCTGCAAAGCGAGCTGTGGTCAGGCAACCTTTATCAGCGGCTAGGCACGAAGGAAGGAGAGAAGGACATCTATAAGATGGCTAGGATCCGTGAGAGGAAGGACATCAACCAAATCAAATGCATCAAGGATGGGACAGATCGACTTCTGTTGAAGGACGAGGAGATCAAGGACAGATGGCGGGAGTACTTCGACATGTTGTTTAATGGGGAGAATGAAGGTCCCACCTTCGAGTTGGACGACTCATTTGATGATACCAGTAAACGCTTTGTGCGGAGAATTCAGGAGGCGGAGGTCGAGGAGGCATTGAGGAGGATGAAGGGAGGTAAAGTGATGGGCCCTGATGGTATCCCCATTGAGGTGTGGAGGTGTCTGGGTGCTAGAGCGATAGTATGGCTAACTAAGCTTTTTAACCTCATTTTGTGGGCAAACAAGGTGCCTGAAGAATGGAGAAGTATATTAGCACTGATGTTCAAGAACAAGGGAGATGTTCAAAGTTGTACTAATTATCGTGGGATTAAGTTGATGAGTCATACGATGAAGCTCTGGGCCTACAAAGAGTGACGAGCGTGACCCAAAACCAGTTTGGGTTTATGCGTGTTAGGTCGACCATGGAGGCAATTTTCCTGATACGACAATTGATGGAGAGATATAGGGAACAGAAGAAGGACTTGCACATGGTTTTCATTGACCTCGAGAAGGCATATGACAAAGTACCAAGAAATGTCATGTAGTGGGCCTTGGAAAAGCACAAAGTCCCAACTAAGTACATTACCCTCATTAAGGATATCTATAAGGATGCGATGACATTTGTCCGGACATGTGATGGCGACACCAGTGACTTTCCAATTAAAATAGGACTACACCATGGGTGAGCATTGAGCCCTTATTTATTCGCTTTGGTGATGGATGAGGTTACAAGGGACATATGAGGTGATATCCCTTGGTGTATGCTCTTTGCTGATGATGTGGTGCTAGTTGATGAGAGTAGGGCGGGGTTAATAGGAAGTTAGAGTTATGGAGGCACACGTTAGAGTCGAAAGGTTCCAGACTTAGTAGGACGAAGACCGAGTACATGATGTGCGATTTCAGCGCGATTGGACATGAGGTTGGAGACGTTAGCTTGATGGGCAAGTGGTGGCCAAGAAGGATACTTTTCGATATTTTGGATCGATACTACAAAAGGATGGAGATATTGATGAAGATGTTAGGCTGACGTCAAGCTTCTGGCGTCCCGTCCTGTGTGATAAGAGGGTGCCACAAAAGCTAAAAAGCAAGTTCTATAGGACGGCGATTCGTCCGGCGATGCTATACGGTGCTGAATGTTGGCCTAAAAAGGCGACATGTCCAACAATTGAGGGTGTGTTTGGTTGCTCGCATGAGCCCGACTCGCACCGGTGGATCCGTATAAACTTGGAGAGAAGAGTGTTTGGTTGTTTGCACGAGCGGATGCAATTTGCATGAGCCGATGCAAAAATACGCTCTAATCCTGGCCCGATGGGTACGCCCAAATTGGTCGCATCCGCTCATGCGAGCTCGGTGGATGCATTGCATCTGCTACGGGTCCACTCGTTAGTCTCACATGCACGGTCGCTTGCATCCGCTTATACAATCAACCAAACATCTTCACAAGTTTCACTGCATCCGCTCATGCAACCAACCGAACACACTTCTTTTCACGGTCACTGCATCCGCTCAGCCTGTTTCCCCTCATCCGGGATATACTATACAGCTCTACAAATCTCCATGCGAGCAACCAAACACCCTGAGTGTAGCAGAGATGCGTATGTCACGTTGGTCTTGTGGGCACGCAAGAAGGGATAGAGTTCGGAACGAAGATATTCGGGATAGGGTCGGTGTAGCACCAATCGAGGAGAAACTAATGCAACATCGGTTGAGATGGTTTGGACATGTCCAACGGAGGCCTTCTGAGGCGCCAGTGCGTAGTGGGGTTTTAGAAAGGCTAGATAATGTAAAGAGAGGTAGAGGTCGTCAGTCAAGAGAGAACTTAGAGAGTGGAATATCTCTAAGGAATTAGCTTTAGATAGAAGCGCTTGGAGACTTGCAATCGACGTGCCTGAACCGTGATCTTTGTTTCTTTTTTTGTTTACACCTAACCTTGATCTTGTGCCGTTTTATGTTTTCTTATCCTTGTTTCTTCTGGGTTTCATCTCTAGCCTACCCCAACTTGCTTGGGACAAAAGACTATGTTGTTGTTGTTGTTGTACTTAGAATAAATAAAAAATCTTTTTGTTTGGTTTTGGCCTGGCTTGTGCTTTTAGTCTGGAGAAGCTGATACTTATGTTAGGTTTTAGGAGCCCAAAACACGCACTTGCAGAATACAGTAATTGGCACTGACATGCTAGACCAATCTTGGAGTTTCCAGCTATGAAGTTCAAACTTATGCAGATTATATGCCAATTTCCACTAAGATACAGTTCAGGTTAATGTCACATGGTATTAGAGGCCAGAATTGAAAACATCAGCCACTTAAATTCTTGAAATTTCCATTTTTTTTTTGTATGTGATTAGGTGCTTTGAACTTCTTTTCAAGGATTGTTGCAATTTTAAATAATATCTGAACATGTCGTTGATTGAAATAATTGCATAGAGCCATTTCACTATAGTAAAGCTTGGTGTCATATTTCCTTTGTTCTCCAAATTAATTGAACCTTTGCCTATTTATGAGGTTAAAGAGTTTATCCGGCTATGTTCATCAGCTTGGTATAATTACTGCTGCTGATTAGCGTCAGTTAAATACAACGTCAAGTAATTTGAATGAAAGGTGACATGACATATGTAAGGTTCATGTTAGCAGTTAGCACCATAGTTAATCTCATTAAATTTTCATGTTTATTGTACTTGGGGTCGACATTATTAGTAATTCATTATTTGTCAATGTTGGATGAACAGGGGGCTCTGTTCACTCACCTATCTGTTTTTGTGTTATTCTGTATGTCTTTGCCTACTAAAAAGATGTATTGCCTAATCTCTTTTGCTGCCATATTCTTTGTTTTCCAACTTTTTAATACTATCTGATATTGGCTGAGACATCTTGGGTCCATTTATCATACCATTCTTTATTTTTTTGTACTGTTATGTTCAATATATTTTGTTGCTTTAACTTGCAGTTTTCACAAAATGTAGGAGCTGGCTGAGCCTACTATTAAGGATGCTTTTGGAAAATGTGTGCAACAAGGAGCATCCCGTGTTATTGTTAGTCCGTATTTCCTTTCCCCTGGACGACACTGGAAACAGGTATGTTTTCTATTTATGTACCATTGGTTGTTTATCATTTTCTATGGAAGATAATTGTCAAGGGTGTTGATTGTTTAAAGGCTTGGTATCCCATTCCTTATAACTTTTTAGTGAATAGGGTAGATGTGTATCTATGCTGTATGCACGTCATATAGTGTCATATAATAGTTATATTAATATATGGATTTCCATGCATGCCTTTTTCTCAGGATATCCCTGCTTTAGCAGCAGAAGCATCCAAGGAGCACTCAAATATACCCTATATCGTCACTGCTCCTCTTGGATTGCATGAGCTTATGGTGGTATGTGCTAATTGAATTCCCTCTGGTTATGATGTCTATATCGTTAATGATATGACCCCTTCAGTCCGTAACATATGATGTCTGACGCTGTGCGGAACATGCTTTTGCAGGATATCATGAATGATCGCATCAAGTATTGCTTACGTCATCTTGCAGGTGATGTCGATGAGTGTACAGTATGTGCTGGAAAGTGCCGCCTCTACTCCTGATGGTGAATACCTGGGATTTATTCTCTGTTTATGACTATCCATGCTGCAGGCAAAGACATTTCAATGCCACTTGTTTCTCTCTTTTACCTTTTACTAGGTCTGGGCCATCTTTTCTCTTTTACGAGATCTGACGAGTGTTTGTCTTGGTGTGCAACCAAAAGTTAGCACTGTAATACTGATCTCGGTTTTGTGCAGCTTGTAATTCGGGACTGTCCATATTCTGAGCGTATTGTCCGAATTAGTTAGACATGTCGGGAAAGATTCTTCACTAGCTAACCTTGAATCAACTACTTTGTTATTTGCACCATGAACAAAATCTAGTCAACAATTCACATTCTTTAGGTCTTGATCATCTTAACCAGAGATGAGGAAGACCCATCATGAGCTTCATTAGTTGCATTCGCCTGTAATTTGTGTTTCTGTTACTGCCTTTTATAGTAATTAATTTTGTTGCCTTCACATGTTAGTATCATGCATGTCCTTGTTTAAATTACTAGTTCCTTTTGTTGTAGTATGCATATGCATCAGTTTGAGGATGTAGGTTCAACCTTGTTCATTTTAATTCTTTCTGAAGTTTTTCACACGTCTCTCTGCCTCCCTGTGGAGACTCCTTTGACATGAAGTCGAAGGGCGTCGGACGATAGAGGAATCAGGGCTGCATAGGCTATAGCACAACTTATGAAGAGGACCACCCCTCTCTTCCTATCCTCCGAGCCACTAGAGGCAACACAACCATAGTCCGACTACATTCCCGAGTCACGCCAACTAAGCCCATTGTTTTCCGAAATGTTTCGGTGAAAAATTTTGGGTTTTAATTTTACCGATTTAGGAGTAGTAAATGTAAACAAAAAGGTGAAAAGTTACATGGATAGGTTGGAAATTTGAGACGAATCTAACGATGTTAATTAGAGGGTAATTAATTCATAATTAGCAGATGGTTACTGTAACATTACTGTTGCAAATCATGGATTAAATAGACTCATTAGATTCGTCTCGCGATTTACAGCTTATTTATGTAACTTTTAAATTTTTCGCCTATATTTAATACTCTATACATCTAAAGTTCTCTTTTAATGTGATTTTAATGTGATGGGTGAAAAAAAAATCATTTTGAAACTAAACAAGGCTAGCACAGCGCCATAGGGCCCATAGGACTTTGGTTCATACACTATAGTTTTTGGAGAAGAGGTTCATACGCTATATGACATCAAAGATTTTCCGAGCGTTTATTTTGGAATGGCCGATGGTTCTTGTTTTTCTTCACAAATTTTCATCAAGAGCTGAGATTTTCCTAATCTAATTTAAATACTTTTAAGAGAAAAATAAATTAATAATAGAAATAATCTCTGACCAGTATCTTTTTAGAAAAACATTAGCCACTTGATTAAAAATTCCTCGGAGATTGCCTCATAGAGTTAGTGTTGGCTCGAAAGCGAACTCAGAAGCCAACACGAAAATGAGAGATGAGACCAGAAAACAAGAGCCGAAAGAAGCGATGTCTCAATAATGATCAATGAATAATCCGAACCGTTACAAAGTGGTGCGCTCTCTCCTTTTATAGGGAGGCGGAGGGTCACTCCCTCAGTCACATGTTCCCTTTCTACCCCTACCTGCTACAATTGTGCTGGGAATATTCTACTTTAACGGATACAAGGGGAATTTTACATGAGGAAGCCAATTTCGACTTACTTTCGTCTTTGCATGTACTGAGACGCTCGATGTGTTCCGGCTCGACTCTGCGCTCCGGGCCTCCTCCATCCTTCCTCGTTGACCTGTTCACAAATGGCTGTGCACCATGTTAGGCCGTTAGAGTCGTGAGGAGGATCGGGTGCTCCTCAGCTGAGGGTTCCGAACCGATTCCTAGGTCGATTCGATCCGCGCACTTGGTGAAGTCGTTCCGTCAGCCGTAGGATGCGGCGGACCGAAACACTAGTTGATTCGGTCCACTGGTTGTGAAACGCGAGGGGCCGAATCACAGGCCGATTCGGTTCGCTGCGTGTGGAACGCGAGGGACCGAATCACCGGCCGATTCGGTTCGCTGCGTGTGGAACGCGAGGGGCCGAATCACAGACCGATTCGGTTCGCGCATCTACTCGCGCGATGCGAGCCGAATCCCTGAAATCGATTCTGCTCGCCGGGGTGAGCTGCTGACGGGCCGAATCACAGATGGATTCGATCCGCGAGATCCGTGGCCGGAAAAAACGAATCACAGATCGACTCGGTTCTGTTGAGTCATGGGCTAACGCGAAACAGGCCGTAGCGCAACAAGCAGGTGGCGGAGTTTGCCTGATTTGGCGAGTACTGTGTCGTCACCACCTGCTGATTGTATTGCTGCTTCATAGCTCATCAGGAATTGCTTGGGGTTGGAGTGCCCATCGAATCTTGGTAGGGTGACCGCCCTATAGTGCGGTGGCCAGGGTGCTACTTGCAGTTCTCTTGACAGTGGTGATGTTGGGTCGCATGGTCTGCTAGGTAAGACTCGTATTCCAAAGCTGTGATTTATTTGATCTGCAACTTGGTGGTTGATTGTGTTGTGGCTGTTTTGCGACTGCCTTTGTTCCCCATGGCTAAGATGGTGTGTCAGGTGTTGCTGTGTTGCATGAGCAAGGTTTTGAGTAGGGTTGGATGCCGTGGCTGCTTGCAGTTGCCCTACCTCTCTCTGTAGGTTTGAAAACTCTTGCCTGGCGCGAGCAATCTGCTCCTGCATCTGGCTGGTCTCTTGTTGGGTTCTTTGTGAGGCTAGGTTGTCTCGGAGCCGTCTGAGGCTTTGCAGCTCTTCTTGCAGTCTTGCTAACTCGACTTCTTCTGGGGTTGTTTGGTTGTTCGGTTGGGCTGCGGCGCTTGCACTTGGCACTGCTGCTGGCGCCGGATCTCTGGGTGGCAGAACAGATTGAGCGGCCTGCTGGCCTAAGCCTTGCGCAGGGTCAGTGACTGTTTCATTGGAGGCTCGGTTGGTGGTACGGCTTGAGTTTTTGGTGGTCCGCTTCTTGGGAGGCATCGTGGGTTTGTTCGAGTCACACAAACGGTGGGCGCCTCGTGTTGGCTCGAAAGCGAACTCAGAAGCCAACACGAAAATGAGAGATGAGACCAGAAAACAAGAGCCGAAAGAAGCGATGTCTCAATAATGATCAATGAATAATCCGAACCGTTACAAAGTGGTGCGCCCTCTCCTTTTATAGGGAGGCGGAGGGTCACTCCCTCAGTCACATGTTCCCTTTCTACCCCTACCTGCTACAATTGTGCTGGAAATATTCTACTTTAACGGATACAAGGGGAATTTTACATGAGGAAGCCAATTTCGACTTGCTTTCGTCTTTGCATGTACTGAGACGCTCGATGTGTTCCGGCTCGACTCTGCGCTCCGGGCCTCCTCCATCCTTCCTCGTTGACCTGTTCACAAATGGCTGTGCACCATGTTAGGCCGTTAGAGTCGTGAGGAGGATCGCGTGCTCCTCAGCTGAGGGTTCCGAACCGATTCCTAGGTCGATTCGATCCGCGCACTTGGTGAAGTCGTTCCGTCAGCCGTAGGATGCGGCGGACCGAAACACTAGTTGATTCGGTCCACTAGTTGTGAAACGCGAGGGGCCGAATCACAGGCCGATTCGGTTCGCTGCGTGTGGAACGCGAGGGACCGAATCACCGGCCGATTCGGTTCGCTGCGTGTGGAACGCGAGGGGCCGAATCACAGACCGATTCGGTTCGCGCATCTACTCGCGCGATGCGAGCCGAATCCCTGAAATCGATTCTGCTCGCCGGGGTGAGCTGCTGACGGGCCGAATCACAGATGGATTCGATCCGCGAGATCCGTGGCCGGAAAAAACGAATCACAGATCGACTCGGTTCTGTTGAGTCATGGGCTAACGCGAAACAGGCCGTAGCGCAACAAGCAGGTGGCGGAGTTTGCCTGATCCACGTCCCAACAGTTAGAAAAACTTCTTTACTTGAGAAAATCATAACACAGCCGTCAACCTTCTTTTTGTTTGCAAAAGGAGGGAGTTACGTTAAAATTGAGCACAGTACACCCCTGAAACTGAAGAAAAGAGTTGTATTAATATCTACCAGCCATTCATTACTCAGAGATATTGCAGCTACAGTTTATTTTTGGCATTATTAAGAATTTAAGATGACAAAGAACAATTGTTACTGAAGGTAAGCATGAAATGATTTTGCCTAGCAAAACGCTACCCTTTTCACTGCGTAAGGCTGCCTAAGCAGACTCGATGGCCCCACCGTCAGCGACGAGGCAGTGCTGCATGCAAAGCGTGACAGGGGGCCTGCACAACGAACGGCAAGTTGCGATTTATAAAAAAAAGAACAAGTTTCCAGTTGGAGCGCCCCGACCCCTGGTCTTCTCCTTTTTTTTTTCACTTGCAGTGTCAGTGCTAGAGCACAGCTTATGAGGACACACGAAACCAAATATCACTATGGACTGTTAATTTATTTTTGGCTGTAAAAAGGCACAGAAGAGTTGTACTAAAGACGAGCATGAAACGATTTTGCGTGGCAAAATGCTACCCCTTTTCACTGGCAGGTGGGCCAACTGCGTAGGCAGTCTCAATGGGCCTACCGTCAGCGAGGAGGACGGAGCTGCAGCCTCCACGCAGCGTAACAGCTAGGGACTAGCTTGCACACCAAAAGATAAGGAAGAAGTCCATTTAACCCCTCTCAACTTTCGACGTCATTCGATTTTCCCCATAAACCATAAAACTAGGTATCTTGCCCCTTTAAACTATCCATTTTACCCCCCTCAACAGTTTCGAGGGTAGTTTTCACCTACGTGGCAGCGGTCACACATGGCAGCTACACTTTCCCCTTCTCTGCCTCTCCCATCTCTTCCACCCTTCTCTATCCTCCTCTCTTCCCTGTTGGGGCGCGACCATGCTAGATCTCCATAGTCGTCGACCTCACCTTCTCCTCATCCTTCTGCTGCGATGGCGTCCTCAGCACACCGGAGCTCCTCCACGTTGCCCGAGGTCACCACCGAGGGCGGGGAGGGAGTGGGGGAGGGGGTGGCGCGTGACCTCGGCGGCCGTCGAGGCCGAGAGTCGCGGCTGCCCGTAGCCGGATTCGGCGGCGTGGGCCAACGCACGCCAGGGTCGCCGAAGCCGTGGGGGCATGGATTGAGCACGGCGGCGTGGATCCGAGCGACGTTGGCCATGGCGCCCTTAACTCCTCTCTCTGTTCCAGCAGCGAGGGCAGCGGGACATGGCGGCCCCACAAAAGCTACAACGACCGATGGGGCCCGACCTCCCGCCGCGGTATAACGACCGGCAGGGCGATTTGAGGCGTGGCCCCGGCGGCGTAAGCTGCCGTCACGGGCGCCCTAGAACCCACGGGGAGCGTGCAGGCGGGTCCCTATCGGCAACGAGGGCGGCCAGCTCGGCGCCCCAGCACCCAGCCGAGAGGATGAGGGCGGCAAGCCCGGCGCCCCAACACCTTGCGAAGAGGGCGAGGGCGGCCAGTACGGTCCCAAACAGCTCGCCCTACCCCCCCCCTGGAAAAGGGCGAGGGCGGCGACGGCGGGCGCCCCGACCATGCTTGAGTGCGAGAGCTCTAGCACCGCCGCCGCTCGGGGTCGCCGGCCGGCCGGGCCACCCCATCGGGAAGAGAGGAGGAAACGGTGGAAAGAGCTTAGCAGAGGAGGAAGAGAGAGAAAGGGAGAGGGGAAAGGCGCCTGCCATATGGGGCCTGTTGCCACGTCAGCGTAAAGCACCTCTAAAACTGTTGAGGTGGGGGGGGGGGGTGAAAACGAACGGTTTGGATAGTTGAGGAGGGCAAGATATATGATTTTGCAATTCAAGGGAAAAATCGAACATCAATAGTTAAAGGGGTTCCAAAGGACTTTTTCCAAAAGATAAGGGGGCATTCTCTCTCTGTTTTTTTTGAAACTGAGCAGCAGGCTACCTATTTTTCTATTATATATTAAAAAGCACATGTACAATTTTAAGGTCGGAGATCCAAAAGAAAACAGGTATAAGAACTATAAGTGACTATTCATCCCAGATTTAATCATGCCACCATTGGTTTTGCTCTAAGCAAGACCAGATTAAGCTCAATAACAAAAAATTTTCTCCATCTAGCAAATGATATTGATGCTCCATCGAAGATAATGATAAAGGGGCACCCCCATTTTATAGTATAATTGTGGTTTTTCTCTCCTTTTCAACTTTATAATTTTTGCTTTTCACTATTCATAAGTCAATGAATTTTGTCCCTAGTCAATGGTCAAAACAAAGGGCAAAATCGTAAGGACTAAGGGTAAAATGGCAAAGACTAGTGAATATCCAAAGACAAAATCATAATGTTAAAAAATAAAGGCAAATCACAATGCACTTCAAAATAGGTGTAAGAAAGAAAACCAAAAATAAATTATCAAATCAATAGTCTATTTTAAAAATATCTGCCACTTGATAAAATATTCTTGGGAGATCACCTCATTAGAGTTCAAAAGACTTATTTATTTGAAAAAATTATAGAGAAGACAAATATCTATCTTTTTTTTTAAAGTAGGGAGTTATAGTAAAATTGAGCACATCACACCCCTCACATTAAAGAAAAGACAGGGAGTTTATTAGACATTATTTAGGAGATCTTGCAAATCTTTGCGAGGACTAGTAATTTATTTCTAGCACAGAACAGGTGTTTCTTTTTTTTGATTTTTTTTTTTTTTTTTTTTTTGACGCCTCTCGTCTGGGTACAGCTGTAGTATCTGCTCATACACGTACACGCACACACACCCTACACACGCACACCGCACTCACACACACTATACGGTACAAACAGCCCTACAACTACACTCAGAACCGAAGACCGCGTCCTTCTGGAGATCACCGGAATCCTCCTAGACTCCGTAGGCGACGGGCGCGTCGTAATCCCTTTGTGGCGTCACGCGTGAGAGGCTGTAGATTTATCATGGGAATAAACCCCGGTGAGAGACGCGAGTTCGATTCTGGGAATCGAACTCGCGCCGGTAGCGAGCACACCTGGCTGCGCTAGCCACCCGAGCCTAGCTCGGTTCTCAGAACAGGTGTTAGTAAATATACATGCAGTGACTGAAGATAAGCACGAAATGATTTTACCCAGCAAAACGCTACCATTTTCACTGACAGGTGGGCCAACTGTAGGCAGACTTAGCCATACCGGCAGCGTAGCTAGGGGCCTGGCTTGCACAGCGAACGGCACGCAGGTGGAGCGCCCCGACCCGTGGTCTTCTCCTTTTCCCCTTCTCACTCGCCTTGCGTTTCCTCTCACATCAACTCCGCCCTGCCTGCCTGGGCTCCTCCCATTGCAGAATCTTTTCCTCCTCCGACCGGTAAAGCGATCCTCTTTCCTCTTCCTGCTGCGGAGCGCGGAGGGCGGCGGCGGCGGCGGCGGAAGGGGGCCTCTCGTCGCCGGTGATTATTAATTTCCTCCTGCATTTTTATTTGTTTTCCTTTTTGTTGCGCCGGGCGATTTGGGGCCGATCGAAGCGGAAAGATGTGCTCTTCTGGTCCGACGCGGTGGGGATTTGCTCACCTTCGATTTATCTTCATCCGGTGCGGGGATTTCTTTTTGTTCTTGCTGCGTTTCTTGTGGGAGTGGGGTTTTTGGTTTTTTTCCGCCCATGGCCACTCGTGTTAACTGGTCTGCTAGTATTCAATCCCTTTTCTTTTCTTGGATGGGATAAATCTTCGGCCATTTCTTGGGGAAAAAAAACCAGGGCGTACAAGATACCGTGCATTCATTTCACGCTCTGGTATTGGCTCTTGTGTCTCGTATCGCTACGGGTTTTGATTTGTGCGCCGACGTGGAAATCCCCTTCCTTCTCTTTTTAGAGGGAAAAACTGCAGTGTTATAGTTTCTTTTATGTTGAATTGTGTAACCCTCATATGGAAAAAAAGTTAGACATTGCTATCGCCCTTCATGCTCTGCTACTGTTTTTTTTTAAACTGCAGTTCATGATCGGATTGTAATTTAATTTGTATACCAATGTTTACATTTCCTTTTATGGCAGCTGGGGAATGTTGCATCGTTGAGCTCATTTATATACATATATATTAAAACAATTAAACACATGTTTGATGTTTGCACGGTAGGATTTGGACCGTTTTCTTTTACCTGTTCGTTTCCTTCGTGTCGTTCTTTCCTCCATATTGAATTGTGTAAACCTCATCTGAAAACAGTTTCTGCAATTTGTGCTACGTGGTGAGCAGGTCTTGCTCTATAATGGCAGAGGCAAACAGAGGATCCAAGGGAAAGGCTTTAGTACAGTATTCAGATGGGATCGAGGAAGAAGATTGTTCAAGGGTGTACCACTTTCAGTTCCTGTTGCCAAGTGGTGTTAGCACCAGCCTCACACTGCATGAACCTGGGGAAGAGATGTTGGTTCATGATCTCCTTCTTAGTGTCAAGAGGGAGTTGAAAAATGCTCCTGTGGGAGGTGGACGGATGCGGGAGATACACTGGGATGGCAATATTTATCTAACTGACCTGCTTGACAGAAAGATAACAGACAAAATCAAGTTGAGCGACTATGACACCAAAAGTACAAACATATTAAGACTCCATGTGAGTCCCTAACTATTTCTATTTTCTATCATAACAATGACTTTAGTTTTGCTTCATGAGATGGTACTATCAGATGCTGTATTTGATATTTCAGGACGAAAAAGGATGATTAGTCAGTACATTTGAGGTGAGTATTAGATATAATGCTATTCAGATTCTCTACTCTGACATTTTACCACTTCACCTGTTCTTGAAAGCACTAAGCACTATGCACTTCTTTAAAAGTTGAGGCTAGCATCCTATCCTTCTAAGATACAACTTCCGCATTAGTATCTTGTTGAGACCATAAGATTCTTGTGTTTGTGTTTTGAATTCACAAGTTTTCAGAAATCTATTGAGTTCTACTGAGGTCAAGTTGTAGGATTAATCTCTATCTTAGTTCTTACTAAACAATTGTTATAATGTTATCTACAGAATATGTGGGACCTTACCCCTCAGACTGATCTGGTTCAAGTGCTTCCAGCGGAATATAGCACTGAGAGTGCTCTTGTTGACCTCACTGTTAGTTTTCTTGTTAGAATCCTATATTTTAATTATAGCTGGTTGGTCACACTTTCTGATGGCCCCCCTGCCTTTCTTTGTTCCTTTTTCCTCTTCTCAGGATAATGCACTGCAAGCTTTGTGGTTAAATGGTAGCGGTGAAAGGAAGCTGATCAGGTTAGCACCCCGTGCATTTATATCATCAACAACAAAGTCCTAGGGTCTAAATGAACCAGTCTTTGATATTGTTTCTCTGTTCAACTTCAACCTGTATCTATATATTTTTTAGCTAATAATCTATATTTGGCGTATAATGCTAAAAGAAAAGTAAATGGGTATCTGTTGTCAGAAGAAGCCTGCAAAGTCATTTTCCTAATGTTCTAGGTCAACAGGTTAAGAAATGTTGCTATGATGCACTTTATTTTTAGCTTGCATTATTTCAGTGAGTATTCAATATGAATCCACAGAGTAGGGTGTTGGGTTTAATGTTACCATACAAGTAAGAAAGAAAGAATTAACACCGACTGAGCTAAAAGTTGAAACTGCTTTAAATTTTTTTTAAAAATATGAGGGTACTAAAGTGCACTAAAAAAAGGGCGTACCCAGTGCCGTAGGCTCCCGCACTATGCGGGGTCTCGGGCAGGTTGTTTAGCGCACAGCCTTTCGTGCACATAAATGTGCAGAGGCTGGGGCTTGAACCTGGACCTTCCGGTCACAGGCGGTGAAGCTCTACCACTCACTAAAGTGCACTAGATAAACAAAAAAGTTAATAAAAAATGACGTAGAAGTATTGGCTTGGTTTTCCTTTTAGGGGCTCTGAAGAGGTGTCATCGTTCATTAGTATTATTATGACGATAACCAGTTAGCAAGATTGAATTGCATTGTTTCAATGAATTCATACGTCATGATGCTTTCTGCTGTCAGTGTTTATGAGACTATTTTTGTGATCTTACATTCATTATTTAGAGTTTTGTCTTGCTTCCGTATTATTGCAGTATTTAATTTCTAGTTCATACATGTCATCCGGACTGCACAAACCTGGTGTGGTTACTGAAACTTGAATCCTTCTTACAGGATAACTCTTGACAAAGAAAAGATTGTGATTTTTGACACTGGTAGGGGAATGGATGGTTCATATGGGAACTCTATCTCTAAATGGTAAAACATGATATATCTTGATGGGTCATTTTTCATGCTGTGAATGTACTGGGGATGGTGTAGTGAGTGCTTTGTTCATAACATTGGATACATGCCTTGTAGTATTCAAGCTTCTTTAACCTTAAATACTTGATGACCAAAGTGTCAGCAAAAGCTCCAATTCTGAAGCGGATGAAAAGTTCTACTTCTGCACACTTTATTGAAGTTCTAAAACTATGATATGTAGATCACACAATTCTATGAAATATTCTGCCCAATTAATATGAATCAGAGCTAGTATACAAGAGTACTTCACTCTTTTTCTTTAGTTGATTCTCAATTGATTCTTGCATCTATATTTGTTGGAAGTATACTTGAGAAGAAAAGTGGTTTTATTAAGTTATGAACGATCTTATAACATTCTTTCAAGTTGCAATATAAGAAATATATAAACCACACCAGTACTTGTTTTTTTTATGTTTTTGTAGTGATTTTCTTTCAGATAATTAACAGTATGTTAAAATTAATCTCACATCTTGTACAGGGGAACAATGGGTTCTTCAAACCATAGAGTATTTCGGGAAAAAGGTATTGGTGGGAAAGCACCATATCTATTGGTGAGAATTGTTCACTGATTCGAGCGCCTCAATTCATTTCAGTTGCATTGCATTGTATTTGAAAAAAGGCTGTTATTGTTTAGATAGCATCTTGACTGCGCACACATGCAGATATTTATTCAGTAAAATGTGCAGATATTTGAAGTTGTCAAAAAATGGATAGAGTAAATTTACATCCACATTTGGTTGTTTGGATTCCCAGGAAATGTAATTATAGATTCAAAAACCAGAACCTGGAAGCCCCACCCCCAAATCGGGCAGTCTCTCTTTAGTTCCTTTTTTCCCCTAAAGTGAGTCTTTTCTAGAGGTGCTAGTACTGACCATATTTGCTTGTTACTCTGCAAGCATGTGAACTCAATTAAAAAAGCCTTTATTGGCCTTGTGGCCAGGTACTCGAGGAGTGTCCTAACATGGCTGTTGGCAGTCGATTTGGTTGCGAATGGTTGTACCATAACTTTGTTTGAGGAGAGGTACTCTGGTTGGGCACTGGTTTGCGTTGACACCCAAATACCGGCAAGCTGAGGCCAACCATGGTGGGAGCGTGAGCTGAGAGAGATACATGGATGTGGGCATGGATATTGACGTGGTCACCATGTTAGCTAAAGATGGGCATGTTGCTGCCACGTCTGACAAAAACCATGGTGTTTAAGAGTCACTCTAAGGTCGGGAAGTGGGTGGGTTGATTTGTGGATTTGAGCAACAATTAAATGTCAAATATTGAACGTGTTTGTTATGTAGAGATATCCAAATTTATTTACCATAGGAAAAAGCATATTGGGTGGTCCACCTGTTTTTTAAAATGCATGACATTAAACTTACAAGAGCCCATTTCTAGAATTGTGTATAGTATATTTACATTTTTCTACATTTTAACATAGCTGTTGAAAGATGGACGCTATGCAGTGTAGTCCTTTGTTGACACTCTAGCCTGATTTAAAGAAATTCCCTGGCTCCATATTTACTGTTTTCTTTTTTCATCTTCTTTTTCGTATGGAAATAGGCCACATTTCTCCATAAACATTTTTTATATTTTGCTATGGAAAACATCATGAATATCTTAATTCAAAAGTATTTTTATACAGAAAGAATTTAATATGTAGGGTACTTATGTAATAGTTAAATCAGCTATCCACATGCCTGAACCAAAGAGGCTTTTCGATTCCCTAATAATATTACTTTATTGATGCCTTTAAATTTTTATATAAGTTTTTTTCCCTTATTGTTTGTTGCTCATGTTAGTTTCATCTCTAGTATACTCAACTTGCTTGGGACTAAAAAGCTTTGTTATTGTTGTACTTATGTATTATTTATCTCAAATATTGCAGCCCTTTTTTGGCATGTTTGGTTATGGTGGAACTATTGCCTCAATGCATCTAGGAAGGTATGCATTTATCACATGATTTATATAGAAAGTTGCAGTTACTGTGCTTTATGAGTCTGTGTTAGCGTATATTGAGTATTAGGCAACTCCGGATATGGTTAGATTAGGATTCATGTAATCCCAAGATAACCTTCCTTATCTCTAGGAGAGGCTACTTGCCCTCCAAGCCATGTACTCTCATATATACTGCCCAAGGGGCTCAATGCAATACATCGACCACATTATACACATCCCACAATCTTACAGTCTGTTCTGTTTCTTCTGTGCAACAGAATTGCTATCGTTTCCTCTAAAACTAAAGAATCAAGAAAAGTGTTTACCTTACACCTTTCAAGGGAGGCCTTGCTGGAAAAAACACTATCTAAGAATTCCAAACATACTTGGAAGGTTTTTATCACTCTCCAATTTTGGCCTCAATGCTACTTTATTTGCTGTACTTTTGCAAAGTTAATCAGATCAATATCTCTGGATTGCAGACTGCTGGAGGAGTTAGGGATCCATCTAAAGAGGAGAGGCTATTATCACCACACCAGAGTTTTACCCAGGTGGTTGCATGGCGTTTTTAAACCACTTTCTGAATGTTCTAGTCTCCTGAAAGTGTCCTTTGTTGAATACAGTTCCCAGAAAAAGAAAACAAATGTGACAAGTTTCCTATAGCAGTTTTCTAGGATATTTTTGCTCACTTAATATTTCATGGAAAGATTGTCCTTTCTACAGGCGCCTTCATTTTTAGTGAAAACTCTTCAATCAATATGTATTATCTATGTTGCTATGTTGTGTGTCATAGGGAGTATCTGTTCTCAGGTATGCCACATGCTTCCCCCATCAGCAGAAATGAGGAGTTGAGCTTTCAGCAGAGCTCATTTAAAAAAAAATTATATATGATGCTGTGAGTGACTGGTTGTAAAAAATAGATCATCAGTATAGGCCATCCTGTGCCTCGGTGTCCTTAATGGAGCTTCTTTTATATGAAGCTGGTTGTATGGGTGAGCGCTGTGTGCTTGGGTATCTTCTAGGACCATGCTTTTTTTTTGGCAGTTCGTTCATAGTCTTGGTACACTGGTGATACTGTATGAGTTCTGAACCTTTGTAATTTGTTGCCGTTAAAAGTAATGAAATTCGGGAGTGGTCCCTGTTGTGAAAAAATTGTCATATATACTTCTTTAAAGCCTTGTTCGGTTACCTCAGATTAGTTCCGGACCGAAAATGATAGGTACAACAAGAAAATCATGATAGATACAACAAGAGACCGGAAATTATTCCAGGCCGGGAACAAAATTGCTCATGATAGGTACAACAAGAGACATGGATTGATTCCACACCTCGACTCATGAATTGATTCCCAGTCTCTCGTTGTACCTATGTGAGTCTATTTTGTCGCCGGCCCGGAATAAATCCCGGTCTTTTGTTGTATCTATCATGAATTTCTATTGTACATATCATTCCTGACCTGGAATGAATCCGAGGTAACCGAACAAGGCCTAAGTGTGTTTTGCAACCAGTTTTCACCATTTTTTGTTGCAGTTCTATGAAATGAATCCAAACACAATTTTTTTGTAGTTTGATAATGTTTTGTCAAGTTGGCCACCTTTTGAAAAAACATAAGTTGCTGTGCTAATGTTTTTATTCGCATTCACAGGTGGAGATTCGTGGGCTGAAAAAATATCTGGATGCAGACAGACTTCTTGGTTTTTTGAAGGACATTTATTTTCCATATATACAGGTTCTTATGTGAATTTATTCCATACTATAACTAGTGAGATAAATGTCCATTTTGTCTTAGCAAAGTTTCTTCTGTCCACGTACTTAAGCCTGTAGTTTCCATTTCTGCACTACATTTGGTTAGGTGATTAGGTGTAATGTTAACATGAATAGGTGCGCTTGTTCTTTGAATTCTTTATGAACTAAAGAATTTCGTGCTGAGTTTATCTGATAACGGCGAGAGCAGCATTTTTCAACTGTTTACTTGTTTGTAGAATATTAAGACAATAGCCAGAAGCCCAAAACCACTGAACCTTTTGAATAGGCCCTGGGAACTAATCTGTGCAATGGGGACATTGTAATTAAAATACAATATATTCATCGGTATCTGTCCTGATATAATTGGAATGCGCAATGCACTCATACGGTGAGGTCACTTGGTAAATTGTTTTATTTAACCAACCTTAACTGGTGCCTTTCTCAAGATCCAATTAAAGGATCACCTGTTACTGGCCTTACCAATCTTCTTGGCAGGTAGAAAACTCTTTTTTTTTTAATAAAATAACACTGACTATCCTCACACTGGCTGCGCTGCAAGTTGAATTTCTGAATTCAAGAGGATATTTAATAGCTCCAGATTAAATCTATTTTGACTGCTGTACTGATGCAGTTAATTTTACATGTTTTATTTGTCAACTAGATATTGTGGAGAATCTCGTAATGTTCTATATGCAAATTAGGGCCATCGTAATTTGTGCAGTTAGACTAATGGGATTTATCTTAAATTTGTTCAGTATGATGAGGATATTGAATCGATGAATACAAGAAACCCAGTTGAATTCGAGGTTTGTCTTTTATTCCTGTATAAGAAAGATTAGGATGTTTCTAGTTTTCTCCATGTCAAATTTCCCTTTTGTGCTACAAGCCTCAATAGGAGGTTTATCAAACCTTGTTATTAGTCTCTTTTTGAGTGCCACACCTTATTATTATTTGTTGGAGTATAAGTGAATTGCCTACCTCTCCCCATCATCTTAAGCTTTTGGGTTGAATTGGTTGGTGCGTGCAACTCAATATGCAGAGCCAGAGGTCTCGAGTTCAAATCCTGGCGGACGCGATTAAATAAAATAAGCGCAGCCCACTCCAATTTTCACGTATGCCTCCTGGCGGAGCCTGCATGTGAGGGGGAGTGTTGGAGTATAAGTGAATTGTCCACCTCTCCTCATCAGCTTAAGCTTTTGGGTTGAACTCATTGGTGCATGCAACTCAATATTATTATCTCCTGCACTCATATGTATGTGTTACCATATTGGACCTTGTAATCTCATCGTAACAGTTATTCCTATGTCTATATTCCTAGGTTGCCTATTTTAGTTGAATGGATAAATATTTGAGTTTAGAGTGACTCCATTGTTGATTTAGGCAGGGAGGTAGTTAGATAACTATGTTGTTGATGAAAGCAAGTATGGCTGGGAATTAGTAGATTGATTATGGAGGTTCATAGCATGTGCACATATATAGGCAAGGGTTCTAGGGTTCGGTTTATAGAATAGAATAGCATCAATCAAGGGGACCCAGGGCCAGCCGGGCATATTGCCCTTTACACAATCTAACAGTAAAAAAGGACCAATAAGACTTGGGGCTGTGATGCATGTGCAACCGAGCCAGCAAACAACACATGGAGGGCTCAAAGTATCCTAAGTGTAAGATTGTGTATCATGCGTTGATTGTATTGCATTGAGCCTCTATGGCGAATATATAGGAGCACCGAGTACATGGCTTGGTGGGCACCGAGTACCTTTAAATTATTCAATTATTTCTATAAAATATTACAAGTTTATTTTCCACAATTAATATGCTTTAGCTTTAAGCTGTGTAAACTTTTATGCAAGTGGAGTATTGAAGCAATGCATAAACAGAAGTTTGAGAATTTACGAAAGTGATGTGAATCTGAGCCACCTTGTACTGGTTTGTGGTGTTTTCCTTTATGGATACATATTACAACCTTAACAATGACATCAAGTGTACAGCTCCAAATGAAATCCATGGGTACATTGCACGCATATATCTAGTGTAAATCTATTTCAATGGTATTCATGAAAACCTGTGTATTGTTGGGCAAGACGTGAGTGGAGCAAGCTTGTTCTTGGGAATGTGAGCGCCTCATAAATATTTTCTTTTATTTTGATGAGTCTGGCCTTTCCAATCCTCACTAAATGGCCCACATGCAAAGTTTGCATAGCTGCAATCAAATGCTCCATATGCTATAAAAAAATGCAGATCTATCATTCTTTTTTTTATGAGTGGTACCTTGTTGTGGATGATATCTTTCAGGTTAATGGTGTGAATTTAGCAGAGGTACAACAGGGTGAAGTCACAGTAACTAATTTGCACTCTTCGAATGGTCCTGATTTCATTTTGTACCTAAAGTTTACAGAAGCAACAACAGGTAATACATTTCTTGCATTGAAACTAGGATATGATATTTTTCTTTATTTGCCTTACTTTGTTTTCATTTTGCATATTTAGCTTCTTGTCAAGCCCATGCGCGGTTGAAGTGTGTCTACTTTCCAATTACAAAGGTATTAACAAATTTGTAATGAGCTATGAATATGTTGAAGTGTGCCCATACTTACTTTATGTTCTTTTAGGGAAAAGAATCTATAGATTCTATCTTGGAGAAGTTAAAGAATGATGGCTATGAAATGAAAGAGAACTTCGACAACTTCTCTCGTGTATCAATACGTCGACTTGGGCGTTTACTTCCTGATGCTAGATGGGTAATACTATTAAAGGCCAACCATAATCGTGATGTGTTCTTTGTGAAACATTTTTTATCTGATTTTTTACATAGATAATGACTAAGCCTACGTTTGGTGAAAAACATTCTGTTGCATGACATCCATACTAATGTTTTCCTATGCTGGTCTTGCTTTTTCATCTACTCTTGTAGCATCCTAGCATTTCCTTATCTTCCGTTGCTGATGCTAATGATCTCTTACAATTTTTCACAAGCTGCCAGTAGTGAAGATCTTAGCACTTATTGTTTTCTGTATATTTGAATATTGTAATCACATGATTCATTGTTTCTTAAAACATACCTGGATTTATTCCATATAGCTTTTGCACAGCTTTACATGTAATAAAAATTAGGTTATTAAATGGGAATATATATTGAGCCTGCCTGCTTCCAGCGCTTGTCTGATCATTTACAACCCATTTGGTTAACTGATTGGCTTGATAACATCATCTGGTACTATGCCAAGATAGAGTTACTCAGAGAACCTCTATGTTGCCTCATTTTTTTGATACCTTGATAACACCGACCAGCCCAAAACATTCCATTGGGTACGAATAGTTGATGCACTCAGTATCCTTCAGAGTTTGCTTAATTGACCAAGTTGTTTACGTGGGGGGACGCACTGGCCACAGGGCCGCGCGGCACCCTGCCCAATGGCCCAAGGGGCCAGCCTAACCTCACGGTCTAACACATATAAACTCATAGGGAGCATCCAAACAGAGCACTTTTGCATTGACTGCTTCATTTGCCTTTTTCATTAATTCTTTTTAACACATCATCATTTATTCACTATAGGGTCCTCTTCCGTTCATGGAAGCTAAATACAGAAAAGGCCACAAGGCAGAGTTCTTTAGGCGATGCTGCAAGAGGGTGAAGTGCTTTGTAGGTAAGGTTAACATACTCCTACAGTCCTGCTTACCAGGCAACCAATTTTATCGATGTATTTATGTGGGTAGTTTTGTGCTGAAAAACCAAGAAAGCTACGTTTTGGATATTCATGACTTGTGAACTTAAACTTAGTTTTCCGTTAACAGGCTATTATTTTTTCGAACTACACATGAGGGTTGCTTGTCATTTCATTAAGGTAGAACAAAGAGCAAACGAGTCAGGTCAGACCCAACCCGAGTACAAATATAACCCCCCCCCCCCCCCCCCCCCCCCCACACACACACACACATGCATACACACCCACACCACCACCACCAAAAGCTAGATTACAGTCGCGCCACAGCTCATAGGGAAAAAAAACACGACCAGGGTCAGCGACTTGGCCCGGAGATCTGTAGTTTAGAAGCACATGCCATGCACCATTAGCTACCCTCCATCTTCAAATATCTGTATTTTTAACAAGCGAGTAGCTGATGACACATTGATTTTTTTTTTGTTTTAACATATTTTAATGTGTATTTTGACAACAAAAAAGTTTACACAATCAAACTGGAAAATGCTATGTTGTTGGTGCATGCTTATCTTAGTTCGAGAAAAAAACTGTCTGATCCAGACAACTATAATATTTTATTATTTCGTTGCTTAAATAATTTAACTTTTGTTTTCATTTTTGCAGAAACAGATGCAGGGTTCTCCCCAACACTTTCAAAGGTAAATTCTCATATTTTAGTCCTTATCTGTTTCTACTTTTTTTTATTTCAATTCGTATGCTACCTGGACGTATGAATTAACATGATTTTTAAATTCTCATAGATTTGTTGGCCCTTCTTGGGTTGCAACAAGAAAGTTACTCTTATACCATCTATAAGAGGATATACCATCTTATACCATATATTCCAGGGATGTTCTTCCCAGTCTTGGATCGAAATTGTTTGCTTCATAGCATGAGCTCTATGAGGTGGTACATATAGCTGCTTGTTAACTATTGGCTGTTCTGAAACATGTTCAGATCTATGAACTTGGCTTGTATGAGGATGTGGTTCCTAAGGAGTAACGTTGGAACCCTCATCTTCCATTTCTGGGTCTTCTTCTTTTGCAAGCTTCTTGATTGCCTTCACTAATAGATCAAAGCTGTCTTTAAACGTGGAATTACAGTCTTCTTGCTTCTTTATGAATTCATCAACAGTTCTTCTAAGACCATCCACTTCTACTGCAGTAGCATATGGCACTGGTCCATCCACAGATTTCTCATCTGCAGCCATCTTCCTTGTGGAATCGGTTTGGTTGCCCTCCCCAATTAGTTCCACAAGATGCCTACCGTCACCTAGACACGGATTTGGTTTAGGAATTTTACACAGGAACTAGTCCTGCAACCCTGACCAAAGAGTGTCTGCCGTCAGCTCCACCGAAAACAAATCTCACTCAGTTTCCAGAATTTTACACCAGGACAACTGCCCAGTAACCCTTGCTGAGGAAGATTGCTTGCTGATTTTGGGGAAAAATGGGGTGTTCTCCACAGATCCGGGTGGGAGGGTGGGATTTAGGTGATTGAGCCACAACCACCAACCACCGCGTCGATCGGACTGAATCTGAGAGATTTGGCTCTGGAATTTATTGGATCCGGCCAAGGATGCCGGGCTCTGGATACCTTTGTCAGAATCTGGCTAAGAACGATGGGAAAAAGCAAATGAACAGCCGGGGATTTGGGAAGAATTACACGATCTCAGCACGAAATAGACAAGAGCAAGCAGCAACTTTACTGAATCGAAGGGAAAATTCAGAGGAACCCCGATACAGATCAATCACCAATGAGGCGATGAAGGTTGCTACCTACGCTACTCAACTAGGGTTTCATCCCCATATTGTTTGATCATTATTACAGACCAGGGCAAGTCCTAAATAGCATTGGACTGGCTAAAGTAAAGTAAAAAGAGTTTTAACTGGAGTAGGTGCCCTGATTACCACCCGATAATGGGTAAAACAGTAAAGGGCGGTAAAGTTTGGGTAAATTCGTCGACGGACGTTGGATGCTCCGGAGATGGTGTAAGATGGAAGTCGTCAAAGCGTTACAATGGCTGTCGACTTCTACTTCTTCTGCTCTGTTGACGCCAACTCGTTGTATCTTCTGAAACTCTGAATGGTGATGGCATTGCAATGCCTAACACTGCGGCTCCTAAAAATCGAACCAACGAAGCCATGGAGCGGCATGACCATAGATCTGGAGGGACGAGCCATACCACGTGCACGTGTCGAGCGAGTCAGTGAGTCACTCTTGGGTTGCAACAAGAAAGTTACTCTTATACCATCTATAAGAGGATACCTTGGTAGATCAAAGCTAAAAAATATCTAAAATAATTCTCCTGGTCACCGTAAGTTGAAGGTGTTTAGACCAGTAATATGACTACAATCAGTTATGGCATTATCTAGTAGAATCTCAATCGCATGTATGTTTCTGATTTGGAACATATATCTAAATTAGAACATATATGTGAAACCTAATAAAATTATAGATTTACAAAATCTTTGAGCAAGTGTTCTCATTTATTTTCCTACACCCATCCAAATATTCAATATGTTTTGATTCCATTGGATGATATAAAGTTTTTATTGGTCAAAGTAAAAAAATGTGTTAGTTCATATAATATAGGATTATAGCATCACTTGTTTTACATGAGGCAGCATTACATATTTCATGAAAGTAGTTTGAACCAAACAGTATAACATATGGTGTTCCATGTGCAGCTTTATGTCTCGTGTAAAGTAAAAAATACCCAGGAGTTGTCATCTAAGTGTTTCAAATTCCTAGGATGAAATATTTCCACTAAACTATCGTTTCAGAAAGTAGAAATTTTGCAGATAGTGTATAACATTGATATGCATATTGTATGTACCCAACAGGGTTGTCTTGATATTGTTAGATATCCCCATATTCAATGAGTTAGGCACTTGTTCCTTGTATGTGCACTCAACAATGTTGCGTTACTAACTGGAATTATGTTAATTCTGCAGACTGATTTAGCACAACACAATAATTTTACGAAGGCACTTCGTAATTGGGGTAGCAGTTATTTTAAGAATACCTCAGGTTTGTTGTTCACCCCATCTGATTTACTGATCTAGCAGTCTTTTGACATTTACTAACTAACTATGATTTAATAATTCTAATACTTGTGGTTGGTCCAACTCTTTTGCTAAATAGCTGACGTTGATGTTGAAGCTCGTGACAAGGACAGAAAATTAATAAGTTATAATCAGCTGGAGAAACAATACTATGATTGGATCAAGGAAATGCATGACAAGTATGATGTGGAAATGGATGGTGGGGATGATGAACCCACCCTTATTATCAATCCAAAGTGCAAGGAACGACTTGGAATATCCAGTGATGGTGAGGGATTACAGATGCATTAGTGTTGTGCTTATTGTATGCTTATTCAATTAACAAAGCATGAAGTTCTTGGAACATCATTTATTATATCTTTATTAAAATTCTGCAGTTGAAGTCATTAGAGTTCATAGATCAATCAGCAGAAAAGGAAAAACGTGGAGGAGAGGAGATCATCTGAAAATTCTTTCTGGAGCACCCGGACGGATGAGAAATAGTTTCTATTCACTGAAAAGTTCTTTGTGTACCACCTTGGAGTACATTGTTGTTGAAGGTCTTCAAGGGGATGTTTGTGGTGAGTTCACTCATTATCCTCATTCTGAAAGAGGCCGGCACATATCTTATTTCTAATGTTGGACTGCCTTATTCACAGGTGAAGCCCGCCTTATATGCAGGTCTTTTTTAATCCCATTTATCTAGTAAAAAGTTTGCTTCCCTCTTCCTTTTTTTTTTGGAAAGGTGAAGTTTCATAAAATTTCCAGGCCTATTGAGTACTCTGATGAGCAAGGATGCCTGCTCGATGAAGCTGATGACTGTATGAGCCCAAACATAAATATCCAGGAATCAGTCTCGTTTCCTGTCAGCATAATAGATAACAGAATGGTAAATTCTTGTACAAATGCATGCAAATTTCTGGCATTTGCTGTTTTTTAATTGCCACACTTGCAGTGCAAAATTATGAATGATGATTCTTGGAACCAAATGCTGAAAAAGAGAAAGGAGAAGGCTCCTGCATGGATTGAACTCATAGGAGGGGTCAGTAATTTAACAGGCTCATGTACTTTTATGTAAAATATTTATAAAATCCTCTAGAGTATGCATCTTATGTCTTTGAATTGTGCGCACGTGGCGTGTTTCGTTTTTGCATATATCTGCTACTTCAGGATCTACCATATGAAGGTGATGTAATGGCTGGTTATCAACCTCCAGACGAAATTGTAGCTGTTTTGCGATCAGGAAATTATGCGCCTAGCTCCATTGGTCTTCTTGAGCAGAAGTATATTGTTAAGGATGACGAGCTGGAGATGGTGATGGAGGTTAGACATTTTCCCAGAAGCAAAGATTGTCCTGCAAAACTTGTTGATAGAAAGGTGAAGAAGCCCTCATCGCACAATGACATATATGGACTGTATGTATTTACGTTGAGAGAAGCTTCAAGCATATTTACAAAATCTGGAGTTTACCAGTTTTTTTTCTCTGTGGTAAGTAAACTAACAATTTTATATGGAATCAATTGCAAGAATTTTTCTTTTGACCTTATGCTGTATGTTGAAATTCACTGTAGACATGCAGAGATTCAAGTGTCATTAATAAACAGACAACTATAAAAGTCTGTCCCGACTTGAACTCTAGGCGTTGTCTTTTCAGCATCGCTGGCTTGTCCACTGATAATGCTCGTGTGGATATAAGGTTTGTGCTGGGATGCATACTTATTTGGATTCATAGTAATATATGCGTAATGACGTGCTTTCCGGCTTGTTAAACATGGCCAATAAATCAGATTTTGTGCCCTTTCTCTTTCACATTACTTTTTATCTGAAAGGGACTGAGTTAACTATGCTCTTGTTGATTGGTTTAATAATGTTCAGTTGACTAAATTACTCTGGCGCATTCCATTATGTTCTCCTGTGAGGTGATTGCTAATAGCATTTTCATTGCCTCTTCAATTACTTGTCATAAAGAAAATGCTTTTAGCTGCATGCTTTTAAAGTGTCTGAACAGTCTGTTCATTCTTCATTTATAGTACCAGAATTGCAATTAGGGCTTAATATGGGCTCATACTAGACTTTACTCCAACATGTCCCTCAAAACTGCCTAAAAATGTCAACGATTGTCAGTCATGTGGAGTTCTGCACAGAACACTTGTTCTTCATTTGTCATATTTGTTCTGGCTACAGTTACTTTTTGCCTTCTAAGTTCCATAAGAATTGATATTGCAGGCTTGGATGTCCAGTTAGACGCCTTGCTGTTATAAGCGTTGATCTATATGGAAATAAAATTCCTTTCCTTGATACATCTGGCGTTATTATAACTATACTTGATGGCGATGATCTCCTTGTGCAAGTCAATGATGTTGAAGTGGAACTCTCATCAGATTCATTAACGATGAACATCATGGTATGCCATATGAACATCCTATATCACACATTATTGTTCATGATCAGGTAATTTTAATGTTTCAATGCTAATCACATTTGACATTGTTCTGTGAATGAAGGATTTTATGTTTAAAACCAGCAAGTTGGACATACTACGGCCAAAGTATGAGGCGAAGTTGAAGATATCTTCATCTGATAATGAGTTCTCTGGTATATGTCCATGTAAAGGTTAGATAGCAAGCTCTTATACCTTATCTGTTACATCCATTTATTGCAATCCTATAGTTTCGTTGATCTTTATTTCGTGAAGAATTTTTATAAGAGTTGACATGTTTTCCTGCAGTTACACCAGGTCTTCCATCATTTATTAACATGGACATGACCCTCTTCTCAGAAGAGAATTTAACTCCGGGAAGAGTGATTGATAATGTCCTTCTGGAGGTACTTAAATTATGTTGCTAAGTTGTACACTAGTTACCTAAATAAGAATGGTTAATTGGTTATTGCAGATGACCAGTAAGGGCCCAATATAGCTATTAGAAGTCCTAATGAACCATCGGAACTTGTTGAGTATTGATAGCATCTTACTTTAATAGGAGTGTAAGTCTTGACATTGTTGGGAAGAATTTGTTTGGATCTAAATCATACATCGATCTAACAAAAGATTAAGTTCTTTCCCATTCGAATTAAAAGAGAAGTTAGTTCTTCTGATCTAGGGCAAGAAAATTATTTTTGAGGAACAAATTACACTAAATACTTCTCAGCGGTACTTTCTGTTAGATGTATATGTATTCTTGTAGATTCCCCATTGTATAAGGGGCTTTGTGCATATTTCCTAATACTTGTACCTGTATATATTTGGGCCTAGAGCCCCCATATTAAATACAGGTGCTATTCATAACACTTTCTTGATAAAAAGCTTTACTGACTAATAAAAATGCTTACTTTCGAGTTAAAATCTAGAACCATAAAAAAAGATAATTCTTCATTGCAAAATGTGTATATCTTACATCTAAATTTGGGGACTGTATAAATTGTAATACCCATTCTGGTTCAGTAAGTCTTCGCATGGTGTTTGTTTGTGACCCTGAATACCACTTCATGTGGGCAGGTGTTTGATCAATTTAGCAATCATGTTGAAGAAGGAACCAAACTTGATGTCCATGTTGATGGACTCTGCTTTCTAGATAAAAAGAGCTGCACTCAGAAGGTAAATCTTTCACATAATGTATTATTATTCAAATGTATCCAGTGCATCACATCAGGCCTGAACAGATGCTAGTCATATATCTGTGTGGTTCCAATACATGCATCAATCCACTTTAAGTATAATGGTGAATTTGACTGTTCCGTTTACCGCCAAGACTTTGAATGTACACAATAGAATATTTTAATGCATTACGACATTAGTTTTATCTTTTTTTTGAACACCCACATTACTTTTTGTAACCAGATCGAGCATAACCAGAAATACTGACCCAGCCAAACCGAGAGTGCTCGGCCCAATTTCTTTCCAAGCCCAATCCTATCCTAAACCCAGTGTGGCCTGCAGAAGCTGGCAAAGATAAATTGTAGCCAGAGTCTCATTGTTTGAACTTCATATGATGAACAACTTGCGATTGTAGCTACATTGAAATGCCAATGTGGCATATTAGTTGATCTGCCTGTCTTTTTCTTTCCAATTCATGCCGCTGCATTGATACAGAAGGAACATTTCGTTTATTGCACAAAAAGAAAAAGCATTTTGCTAATTAAACTGCCGAAATATTTTTCTTATTTACGAACCAGTACCATTTGCTGTTCAAAATAGAAATATTGCGACACCTTTAATGGTGTTTTTATTGAACGGCAAAGGAGCTTCACTGTGTGATTGAAGGAATGTGGTATGATGTTAGAGAACAGTTCATTACTGTTCCACAATTTCTACATCATGTTTAACCATTGGGACCTATTTTGTTGATCAAATACTGAAGATTGAATTTTGCAGGTAAGTAGTGAGGGATTTATTGACCTTTGTGGAGCACTAAGAGTTTTGGGTGGCTTTGGTTCAGAAGGTTGGTTATTTTCTATTATGCTTATTCCAGAATTTTATACCAAATTTTCATTCTATTTACTATGCCTATCATATGCAGCTTGTATAGCAATTTTTCACCATGAGAGGAAGATTTTCTCCAAAATATTTCAAATAGCCATAAGAGAGTTAAAGGCAGTAAATGTAAGACACTTTTTTTTCTTGAACTATTGCGTATTTTTATTAGATAGTGTTTGAGGTTTCTATGTGTGTTGTTATTTAACAGGTTCCGGAAACTTGTCCAGCTGGATCCTTTTTGGACATCATATTTGAAGTTTCTGACAGTGACGGTCTGGTTGATGATTCCATAGATGGACCTCTTCATACACTTAACATCACATCGAATGAGTTACCACTAGTGGAAGGAGCACAATATGCCATTAAACATGGAAGGTGTGTGGTTTCCCACGTGCAGCTTCCACATGAACAAGGAAATGTCACTATTGTGGCATGTCACACACATTATCCTGATCTGCAAATAACGGTTCAGGTGCCAATTGCATATAACATTTCTGTCATTTTTCTATATTGTATCGAATTGTACTACCAAATTTTAACGTTTGCAGCTTCAAGTTCAAGCTTTTGATTTGGCATTGACCAGCTTTGAGGATGGACCGGAACCTATTTTGAGCGATCCAATTTCACCTGTTGACAGTTCAAATCTTTCAATTCCTTGTCAACTTACTCCTGCTCAACCTAGTCATCTTGTCACATACTTAAAAGATGTTGTTAAGGTAAGAATTGTACATTCTCAAAAGTGCAGAGAACTATACCGTTATGTATGTGACACTTGATATTTTATAGCAGGTGAAGTCTGTTTGATTGTTAAAATTAATAGTGTTTTCTAGCTAGAAATTTCTTAAAATTATGATAAACTTGCAAGCAAAACTTCAAAAAACTCGAGCATGTCCATCACTATATCTGGACTTATGCAGAAAACTGAAATTAAAGTTGGAGATACCCATTCAGAGATAAAATCTTTGGAAAAGACGCTAGAAACTCTTTATTCTTACAAGGACTCACTGGAGAAAGAAATTGGCACCCTAAAAGGTGATTTTTCTATGCCCGGACATTCTTGTAAATTTTATTGAGTGTGTGTTCATTTCTTCTGTTGTGAAATATTTCTTCTTTCATACTGTAATGTTATAATCATAATTACATGAGCTTCGGCTCCATTTGTAAAGGCTAGTTTTTGGTGTGCTGCTTTATGTACCTTCAATTTTTTTAACCAGGTGAGATTGGGCCTATGGTTGGGTCTTTATTTGATGCAAATGAGGCAATCCGTCATAAAATTATAGAAAAAATTGGTACTGCTGCTTTTGTTCTATGCTCCAGTGGTGAATGTTTCATGGATGGTGTTGTCGGTATTGTTGCCCTACTTGGAACTGTTTCAGACAGCAAAATTAGCAAGTAAGTGTTGTTTTCAGAAAAGAAATTAGTGGCTAAATTTATCTACACACTGGACTATATGTAGTTTGTTTTGCCTCTGGATTTTTCAATTTGTTTTGTAGGATGCTTGCTGTGTATCTTGGCAAAGACGACATGCTTTCAGTTGTTTGCAATACAATGGATGCGGCTTATTGCATTGAGAAATACGACACCGATGGAGATGTGGATGTTCGCTTTGGCATTCACCGTGATGCAGCTGCTTTAGGAGTTCCCATAAGGAGCAGATTTTCTATCATTTGCTTAGATGATATAGAGTAAGATCCACATTTTCTATTTTCCAAATATCATATAACTTGATAGCTAAGAACTAACTAATCTTCTAGAATAGCTTGGTTATCTCTTAGCTGTTAATAATAGTGTGGGCGTCATTTCAGCCTTCGCTTGACTGCAGCCTGTAGTAGTAAGCCTTTCCAATGATGAAGGCATATACGACATCATTAAACAAGCCAATTAATATAAAAGTTAAATTCCCCCAAGTTGGCTGTGTGGGTTGGGTTAGAGTACTGTTGTTTGAGAATAATTGGTTCTTCGTATAATTAGTACACTGCGCTATGCATCTGGCTTTACATAGCTGGACGTTTGCCAACTGTCTTTTTATGTATTGTTGAATCTCCCAAGTAGAGAAAATAATCTAGTCTTGCAATTTGTCCCATGAATTTTTGCTTTTATGTTGACAGCACATCTCTTTGGCAGGCCCTACAAAGGAGGCCTTATAGGAAACAGTCCACAAAAGGAATTAAACTTGCCATGGCCGTTTCTACACGTTTCAAAACCTAAGGGATTCAAAGGATTTGCGGTCAATATGATAAATCTTTCTGCCGAGAACTTAAGCATAACCACAAAACATGGATATGGACTCCGTGAAACATTATTTTATAGTCTCTTTGGAGAGCTTCAAGTTTATGATACCCGAAAGCATATGTTCCAAGCCATGGATTATTTCAACAGTGGAGCAATATCATTGGATGGTGGTGTTATCAAAGGAAAAGGAAAACTTCTTTTTGGTTACAGGTCAGGAATACTATTACTACCATAATTAACACTAGGTTGTTGCAGCATGCAGCTGTCTGTGCTGCCCTCAACTCTCATGCCTTTTTGTCTCTCCCAACTTAACTACATTTCGTAAGCTACTTTGGTTTCACACCATGACGTTCGATTTTGTTAGGCAGCTTTGGGATAACTAGAATGACACTTAATGAAGTATTGCCAACTGACTCGCCAATGACCACTGTGCATTTGGCTTTACTCTGAATTTTTTATTAATCCTTTATTTGCTATTACACTAGATGAAAAATCTTTTTAATCACCATTTTGATGTTTCTTATCACTTACCACCTCCAGAAAGGGCATTCATTTAAATGTATTTAGCATTGGTTATGATAAATTTGCATCTCAAAATCATTCTCTATTTTGGTAGTACATTTCGTTCCATTAGTTACCATATTAAATTAATCCGGTCCTTTTTTCAGTGATCCAAAGATAACATTTCCTGTTGCCTCTGGCTCGCCCAAAACTCCGGATGAGTTAAAAGCCCATCAGGATGTCATCGCGAAAACACGAAAGGTGGATGAAAAAGTAAAGCTTTTGGAAGCGGTCAAGGCCAATATAAGCGCACAAGAAAGGAGTCGTGAGGATCTGCTCGAGAAGTTCAACAAGCGGAAGCGCAAATTTGACGACATAGCAGAGATAGTAACACAGCCTTGTGGCGATGAGCTTGTTCTTCGGCGCACCCAGGTCAAAGTGGAGATGCCTGATTCGTAACCAGGAACGTGCCCATAGCCTCATACATATGAATTATGCCATAGCCGTGGAGGACACCTGTGTGTTTTATAGTTTGAACTGATGCGATGGGGTGGCCATATATTGTTTCCTGCCAGGGTCCATGGATATTAGTAAATCACATATTATTATGCCGTGACGTCGGCTGGGTAAACTGTCTGATGTAGCCCCGTAGGCCCGTAGCATGCTGATGCTGTAGCCTTAGGCGTCCTAATTGTTACGTTTGGTACCTTGCATCGGATCGGACCTTATACAGGCTTGTGGACGTCATGCGCCGGCCGGTATACATGGATGCTTTTAGGGTGCGTTTGTTTCGGGGACGAGGCTCCAACCCAGTTTTTGGGTTGGGTTGAACCCATCTCGTGTTTGGTTGAAGAGGTTGAGTTGGACCCAGTTTTTTGTTCTATTGAAAGGGTTGAGAGGGGTGGGTTGGATGGCAATTTGATATTGTTAGATACAGTTTTTGGTGGGCCTCACCTGTCATTGATGGGACTCACCTGTCAGCCCCATTTTACTTCTTCCTTCGGCCGTTCTCCCTCCCTTGTCGGCCCTCCTCTGCCTTCTCGCCTCCCCTGCCGCCCCTCCCTCTTCCACGCGACCTTTGCCTCCACGCCGGCGCCGTGGCCCCTTCATATCCCGCCCGGCCTCTGCCTCGACGCTGGCGCCGCCGCATCTCTCCTGTCGGCATGCTTGTCCATGGCGCCTGCCGGGAGGAGCTCGGCCCCTGCGCCCGACCATGGTGCTTGATCTTCAACTTCCAGCCCCTACTCGATCCCGATCTTCGTCCCGCCGTCGGATCCTGCGCCCGGCCGCCCGCGCCTCCCCGCTACCGGATCCCGCACCTTCCCGTTGCCAGCTGTCCGCGCCTCCCTTCGGCCGCGCGGCTCCCTGCGCCGGCCATTTCCCCGTCGGCCCGCAGCCGCAGCCGCCGCCGCCCCCAATCCCCTCCCGTCGCCGCCGGCCGAGCCTCCTCGCGCGGAGCTCGCTCAAATCGGAGCAGCGAGGTGCCGCGCCGGCCGGCCGCGCCTCACCGTTGGCGCGTGAGCCCCTCGCGGCCTTCACCGCAGGCGCGCAAGACCTCACTGTATGCCTCACCGTCGGCGCGTGAGCCCCTCGCGGCCTTCACCGCAGGCGCGCAAGACCTCACTCTATTGTTGACGGAGAGGACGGACCCCAGAGGTGGGTTGGGATGGTCCGCTCGATTTGGAAGGACCATCCCAATCCGGATCTACAGGGAATATACTCTTTTGGGTTCAACCCAAGCCACCTGCGTTTCCATCCAAACATAGGTCAAGGTGGGTTGGCTCCAACCCAACCCACCTCAACCCTCGAGACAAACACATCCTTAATCAGTTTATTTCTGTGTTCGATCTCGCCTCCGCTGTTTATTACTTGATGATACGTTATTCTGCTTTCCGACGATCCAGACGATGTATTCCGGCCGGAGGCCGGAGGGTTTCCGTCCTTCCCCTAGAGCGCTTGACGAGATAATTCTGCGCGATCGATGGCGGCAAGCATTCACAGCGCGGCACCTCCAAGATGATGGCGCCATTGTCCACATGCGTCCTGGCGCCGGGTGTGTGCCCGAGGGAAGTGACTGAGAATCATATATAGATGGACTATCGAGCGAAATAAAATATCTATACACAAACATTAGTTTTTATTATCGTATATTGCCTTTCAATAAATATAAGTATAAACTGTCAATGTGCCTAGCAGCTGACCTTTTTTCACTGCTAGATCCCCTCAAATTTTGGCTCTTGCTGCATCCGTGGCGGCTCGCTTCCAGCATCCATTGGCAAAAAAGAAAAAAAGAAAAAAAAAGAAAAGGAAAAAAGGAAAAAAATAGAAGGTGTTGAAACTACGGCTTCTCCCTAAACCAGCGAACTGCGGTGAAAACTTCCATTTCCCCAATCGTGTAGCGCCACGTTGGAAAAACGGGTGTTAGAACTAATTGAAACAATCGGGTGGTGGTTAGCTTTCCTTAAAAACATTTCAATTTATTATTAGCCTCAAGCACTAAATCACCCATTAGCCGTTTTTCACGATCGTTGCTTTTGAAAAGCCCAACCTAACAAGAGGGCAATTACATAATTATAATGGGCCATTAGAAAACAAAGTGTTAACATGGTTCGACAGACCCATAGAAAATGCAGCCCATGAAACACACACTAGGAATTTTTTTTATTTTTATATTTTTTATTTTATGATTTTTAAAATAAATACTTGTACAAAAATTGTCAAATTTAGTCTTATGTCGTCGGATCATACGGCTATCGCCGTTTGATTTGGCGAAAAGGGGCTGGCCTGACGATGGGGGTCCCTTTTGCCGTTTCATACGGCTATAACCATTTCAAACGGCGAAAGGGCCCCCACCAGTTTTCGCCGTGGAATGGCTTTTGCCGTTTAGGGGGAGGGCTATAGCCAGCCGTTTCAACTGGCTATATTTGTTTAATTGTTTTTATTTTATGAAAAAAGGTGAATAATTTAATTTAGGTTGATTTAGTTGATATATTTTTCCGCTCGATTTTGTTCCATAATATGAACTGACGTAGTTTTTGACGCATTATTTTTTTTCGGTTATATTTGCTACCGTTTAAATTTTCTACCGTTTAATGTCGTAGATTTGTTTATGATACTTTCTACGTTTGCGGTTAACCATTTTTACCGGAATGCAATAGTTAAATTTTAAGTTTTATGTATGGGATTTTTTTTATATGTAAAGAAAACGACTTAACTAGTAGAACAAAGAACATTTTTTGAAACATTAGAATTGCATAACCCGGCTTGAATGCATAGATGCATTTTAGCGAAATGAAATGATCAGGAGGTAAAGGCGTCGAGGCACCACCTCTGATCTAAACAATCTACTACTAGGTGCAATGGCATGTGTACCATATTGATAACGGTATCATGTGCTACTGCTAGTCCTAACATGCCTTTGGGTAATTTAAATCGCCGGGTGTGAAGCCTATGCTTTACTGGGTACAACGGCGATATTTTCCCTTCCTAATGGCTTCAGGGCCAGCTGCTTTTTCACGACGTGCCCTCTCTCTCTTTCTCTCCCTTTCAGCTTCACGTTCCTGTGCCGCTTGACGCTCGACCTCCTCAAACCTCTTGCGGATCTCCTCTTAGTCCTTCTTGCGCTTCTTTTCCTGCTCCTCCTCGTGCATCATTCGTTGCCACCTTGCTCTTGCCGAGGCTGCTTCATGCTCAACATGAGCCTTGTCCTCATCGGACTGCTCTGTATCTAGCCACTGCAAGAAATCACAGAGAGGTGGGGGAGTCTTTAACTCCCCAAAGTAAGAATATGAAACATGAAATGGTTAGAAAAACATGGCAGGGTTGTGAATACCTTGGCTCTCATGCTGCCAGACACCTTGGGTGGATCATACTCGAAGTTGTCACACATGAAAAACCTCATGCCATAGTAGTCACCAAAGATTTTGGACTGCACAAGCTTGCAAAGGTCACCACAGAAGCACATAGGCACATGCACCCCTTGTGGAACGACAACTCTCACCTTCCTCCACTTGAGGAGCTCTGGATCTAAACAAGCCATGGTTTCTAACTGAGACACTGCACAAGTTCAATAGCAATGGCATGCCATATATAATGAATGATTGGGTTGGTCCATAGACCGAGTCCATGATGTTTTGGATATGTTGTACATAAAAAGAGATCGAATCCAATGCAAGCGGATAAGTTCGCCACGCCGTCTTCAGTGCATGCTCTGCGCGAGACACTGTATCACAGAAAAGCGACATTGGATGCCTTGCTTCCCCACATTGGATGCCCTGGCCTTGGATGCTATGGTTCATCAGAGTTGTGTGAAAAGCGGCATTGGATGCTATGTTTCATCGGAGTAGTCTGAAAAGCGGCATTGGATTCCCCACATTGGATGCCCTGACCTGGGATGGTAGGGTTCATAAAAGAAGTCTGATAAACAGTTCACTCTTTGGATAGGAAGGTACATGACTTCATTAAATTAAAACGAATTTGAAATACATGACAAAGAAGGTCATGGTGCATGTAGCAATGTTGCATACACTACAACTATGGTACATTTTAATGCAACGTGCTTGCGCCATTCACCTTCAAACTACACAAGTGGCAGTGGCACGTGCGACACATGTATGATGTGCCGACCTAATCCTAACATGCCTTAGGTAATTAAACGGAATAATTAGGACATCTCGATTGAATGGTCCTAGTAATCTCCCCACATAGCATACTGTGTTGCACCTTCTCCATAATATCCTCCCATCGGCGGCGGAGGAGGGGGCGAAGGCGGCGGTGGCGGCGACGCTGCCTTCTTTTGGTGACAGGGGCAGCTGCAATATGGGTCATGGCACGGCGCCTCCTGTGACACTGCTTCATTCTTGTTGTAATCGTCTTCTTCATAGTGCTCAACTTTGGTTTCTAGATCTTGGATTTGGTTCTGCAGATATTCGATGTACTCATGATGGGGAAGAAGAGGAGGAGGATCGACCCACCTAACGAACCCACAGTTTTCTGGGGCATCAGAAGCCTACATCAAATAACTCGAGTAAGATGGTGAAACTAAGACAACCATAATTAACTGAGGATTATTAGTAACATTTACCCATACTCTCGGGCATTTGAAGAAACGATGACCTCCATTCAGATCGGAGGTATTCATCTGCACTAAGCAATCTTCACCATGCATGCATTTTGGCCAGTCTTCTTTACTCTTAGTGTATCCTCTAAGAGGCTTATCCTTTGTGAAATCATGCTTGCTTTGCTCTGGAAACTCATACACTGCTTCCCCAAAGTAATCAGGACCAAGAGACCCGACATCGTCCCTCACAATGGGCGGTCCCTTCCTTCCCCCCTTTGCACTCCCAAAGCTCAAACCCTTGCCACTACCTGACCCTCTAGACATTGTTGCTGAGCTAAATGATCTTGTTTCTTGCAACTGCTAGGTGGCAATGCACCCACGGATGTGTATATAGGCTGTCGAAGCAAAGTTGGTCGTTGCCCGTCCTGTGGTGTCACAAATGCACCTGAAAAGCCTACATCCATAGGACTGAAAAGCCTATTACGAAGAGCACTAAAAAGCCTAGGACTGAAAAAGTGAAATGCCTGTTGCGCCACATGCATGACACGGTCTGAGCTGGAAATAAATGGCATAGTCTGAGCACGTCATAAATCACATAGTCAATAGGCTACTACATGCATCACATAGTTTGAGCACGTCATAATTGAAATCGAGACTAGAGACAAAGTGGCATGTGAAAACCTTTACCAAACAATGGTAACTAGGTCTTGAACTAACCCTAACATGCCTTAGGTAATTGAATTTGGTACAATTATAACTGAAGTTCTACTGGGTGTAGCGGGTGAATTTTTCCTTCCTTCCTTGCTTGGATGAGCCCTCCCCATCTTGTCTCTTGTTGCTGTTGAGTTCCTTTTCTTGTTTGAGGAGTTGTGCTTGACGAGCTTGAAATTCTTCTTCTTGTTGTTTTAGTGCCGCCTCTCTGGCAGCTAACTCCTGACGGCGCCTCTAAAGTTGATCCTCCTTGCCCTTCATACGGATCTGCTGGTGGCGGATCCTTCTCACGCGCAAGACGCTTGGCCTCTTGAGCATCCGCTTGTCTGACGTTGTATTGCCCTTTGTGCTCAACCTGAGTTGGTGAGACCGGACGAGGAACACGGCTAGTGTAGACCCATTGTATAAATGTGCAAGCCTCCATGAAACACATGGGTTGAGTTAGATGTACGCCGTATAATTGAAGCATAGATTGAAAACATGAATGAATGTCGTACCTTGAAATCATCATCAATGTCCGGACACTTGAAGTACCGACACCCATACTGCTGCCTCTTTGATGGATCATCACATAATTGCAACCACGCACTGTACCCACAGTAGCACTTCGGTCGTTCATTCCATGGTGGAATGCCCTTTCAGTCTTCCTTCCATGAGGACATCGTATGGACAGGAACTGGAAATTTAGGTTGTGTTGTGGTTGAGGAGAAGGTTGTATCTTTTATAGAACTATTATGTTTTTTGAATTTTAATTTTTTTGAGCCTTCCCGTTGGATAAGGCAAGAAAGTCAGGATTGATGATCTGAAAAGCCTAGATAGATGCCTGAAAAGGCTAGTCGCATGCATACTGCCAAGGCTAGTTGAAAATGTGTAGCCTTTTCAGAAAGTGTGTACGCTTTTCAGTGAAATGTCATATCAAAGGCTAGGATGACAATGCTTTTCAGTGAGCCATCATATCATAGGATGCGTAGGCTTTTCAGTGATCCATCATTTCAGCATTTACTACATGACATAGTGTGAGCAGGACATAAATGACATAGTCTGGTCGCGTCATAAATCACATAGTCAATAGTCCACTACATGCATCACATAGTATGAGCAAGACATAAAACACATAGTCTTAGCACAACATAAAACACATACATAGATAAGAAGGTACTAAATGCGCCCTCGCTTGTGACGCTGTGCACCCCTCGCATGATGCTCTGCCGCCTGCGCCGCTCGGGTGTGGTGCTGTGAATACGTGAGCGGGTCTGGTGCTACAACCTCGCTTGTGGGACGTCGCGCCTCGTCTGCAACCGGTGTCTGGACGTCCTCCTGTGTGCCCTGTGTGGGAAACAGCGGCGCACCACCCAACTGCGAAGTGCCGATCTCGTCCGGGTAAGGGTTCGTGCTGAAAAGGGATCCTACCCACGGTCCATCTGGCTGACTGCCATCGTCCCCAGTCTCTACATCTTCCTCGATCACTCCGTACCCTGTGTATCCTACATAATAATAAGATAATAAACAATTAGTTGTATGCAAGTAATAAAATAGCATGAATATATTGTTTGAATACATACCTAAGTCATAAAACAGAGGACCACCTGAAGAGGTCCCTGTAGCAGCAGGGTTGGGTGGGGCGAACCGTGGTACTATGTTGCAAAAAGAAAAACAATTCAATATGAAACCATTTCTACATTTATAAGTAAATTAACAAAACATTAGTGTGCATACCAGCCGACCGTGGAGTGTAGCTGGGAGGGCATGCTGGTGTAGCAGAAGACAACCCGGGGTACTCCGGTCGTGCAGGTGTACCAGAAGACGACCCGGGGTATTCCGGTCATGCAGGTGTACCAGAAGACGACCCGGGGTTCTGTGGTCGTGCAAGTGTACCAGAAGACGACCCGGGGTACTGTGGCCGTGTGGGTAAAGCTGTAGATGACCCAGGGTACTGCGGCCGTGTGGGTAAAGCAGAAGACGAACCAGGGTACTGTGGCCGTGGAGGGAGGTAGACGTCTGCGTGTCCACCTCGGCAAGTGATGGCCCGTCTGAACCTGACACAATACTCCTTGATCTTCTTATAAGCAGCCCCGTGGTCCTACGGCGCCATGTACATGTACCTCTGCAAGTCCTGGTCCACCTCGGCCTCGACCAACGCTAGAGCCTCGGTCTACAAAAAACATAGTTATCAAGGTTCAAAATTAAGATAAAATCATATCAAATGAATGATAGCATGATTAAATTTGACAAACATACTGCGATGGCGAAGTTTTGGTCCCTCGAAACAGGGTACGTGTCAGTAACTTGCGCTGGCGCTCTGTGAGGGTCCTGTGGAACAACGACCACCCATGACCGTGTCCTGGGTAAGTACCATGCCAGATAGGCCGCGAAAGCCTCATCCGAGTGTGGCCGCTCCTCGACCATCACATCGTCAAGGGCCTGGGCCCACTGCTGAGCAAAGGGTAGTACCCTTGGAGCCCACAGCATGGCTGCAGATTGACCCTGACGGGTCCAGCTGAAGAAATCAAATTGCATTAGAATTTAGAAGTTGGTTATGGAAAAAATTAACACATCGGTAGATGTCAAGTACCTATGCACGCTCTAGGGCACGGTGTGTGTAACCAGCAGCGGGGACTCCTGGTACCTGTTGAACTGTCGAAGTACTCTGTGGACCGCGTACTCCTCGACGTGGATGTCATACACCAGTGACTTCCTCGTCATCCAAAAGACCTGATCGCGTAGGCACAAAGACGACAGCCCTTGAGGGGCTCGATCACTGATGTCTGCAGCGCTGTAAGGGGTCCACCTCACGTCAGCGTCAACAAGAGTGTCAAACGTGCCGACAAAGTCTGGGTACGACTTCTTCGTCTGAACTCCCACCCACGAAGGCTGAAAATAATATTCAAATTCATAAATAATTGAAACAAAAATAATGCTGCAATACAATCGTGTGTTGTCTTACCTTTCTAAGGCACCACATGGACCCCATGGTCGGCCTGTCTCTGTGGTCGTGCTCCGGAGAAAGGGGCTCATAGGGGCCCACGTGAATGCGTGGACAACTGATCGAGAAGCGCTCATACGGCCAAAGCTGAACAAGCAACGGGCAGCCAAGAAAGATTGGCTCCAAGGAGGCCACCTTATAGCAACCCGTGCAAAGACCCCTGTACGTGGCCGCCAGCACAGCACTACCCCAGCTGAACTGGGGTACGTCCTCCTGTGGAGCCTCCGCGATCGCTCTGGCGTAGGGTATGGGTGTCTTTGGCGCCGAGGTCCCGTGGGACGAGTAGAACAAGACCCAGCCGAATAACCACAGTAGGTAGGCCTCCAGGTGCCTAGCAACTGTAGCCTCGTCTGCGTCAGCTCTCAAGTAATCCGCCTGCACAATGAAAAGAGTTATTATGGATATGCATCAATTATTCTATCAATGCAAATGAAACATAGAAAAGGCAACACTCACACTAAACTGCATGAGCCACTTCTTTGTGGGCCCATGTGTGTTGCTAAAGGTGCGGTACGGAGGCGCCTGATCGATCCGGTGAACGTCAGCAAAGCGGCCCAACAACTCGTCCCGCCACCCTGCTCCCACGTCCAGGGCGGCGACGGGGTAGCCAGCACAAGGCAGACCCAAAAGGAGGGAAACGTCCTGTAGTGTAGGGGCCATCTCACCGACTGGTAGGTGGAACGTGTGAGTCTTTGGGCGCCACCGGTCCAGCAAAGCTGCTAGGAGGGACATGTCGAAGTGGAAACGTGTCGCCTTGTCTGCTCCCCTGACCTCTGCATCCATCATGTCACCCTCGACCAACCTCTTGATGGGTAAAAGGCCGGCAGCTCTTAACCTGCAAATGAAGATGCAAAAATATATACAAATTTAGATTAGTGCTACAAAACGAGATACAAAATCGATATTAATTCTAAATAAGATTATATCGTTACAATGTTAACCATACATACGTACCTCGGAAGCCAACGGTCATCAAGGGGCATCGTCGACAACGGCACTCTTGCGCGAAACGTGTGCTGGGGCAAACCACGCACGACAGACATGAACGACCGGTGCTTCGCGTCAATCACCCTGTCCAGCAACTCTGGAGTCTCGTAGTGCTGCGGAGGCCCTTCGGCCATAGCTGAAAGAATTTAAATCTTTGTTAATACGAAAGTAGTCGCAGCTTGATAAATTAAATTAAACAAAAATATAAATGAAACAATATAAATACAACAACATTTTAATAGTCCAAACTAACCATATGAGATTGTTCAATGCACACGAATTACATATTCCAAACTAGATGAATTACATAATACATACTACACGAATTACGTTGTCCAAAGTGCACAAATTACATAGTTCGAAATAGACAAATGACCTAGTTCAAAGTACACAAATTACATAGTTCATAAATAAGTAGTACATTATTCTGTGGTCACAGAAGACCATCATTGTTAGCACGACCACGGCGGCCACGAGCACGTGAAGTGGAAACTGGAGCGACGGTAGATGGCCCCGCTTGGCTTGTTCCCCAAGCGTACATCATTGCTAGACAATTCTTGTAGCTGTGACCAGTTTCATGGCACTTGGAGTAGAGGCGCACTTCTGCACCAGCTTCAAATTGATCCATGTTGATTCGAATCCGTCTGTTCTTCCATCGGCCAACTCCTTGGAACATTTCTAGATCAGGATCAGGAATGTAAAGTGCGTGCTCTCTAGGATTAGAAATGAAGTTTCCAGGCATACGATACCCATAAACCTCATTCTTCCAAGTGGCCCAAATTGTTTCTTTGAAATAATAGTTGGACACAAACATACGAGGTTGACGCCCTCCCGCCTCAAGACATGCAGCAATGACATGGGTGCAGGGACGGTGGTGCAGCTTTGGCTTGTGGTAGGAACAAACACATCCTTGATTGGTAATAATGCATTCTTGTGAGTGTCTCTCCCGCCGCTCTCCCAATCGACCTTTGTCCCTGCAGAGAACCTCAAATCGTCGTTCTGTGGCACCGTTGGCACTCACACGGTGTCTACGAGCCTTTTTCATTGCCTTTTCCATGTACTCAGTCATCTTGTATCCATAGACCTTCTGGTTGTCAGACATTGATTTGTTTGCCATTAGAAAATGGTCCCTGAAATACTTGACTGTCCGATATAAGAAGAACTCCACGATTCCAACTAGGGGGAGTCCCCTACACCCCGGAGCACCCAATTATACACCTCAGCTAGGTTTGTAGTCATTATGCCATATCTAGCACCACCCTCGTCAAACAATAAAGCCCATTTCTCTTTGGGCTCATGCTCAATCGACTAAGAGAATGTCTTAATGGCCCGCCGGGTTTGCGCACGATGTGTGGACCATCAAGGCCAACGTCATCAAGCGAAACGGGATGTTGGTCCTCACTATTTACCGGCCTCTTTGCAAGCTCTTCTGCTTGTTTCTTTGTAAGTTCATCAAGTTTCTTCCAAATAAGGTTGAATTTTCTCTCTTGATTCTGGATGCATAGCCGCCTAAATAGTTTCATCAGGGTCTTGTTTTTGAATTGGCTATGAAAGTTGGCACCCATATGCCTCATACACCACCTACTCTTCAAGTCAGGCCACTGCGCAGCCCTCTGATGTTCAATGCTGCGATTCTGCATGTCCTCGACTGCTTGTAGAATGCCTTTGTGCCGGTCATGAATAACACACACATTCGGTACATCCTTAACAATCATCTGCTTCACTCTCTCAAGAAACCAATACCAGCTATCTCCTGACTCTTTCTCCACAAAGGCGATCGCCAACGGCAACACCTGATTGTTACCATCGGACCCAATAGCAGTCAGGATGGTTCCTTTGTACCTACCAGTCAAAAATGTGCCATCAATACAAATGACTGGTCGGCAATGCTGAAAAGCCTCAATGCAAGCACCCAAGGCTAGGAATGAATGCTGCAACACCTGCTTGCCTGGTTTCTCAGCACAGGGATAGGTTTTCAAGTCATAGTAACTGCCTTGATTTCTCAAACATATGTTGTGCAACAAGGCTGGAAGATTGTTATACGACGCTTCATACGTCCCCCATTTCATCTCCATTGCCTTCTGCTTTGCTCTATACGCTTTGTTGTAGATGATTTTGTAATGAAAATTTTCTTCCACGACACAAATAATTGATTTTGGCTCGAAGCTGGGATTGTCGACGATCTGAGCATACATAAATTGAGCCACAAAATCTGCTGTAGGTTGCGGTGATGTGGGTTTAACTCTTCAAGTTGGCATTCATGCTCCACCAATTTCTACACCTCCCAGTAATCAGTCAACTTGCCTTTAAATGCATGAACTCTAAAAGGGCAGTTGCTTTGCACGCAACACACATCATATACCTTTGGGCTGCTCTTCACCACTCAGAACTGCCTTTGCAAAGATAGTGTAGGCCACCGCTTTATGGCTTCCTTAACTTCATCCCCACTTGCATACATTGCACCGACAGAAACCTCATTCTCTCTGTACTCCCAATCCACCGCTTCACCTTGATTGACAGTTAGAGCTGAATAGTCATAGCTTGACCAGTTGCGTGGCACGGGAAACAATCCTCCTCATCTGAAGTGTCTCCCTCCATGGCATCAAACTGCTCTTTGCCCCTCCCTCTCAACCTGCTCGACTAACTCAGGGATGTGTTCCCCCTCATCAGCCTCGCCGGTTGGTTCATGGGGGTGCGTCTTCACCATCTACCTCATCGTGTTCTCCATGTACCTCCTCTTGTTCAGTATCTTCTTGGGCAGGATCGGACTGTAATTGCATTGTCTTCATCTTGATGCTGACTGCTAGACCCAATCTTCTGATAAACTTGAACAAACAAGACTAGTGGTAAGCCACGCTCCGTAGCTATATTGACATACTCTCTCCAGTTTTGGGTTCCAGCAAGGGGCATCAACTCCCAAAACAGGGGTGTGTCCATTCGAAACCTTACTACAACCATGACTGACAGCTCAAATTGCTCCATGTCAAGTCCAAATACCTTGAATAGCCAGTTGCACACTGAGGTCCAGTTCCTCTCTCTTGCTCAAACTAATTGTTTGGTGAAAGACTTAAATTCGGACAAGTCTACCCCTTCAGAACCATACCTAACCTCCCCAGGCCCATAAAACACTTGGAAAAATAAACTCTCTGACATGCCTGCCAACATTAACCACGACAATGATACCTGTGAGTAACTAACCTTTGGTTTCAACTATACTACCAAAATTTTAACACATTTAGAAAATATACACAAAAAAACATCTACATATAGTTATATCAAAATTACCACGTACCATCAGTATATAGGTATCTAAATAATTTTATAAAACAAAACTAGACATTACTAATTAATAGTTTTGTATCTACAAATACTAACTACCATATACATATATACCTAGTTTCTACGTGTACATATGCTAACTAGCTATCTACAGAATACTAACTACCATCTACATATACCTATAAAAAAATTACACCATAAATTTATAAGGCGGTCTACATGTCCAAACTAATTTTTTTCTATGTTCTAGTTCATATAAAATAACTAAACTTAAAACTACACCTAAAATCTACGACCTAGCATCTAAAATTACACCTAATATTTAGAAAGTAGTCTAGATCTACAAACTAATTTTTTCTATGTCCTAGTTCATATCAAAAAAACTCAACTTAAAACTAAAATCTACGGCTAACTAAATCTAAAACCTAGCATCTAAAATTACACCTAACATTTATAAATCAGTCTAGATCTACAAACTAATTTTTTTCTATGTCCTTGTTCATATCTAAAAAACCACAACTTAAAACTAAAATCTACGTTTGCACAGGCTAACTATATCTAAAACCTAGCATCTACAAATAGCTATGTAAAAACATAGATGAAATTGACTCTAAGGTAAAAAAATTACCTGATGTGAAGCGTAGATTCGGCAGAGCTTCGCTGCCCTCTCCTCTCCTCTCCCTCGGTCTCACTCAGCGCCGGCGGTGCAAATGAAATGGCTGGGGTGCGCTGGGGACGGTGAATCGCGCGGCTTTATGGGCGAGGGGAGCTTTCGCCGGTTCAAATGGCAGGGCTCCCAAAATTTCGCCGTTCGAGGCGGCGAAAGGGGCTTTCGCCGTATGACTCGGCGAAAGGGGTACTGGGCCCATGGCGCCGACAGCCTTTCGCCGTTCGATCCGGCGATTTTTTGGTTGACCGAACGTTGCGCCCGTGGACCGCACCGACACCGCGGTAAAAGCAGGCGGGCTCCACTGCTGCAGACCTTTCGCCGTGTCATCCGCAATAGCCCTATGAGCCGGCGATTTTTTTCCCTCTCGCCGTTTCATACGGCGATAGCCATTTCAAACGGCGACATAAGACCAAATCTGATAAATTTTTGCACAAGCATTTATTTTTCAAAAAGCGTAAAATAAAAAATATAAAAATAAAAAAAATTCCCTGATCCAGCTCGTTTGAAGAGCCCAAACATATGAGGCTTTCTGTGAATCCGAACCAAATTAGGCCCAAGCAGGCCCGTCGATGAAACCAAGCTCTGTGTTTTTTAATATATAATTACAAGCTCTATGGTTTATGAGTTTATCAATCACACAAGAGGAGAGTGCGAGCGAACTACTCCTCGGCTGGTAAGCTTTTGTTGAAACCTGTCAGTCCTTGACTTGGCATTGGTGCTATTTTAAGGATTTGCCGGATCAATCTTCTGGAGGTGCTCATAGAGATAGAGTTGCATGCGTGTGTTCGTAGAGACGAGTATGCGTACGTGTTTACGAGCGTCTGCGTATGTACTGTGTGATTCAAAAAAACAAGAGGAGAGTGCGAAGAAGAGATCATCGATTTTTAAAACAAAAAACAAGAGGACAGTGCGAATAAGAGATCGTCGATCTAGTTTGCGGACAAAAGGGAAAACACAGGCAACTCAAATCTCCGAAGACAGAGAAGACAAATCAAGGAAAACACAGTGCAGATTTCACAACTTAACACAAACCTGAATTTGTAGTTCGTGTGGCATAAATGGTAAAAGAAAAAATTATCAAGAAAATAGATTGAAAACATGGTCTTCATATTTGCTATACCATGGAATAACTTAGAATCATGTGTTAGAGCTTTTGGTTTTAAACTTTCTTATAACATCTGCACTGTTGCCAACATATGGTCAATTTTGTTCCTTCAATATTGCTGCATATTTAAGAAAAAAAAATCTCTTTTCACCGGGGGTTCTATAATGTGCAATCTAAAGGTACTATCACAAGTATTGACAGGTGTACTAAAGATGGCTATACATACATAAACCATTGATCTTCTGTCCAGGCGCCAAAATAGATGCAAGTTCTTCTCTGTCCAAATTCGGAAGTCTCCTATTGTTTAGCACCATAGAGAATACATGGTCTGGCAACTATATAATTAGGCAGTTTAGAGTTCAAGTATGACAGTGTTGTGGTAAATCTAAATTAGATGAAGGGTGGCCGCGTGTTCTGGCCCTTGTGGCGCCCAAGAAACCATCCACAGCAGACTGATCTAAATTTAAACCTTTCTAATACATACATTATTTGTAATATATGGAAGCCTTATTAGTTCAACATAAATAAGCACATAGTACAGGACTGACCAAACAAGAAAAAGGATGTCACAGTCACAATAATCACTCGCTAGTAAGGCCAAGAAAACAAGAACCAAGTACATATGATGATTATAATTCTATAAACACAGAAGGTAGCACTTGAAACACATAACTTGAAAGGCTTAACACAAACCACCATAAGTTGGGCAACAACACCATGACGATAACAGGCATATAAACATTTGTTGTCCCACAATGGCCTTACAGTACTTATTTGACCAAAAGCATGAGAAGGAAATATATCCAAAGCACAAGCAAAATGCATCAGCTACTTCTAATGGACTCCAGTCACACAGTTTGCTAGATTCGCCATGTCTGGTGATCAAATCCCTGTTTATGTCACCAGGAGTAGCCCCCGAAAGAAACAACTCAGTGCTTATCAGCAAGCACTGACAACTCTGAGTAATATGGGACATACGGTGTACAGAACCCATAGTTGTGTCTGAAAGTGCGGAGAGCATGCACTTTCTTACTGTCCATGTCATATGCTATCAGCTTCCGGTTGCGGTGCTGAACAAGGAAAACCCAATTACAATCTGGATGAATGGCGACCACATTGTAGTCAACATGGATTCTGCACCTGCTTTGTCCAAACAGCTTCAAGAAGCTCACATTCTGCTTGAGGACCCATTCTTCCGTATCATAATCCTGAAGAACCCAAATGGAAATTGCGCTCTGGTAAAAGCCTTGCCCTTCTTGATGCCCACTCATGCAGTACAAGTGCCCCTGGGATTGACCAAGAAAAACAGCACTACTTGGGCAATGGTTATCCGGCCAGCTAATGGCCCTGCACGTCTTCCCTTCCCAACCCACCCCAGCTATCAGATACCTTCCCATGTCGCGGTGGAAGACGATAAAATGCAGCATGCCATTAAGAAAGGTATTGCCCATGAACGAGGCTGCGCCCTTGAGCCATTGTTTCCATCCACCTCCCTCTTGCCATCGCATCTGTTCGCTTGTGCAGTCAGTCCACACCCCGGTTTCAGACGAGTAGGTGCACGCCTGAATCACGCCTTCGTTATCAATCTGCCAGAAGTGAAACAAGTGAAAGTGCGACGAGATGGCTGGATCGAAGATGATATAGGCAGGCTCGCAGTCTTTTGGCGAGGGAAAACCAGCGCTGGGTACAGCCACCCATTGCTCGGTGGCAGGGTTGCACACAATGTAGCCAAATTTGCCATCTAAGCCCCCACCTGCGCCGTGCCCAAAGAGGAGGAGCCCATGGCAGGAATGCAGGAGTCTGATGTTCTTGGTCCCGGGCAGCTTGGTGAGGAAGGAGAAGGAAGGATCTAAAAGGGGCGCGGTTATCCCCGGCAAACTGATGAATTGCCCGTAGAAGTAGTTCTCGGCATCGCTGCAGAAGAAGCCCTCCAGGGTCTGGGGGAGCCTCTTGCGGTGGACGGGATCGGCTATGAGGTCGCACCAGCGTTGCGAAACGCACTTGAATCGGTGGACGGATCTGGCGGGGACGCGCGCGAGGATCTCCAAGACGGCGTCTTCTGGGAGGCGCGGCACCGCCGTCGTGCTCCTCTTAGGGTTGGGGCAGCAGTCCATGTCACTGTAAAACGGATCAGATGGAGGTAAAGGGACGAGAGAGAGAGAGAGAGAGAGAGAGAGAGAGGAGGTACGGGCGGAGTGGAGCGTACCAGCCACCGGAGACGGCCGGGATCGCCGAACGCGTTGCTCCGCCGGGGACTCTCCCTGTTCTTTGGCGTGACAGACTTGCCGGACGACGCGTTCGTCCAAGTCGATCCAGTACTGAGACCTCAAGGAAATAGGTCCGGCCCAAAAGTCTGAAGAATTAGGCCCAAAAAGTCTAGTCGAGCCATTTCCTTTTTTAACAGACAATAGTGTTTGCTCAGTTCTTCGAAGATGCTCATAGAAGTAGAGTTTGCGTACATGTGTTCATAGAAATGAGTGTGCATGTATGTCGTGAGCGACTGCATTGTACTGTACAATTCTAAAAAAATTAACCTAAAGAAAAAAAATACAAGGTTACGACTCTGAAAGACTATATAACCAGACAACCAAAAAAACACATAACAATACCAACAAGTTGGAAAGAAATATACACGCGCGCCGAGCTTGACTACTAAGAAAAAACAACTTTGGTCGGACGGCCTCCAGCACAAAAAAACAGTCGCACCACAATCCATTTCTTTTGTGTACCGGTTGTAACATAGGAATCTTTACGACGTCAGTTTAGTAAGTTCAAGTAGGGACTCACATATGACGATCTCTCGTGGCTACTTTCTACCAAGGTTTTTTTTTTCCGATTGGCGGAGACAAACCGCCGGCCGACGGTAGCGGCTTACCGCTCCGGTTGGAGCGGTAACCGCCCCCGTCCGATCAAATTCAAAACCTCGAATTCGACGGCGGTTTTGGACGGTTAGCCGGTCGGTTTGACCGGTTAGCCGCCCCGGTTTGACAGGTTACCGACCGAAGAAGAAAAAAATTCAGAAAATGGAAAAATAATTTTTTTGCATGAGTTATGCACATATTAATGTTAAAAGACCACAGCAAAATAATAATTTACAAATATGCATACAAATACCATACAAAAAATACCATAATCACTGCTTACAAATAAAACATCAATAGTCCATACAAATACTCCATAGTTATAAGTAATAACTCATAAGTCATAATCCATACAAATAACATAGTCCATACAAATACCATAGTCCATACCATAGTCCATAGAAATATACATGAATATAAGTTCAACGCATGAATGGAAAGACCCCCATTTCAGTCACCATCTGGTACTCGACGGTGGACATGACATTCAAGCCTTGCAGTCGAAGCAGGTCAGCCTTGTAGTCTTGCCAAGATTGGCCCGTCCACGCCGCTGTTGTAGACCATTGTTGAACTAACATATTATAAAAATGGGGGTCTTTCCATTCGTACACCCATCTCGTGGGGGGCTGCGCGTTTATATCAGCTGTAGGATAGCTATGAGTAGAGTGAGAGCTATCACTGTACGAGGAAGAGGAGTACTGTGGAGTGTCGTCGTCCCTAGGTCCAAGCGTTTTCCTTTGAGAGGAGGGTGCACCATGGTCTCGATCCTGAGTAGCATGCGTGAATTGATCCTCTCCTTTAATGAAACATATTTTTTAATTAGTACTCCGAATGATAAACATAGCTTCGTATGTACGTGCAATTTATACCTGTGAAAATAATTCGACCACGAGCATCAGTAGTATAATTAGTACCAGCAGCATCACCACCACCACCACCAGCACCACCACCACCCCCACCACCTCCACCACCGCCACCATCACCGTCAGAACCACTATCATCATCCTCTGTAGCGGAGCTACTATCCTGAGACTCCTGATACGGTGGACTACGATCACCCTCCGCATCATCAGTATCGTCATCGCTGCCCACAGGTTTTCTTCTACCACCACCCGTTTTCCTCATTGACGCTTGACGTCACGGTCGTCAGCCTTATGAAGCCCCTTCCGGTCCTTTCTCTTCCCAAGGTGAAGGACCGATTAAGCGACCAGAGAGGGGGAGGGGGGGGGGGGGGAGTGAATGGGAGCCGATAAAATTTCTTTCCCGAATCTGGCTTCTCACAAATCAACTCCAAGCCAACCAAACGATCTAGCCAAGATCACGTAGCTACCGTGAAGCTACTGACCCTAGGAACTAGATCAAAGCAGCGGAAAAAGAATTGAACAAATCGAGCACAAGGCGCGGCCTCAACAGGAAGAGTTCAGTGAAATTTACACGGGTCGTCTGATCCGACCGGACAAGAAAAGTCGGTCGGATTTATCGCCTATGCTCCGACCGCTACCGTGAGAAAACAACAGATCGAATTAGCGAAAAATACACGGGTTGATTGATCCGACCGCACATGAAAAGCACCGGTCGGATTGATCGCCTATTCTCCGACCGTTATTGAGAGAAAACAACAGGTCGTTTGATCCGACCAGTTCAAGAACCACCGATCGGATCAATAGGTCAACAGTTGTGCCCCTGACCTCACTTTTCTCTCAAAGCGATCGGATCATCCGACCGAGAGTCGATCGGAGCATTCAATCGAAATACCGAGCTTCTACCAGAGAGTTTACACCGTCGGGCAGAGTGTTGGTCGATTGATCCGACCAAGCCAAGGAAGGTCGATCGGATCAATAGATCGACATAGAGAAAACTATCAACTCGAGATTGCAAGGTTGCGAAGTCCTAGCGGTCGATTGATCCGACCAAGGCAAGGAAAACCGATCGGATCAATAGATCAACGCAGCGAAAAGGTCAACTCGAGAATGGATCTCCCAAACGACTTGGAGTCTTGAGACAAGATTTTGGATAGATGATATACACCTTAAGGAGAGGCTATGCCTCAAAGATCTTGGCCTCAAACCTCCTAGAACTCCTGGAATCACAGATCTCGTGAAGAACACCAAGAACTCGAGTTCATCCCAAAAACTTCAAATCCAAAGCGATTCCCGGCGTTTGGGGGAAAGAGATCACCAAGAAAAGAGGCACAAAGCACTCATGTGTGATTCCCCAAAGAAATCCGAGAGGAAACGGCCTAGAAATTGAAGAACGAAAATCCCCCAAAATAGCTTCGAAAATAGCTCCGAAAATGGGAAATTCGAGATTCAAACGGGAGGAATCAATTTGGAACAAAATTGAACTTTGGATTACTTCACCATGTGCGGTTACAAGCCACTTGCTAGCACAAACAAACCTAGAATGGCAAAAAGATCAAATCGAAGATCCCTTCTCTTTCTCCCTCTCAAACCCTAGAAAAGACCCTCTCACAAACAAATGAGATGTCTACCACCTACTCTCTCCAAAGGATGGCTGCCCACAATAGCCACTCCTCATATATATAGGCGCCCTGCAAATGTCCAGAACGCCCTTGCATGAAGCATACAACAAGATACCCCTTAGGAGCAAATTTGACATTTTCGTGAATCTTTTCCTTGCTGGGACACCTTCCACCGCAAGCTTGCTTCCCTCCGACGCAAACCTTGCGGCCACGCCGCGTGTCCTCCGGCCCAGGTTCCTTGACGCGCACGACACCTCCTGATGGACTGTTACCGCCACGCCAAGTCCTCGGGCTTGGTTTTGAGGCCCAAACCAAGAAACCGTCCTCCTGATGATTTTGTGGCCAAATCACCAAACCCCGCGTACAAGCTTCGATCGTTAGCCTCTACCTTGCGCCGGCTTCATGTCCGCGTACGAGCTTCGGTTGTGAGCCGCTACCTCGCATCGAAACCACGTCCCCTTGCTCGTTCTTGCACCATGTGAACCACACTTGATCCATCTGGCCACCGGGTCCCTCGAACCAAGCCTACTTGTCTCTCCGCTCCTCGGAGGCCGCCATGGCTAAGACCTTTGGCGCCTGTTCTTCACCTGAACCAATGCAATTAAGCCGCATTCTACACCTGCAATACTTGAGCCAAGGGAAACGTCAGTCCACACCACGTTGTCAATCACTCATCACACCAGGAAGCGACCATCCACCGGTCCTCGGACACACCGGGTCCTCAATCTCCCCCTTGATGAGTGCATTGACAACACACACATAGTAACCAAATAAAAGAAAAAGAAAAGAAATCGAAAACCAATCGCTCAAGCAAGTGACCAAAAGCAAGAACAGGCCAAATCAAAGTCACTCACAAGAGAAAACTCAAAAAATGCCAACCCTTCTATAGGAAGCGAAAATGGCTCAACACCATCGGCAAAAGAGCAAAGCACAAAACACAAGCCAGTTCACCTTTTAGAACACTCAAAGCACTCCCCCTGCAAAGATGCAACTTCCCCTGAACAAGTGAATTTGTGCGTGTGAAAAACACTCGAAAATGCTCAAACTCTCACAAAACTTTCAAAATCTTTTTCAGAAATTCTCCATAAATTCTCCCCCTTTCCAAATGCTCCAGAAATTCTCCCCCTTGTTGACAATGCACAAATCAAGGCCAAAATGCAAAAGATACAACTACACGCTCCCCCCTGAAATGTACAGCCAAAGTACAAACTCAAGGTTCAAAGATTCAAACTCAAACTCCAAAGCTCCCCCTGGAATGTGCAACCAAAATGCAAATCTAAGGTTCAGGTTCAAACAGCAAACTCCCTAAGATATGCACAATCATAGTGCCAACACAGCAAACTCACAAACTCATGCAATTCAAAATGAAACTAGTCATGGATAGCGCACGCACGAATGAAAACTAGTTCTATGCCAAAACTCATACAAGGTAACCAATTCTCATCAAAAGCTCATTGTAAGCACCTTGAAAGCACTAAAGCCATGCCTTTTACTTCATTTCTTTCAAAGCTCGTTGAGACCATGTGCCCACTTATTTGGCAGACAACATGTAACAACATAAGCATTCAAGTTTTAGCATGGACAAAACAAAAGGAACTTGATTAGCAACTGATTATTTCATTTTGATGTTCATAAAATCTCAAGTTCACATGTCATGCCTTTGCGACATAAAGAAACACTTGCTTCTCCTCGGATGCAAACGAGGCTAAACACTCACAATGAGAAAGTCTTTGACCCGATTGAAAAGAACATGGGTCCCAAACATGAGCTAAAACAAAGAACTTATCATTCATACGAGAGCTACACAGTTCTAGTCAAAAGCTCATGGGTGAATGGTGATAAAGATCGTTAGTCAAGTTAATTTACACCATTCGGAAAACAAGCTAGCTCAACAGATTTTATGTCAAAGCATCAAAGTGAGACTAAGCTTGCACATTTTGCCACACATTCACAACTCAAAGTGCACATCCACACAAAGCACAAGAAAATGCTAAGGATATACAGGTGAAGCTCAACTATACAATGCAAGATGCTCATATGATACATGATGCAAATACAACTCTAATAGAATGAGGACTCGGCTCAAAACCAAGAAAACACGTGAGGGTCGAACCAATCAAGAAAATCTCCATAGCCAATGAAGAACCGCTAAGGATCCCAATTGAATACCATAGGAAAGATACCAATTGAAGGATCAAAACTTGATACCACTCGAAAAAGATGATTTCCAATTGAAAGCTCAAAATGTGATACCAAATAAAAGCTTAAAAGCGGATACCAAGTCACCAAGCAAATCCTTGGTCCAACTCCCCCTCAAATAAAGCCGAGCTCCCCCTCAACCAAAGACGCCTAGCAAAAGAAAACTAGGAAAAGGTGTACAAAAAGCGAGTGGAAAGCTCCAACACAAAACAAAAGGAAAGAGAAATCTAAAAGGAGGAAAATGCAACCCAAAGACAAGCAAGCCCAAATCAAGATAAACCACAACTCGTGCTACAAGAAGCAATGATGATACAAATGTGATGAATTAAAGCATTGCAACACGATATCGATTATATGAATAAGAACTCGGGCCAACGACATGTTAATAAGGTGCAAAGGATCTACACAAAGGACACCAACTACAAGGATACCAAATAAACAACATGCCATGAGCAATTTGAATCATATGAAAACATGGCAAGGAGTTCATGTGGATCAGACACTATCATACAAAGGTGACTAGTCCACCAACATATATCACAAAGCTAGCATGAAGATATACACATGAAGATTATGCATGCTAACAAGAAAGGTGGCTAGCCTACCATGGTATATACACATCAAGCAACATACACAAGTAAGCAAAATAGTGTACAAGAGAGAAGCTCACCATACAAAGTGTACAAAGGCCACATCAGGGCCATCCAAAGAGTGTGGAGAACCGTCAAAGCTTGATCATGCAAAAGACCAAGAATAACCGAGCTCATGTTCTCCATCCCGTGTCCTCGTACCTACACACGAGAGGACAAACAAACCCGAATCTTGGATCCCGAAGGGTTAGCAGGCATATACTTGGGAACCCAAGACTTGGTCACACGGGTAAATGGTGTACTCAACTTATCATGTGGGCTAGCATGATGCAAATGCTGGTTCGAATGAAAAGGTCTAGCAACACTCTTGGAACCATGCCTCAAAGTAGAAACTCGAGAAGAAGAACGAGTGCTACCACTAGCAAAAAGGCAACGATCCCTCGAGGTGTTTGAAGAAGAACCAGTAGAAGCACCATGAAAATCATGTCGTGGACCAACACGAGAAACACTAGAAACATGTCCACGATCACGAACTACCCCACTAGAAAAAGAGTCATAAAGCCCATCAACAAAATGCGGCTTCTGACTAGGCACACAAGTGTTCATGCCATGAGGCGGTCTATGAACAACCAAAGGCCTAGAAGCACGAACTCATCGCATGCGTCTTGCACGCCTATAACAAAAGCTCTCTTGGTGGCCATCCTTGTCACAATAAGAGCAATGGTACAAAGGCCTATCTGTGGGCACAGTCTTCGAGGACAAATCACCATTCTCGTTCAAGTGACAAGACCCTTGGGACTTAGAGCAAGAAACACCCATATCTAACTTTGTACCCAAATTAGGATCACACGTGCCATGGGAAAGGCTACGTGGCTTCCTAAAAGCTTTAGCGCGCACACGTCTCTCATGTTTGATACGACGAAAGCAAAACTCAACGGTATGCCCATCTTTCTTACAAAAGGTGCAAAGGAACTTCGGTTTGGGAGTATGAGTTCCAAAAAAGTGAGAAGCACCCTTAGCCACTTGAATTATCTTGGGCAACACCGGAAGAACCAACAAGCTTAGGAATAGCTATGGGAGAGCTATCCAAAGCACCAACACAAGCACTAACATCTAAAGACTCACGCTCAACACAAGAAGTCAACTCCGACTGAGAATAATCAATTTTGGAAGCACAAATGTCAGAGTGACGAGAATCATGAGAATCCAAAGACTTAGCACAAACACTCTTGCATCTGGTGAGCAAAACACCATTCTCAAACTTGAGCCGCTCACAAGTACCACATGGAGCATTTTTCAAATTAGTCATCTCCTCCGCAATGCACTTGGCATATGTGGTACGCAAGAGATCATTTTCTTTCTCAAGGTTGGCACTCATCTCCTTGTGCACATTCAACTTGGCGTTCATATCATCGCGCATCTGTTTCAAAGCCAAAACTTCACTTTCTAATTCAATGCATGATGTGCAGATGAGACCACATGAACAAACATCATAATTCACATGAAGCAAATCATCTTGTGTATCCAAAGAAGTAAGGCAAACATCACCATCAAAAACCAAAGAGCAAGTGCTACATGGCGTGGACTTCATCTCACAAATTTCTGCCTTAGCATGCTCAAGTTCATCCAAACAAGTGATGTGAGTCAATTTCAATTCTTTAATTTTAGCATGCAAAGACTCACAAGAAGCACATGGTAAAGAAGCATTTGACATCAACAAAACAATCTCATCTCTAGCCTCATCAAGATCATCTTGCAAGAAAACACATGAAGGACATGGCTTAGAGGCATTAGATTTCATCAAGTCATTTTCAGATTTAAAACTATCACAAAAATGCTTCAAATTGGTATTCTTTCTAATCAATGCTTCACAAGAATTGCAAGGAGAAGAATCAAGTTTAGACATGCCAATTTTCTTTTCAAGATCAGTAATTGTCTCGCCATAAGCACAAAGGCGAGTGAACAAGTCAATTATACCTTAAGAGAGTTTACTTCTACTCATCTTGTGAAGCTTGCGTCAAACATCATCTTCTTGATGCATCACTCTCAAAAGACGCATCAATGTCATCCCTTCATCATCCTCATTAAGTGCATCACGCTTCTTTCTCCACTCGTGGTCGTCCTCGGATGCGACCACACCACCTAACGACAAAGAGCCAATAGAACAAGAGCTTGGCGCCATAACTTAAAGCACCGGTTAGGATTAGCCGAAAACAAGCTCAAATCTCAAAAACCAAATTCAGAAGCAAAATCGCCTTTTTCCTTGTCGCCCTGTGGATCACAAAGCCAATAAAGGTGGAGTGATCCTTAACCGGCTCTGATACCAATTGAAGGACCGATTAGGCGACCAGAGAGGGGGAGGGAGTGAATGGGAGCCGATAAAATTTTTTCCCGAATCCGGCTTCTCCCAAATCAACTCCAAGCCAACCAAACGATCTAGCCAAGATCACGTAGCTACTGTGAAGCTACTGACCCTAGGAACTAGATCAAAGTAGTGGAAAAAGAATCGAACAAATCGAGCACAAGGCGCGGCCTCAACAGGAAGAGTTCATTGAAATTTACACGGGTCATTTGATCTGACCGGACAAGAAAAGTCGGTCGGATTTATCGCCTATGCTCCGACCGCTACCGTGAGAAAACAACAGATCGAATCAGCGAAAAATACACGGGTTGATTGATCCAACCGCACATGAAAAGCACCGGTCGGATTGATCGCCTATTCTTCGACCGTTATTGAGAGAAAACAACAGGTCGTTTGATCCGACTAGTTCAAGAACCACCGATCGGATCAATAGGTCAATAGTTGTGCCCCTGACCTCACTTTTCTCTCAAAGCGATCGGATCATGCGACTGAGAGTCGATCGGAGCATTCAATCAAAATACCGAGCTTCTGCCAGAGAGTTTACACCGCCGGGCAGAGTGTTGGTCGATTGATCCGACCAAGCCAAGGAAGGTCGATCGGATCAATAGATCGACACAGAGAAAACTGTCAACTCGAGATTGCAAGGCTGCAAAGTCCTAGCGGTCGATTGATCCGACCAAGGCAAGGAAAACCGATCGGATCAATAGATCGACGCAGCGAAAAGGTCAACTCGAGAATGGATCTCCCAAACGACTTGGAGTCTTGAGACAAGATTTTGGGTAGATGATATACACCTCAAGGAGAGGCTATGCCCCAAACATCTTGGCCTCAAACCTCCTAGAACTCCTGGAATCACAGATCTCGTGAAGAACACCAAGAACTCGAGTTCATCCCAAAAACTTCAAATCCAAAGCGATTCCCGGCGTTTGGGGGCAAGAGATCACCAAGAAAAGAGGCACAAAGCACTCATGTGTGATTCCCCAAAGAAATCCGAGAGGAAACGGCCTAGAAATTGAAGAACGAAAATCCCCCAAAAATAGCTCCGAAAATGGGAAATTCGAGATTCAAACGGGAGGAATCAATTTGGGACGAAATAGAACTTTGGATTAGTTCACCATGTGCGGTTACAAGCCACTTGCTAGCACAAACAAAGCTAGAATGGCAAAAAGATCAAATCAAAGATCCCTCCTCTTTCTCCCTCTCAAACCCTAGAAAAGACCCTCTCACAAACAAATGAGATGTCTACCACCTACTCTCTCCAAGGGATGGCTGCCCACAATAGCCACTCCTCATATATATAGGCGCCCTGCAAATGTTCAGAATGCCCTTACATGAAGCATACAACAAGATACCTCTTAGGGGCAAATTTGACATTTTTGCGAATATTTTTCCGGCTGGGTCACCTTCCACCGCAAGCTTGCTTCCCTCCGACGCAAACCTTGCGATCCACGCCGCGTGTCCTCCGGCCCAGGCTCCTTGACACGCACGACACCTCCTGATGGACCGTTACCGCCACGCCAAGTCCTCGGGCTTGGTTTTGAGGCCCAAACCAAGAAACCGTCCTCCTGATGATTTTGTGGCCAAATCACCAAACCCCGCGTACAAGCTTCGGTCGTTAGCCGCTACCTTGCACCGGCTTCATGTCCGCGTACGAGCTTCGGTTGTGAGCCGCTACCTCGCACCGGAACCACGTCCCCTTGCTCGTTCTTGCACCATGTGAATCGTACTTGATCTATCTGGCCACCGGGTCCATCGAACCAAGCCTACTTGTCTCTCCGCTCCTCGGAGGCCGCCATGGCTAAGACCTTTTGCGCCTGTTCTTCACCTGCACCAATGCAATCAAGCCGCATTCTACACCTGCAATACTTGAGCCAAGGGAAACGTCAGTCCACACCACGTTGTCAATCACTCATCACACCAGGAAGCGACCATCCACCGGTCCTCGGACACACCGGGTCCTCACAAGGTGAGAGTCACCCACATTTCTACGTGCCCAGTCACTGATATTATCATCCCCCATAGCAGCCCGAAGATCTTGGGTTTCTATCTGATCCGTGAGAATGTGAGACGGGATAGGGACGTCTCCTATTTCATCGTCCTCATCAAGAACTGGAGACGGTCCGGCCCAGTACCGGTTCCGGTCGGTTGGAAACCGGCCAAATTCAAAAGTATGAATTTGAAAAAAAAATCCCCAAAAAGTTTCTAAAAATACTTCAAGCTGCGACAGATGTAAGGAAGTAAAAAATTTTCAAATATTCATTCGTTTACATCAGTTTGCGGGAATTCATAGTTTAATCAAAAAAGAAAAAAAGAGCCGCGACCCATTAAGGCCCATCAGTTCTTACAGCCACTTAACCCTCCCCCCCCCCACCGACGCCCCTGACCTCCTCTCCCAAATCCCAATCTCCTGAGCTGCCCCCTGCCGCCGTCCGCCGCCCCCTGCCGCCGTCCGCCCCGCCGTGCCTCCCGGCCGCCTCCCTTCGCCGGTTAGCCGGGCTGTTTGACCGGCCGGCCGGGGCGGTTACGGATCTGGAGTGAGAGGCCGGGTAGCCGCTCGGTTAGGCGGGCTAGCCGCTCGCGTTGGGCGGTAAGCCGGTCGTATGCGGCGGCTAGCCAGCCCGGGTTGGTGGCCTGCTTCCCTTTGGTAAAATCTGAACTTTAGATGTAGAGATGGATGATTTGCTTTAGGATCTGTATATGATTCAAATGTTAAGATGAATTTATATATGATTTGTGCAGATTTGTGACTTCTCAGTCGTATGTAGAGATGAATGATTTAGCATTTTGGATATTAGGTGTATATATGAGTTAGGTGACAATGTATATTTGATTTAGGTACATGTAGGTGTATATATGAGTTGTGATTTAGGTACATTTGATTTAGGTAAATCTAGTTGTCTATATGAGTTGTGATTTACGTGTATGTTTTATTTATGGTAGTGTTATGATTTTGTTGTCCATTTGTGCAGATAGACAATGTCTAGAAGAAGTCAAGATGTGGTGTGGGAACATGGTGAGAATCTGTATCCCGGATGGAGGTGCAAGTACTGTCATACACAGAAAGGAGGAGGTGGCACAACAAGATTGAAACAACACTTGGCAGGGCGCGGGACGGAGGTGCTGCATTGCAGGCATGTGCCACCAGACGTTCGAGCCTTCTTTCAGCGTGACCTTGAGAGGGCTAAGAAGGCCACTGCTGACCGGGCTCGAGAAAAGTTGAGACGGGAAAAGGCTGCAGCGGAGGGAAACTATCCGGTGCAAGAAGAAGATGAGGAGGAACAGATGAAACGTGCCATGGACCTATCGAGAGCGGAAGCAGAGTACCGACGGGGGTTGGAAGAGCGAGGAGGTGCATACGAGCATGGAGGTGGTAGTGGTTCGGTCAGGGGGAATCCTTTGCAGAGGATGTTTGGGAGAGCTTCTTCGCAGAGGGAGAGGCCGAGTCCAACGGTGGAGGACTATAACTTGGCATCCGGTGGGAGAAGGGGAATGACACAACCCAGGATTGATACAGGCTCGTGGACGCAAAAGGGTAAGAATGCAACGGAAGCTATTGGTAAAGCCTGGTCAAAGTTTTTTCATATTGCGGGTGTGCCTGGAAGACAGGCAGACAATCCATACTTTGTCAGTGCGGTCAGAGAGACACAGAAGTGGGGTAAGTTTTTGTTTATTGCAATCACACATTCACACTTTGTTTGCTTAAATTCTGGTTTCTAATGATTTATATTATTTTCAGGGGAGGGTATCGCGTCACCCACCGGGCGAGATATTGATGGCAAATATCTCGATCAAAATGAGAAAGACTTGCATGAAAAGTACCTCATGTTCCAGGCTGAGTGGCCATTATTTGGCGTCACTTTGATGTGTGATTCTTCGACTGGGCCGACAAGGATGAGTGTGATCATCTTTTTGGTGTATTGCAATGGGGTCATGTGGTACCACAAGTCAGTTGATGCGACTGGACTATCTCAAGATTCAGCTTATTTGCTCAAGGTAGCCCTTAAACATGGTCCTACACACATTCAAATTTAATATGATTTCAATGTTACTAACTATTGTGTTTGTTGTACCAGGAGATCCAGAAGGTGGTTCAGTACATTGGCTTCGAGCATGTCATACATATTGTCACCGACAACGGAGCCAACTATAAGAAAGCATGCAGGAAACTGGGGGAAGAGTATCGGCACATTGCTTGGACACCTTGCCTAGCACACACGGTAAACTTGATATTGAAGGATATTGGTGAAAGGGAGGACTACTAGTGGCATGATCAATATATGCAAGAAAATTTCAGCTTGGTTACACAATCATGGCCAATTGCATGCACAGATGAAGAATGCAATCGGTGGTGAGTTGGTGATGTGGAATTCCACTCGTTTTGGGACTAAATACATGTTCCTAGAAAGCATCTATCGGAAAAAGGATCGTTTCATGCAGTGGATGACATCTCCGCAGTTCTCACAAAGCAAATGGATCAACTAAGAAAACGGTAGAATTGCTCATGCTAGGTTTACAAGTTTGGAGTGGTGGGATGGAATGAAATACATCATTGTGATCTGAAAAATGTTGCTATATATCTTTATCTTGTGTATAGAAGAATCCGTACATTTAGAGCAATACAGCACAGCTAGCCCTGTTAATTGGTTTGAGCTTAACTGTTTTATTGGGTTGGTTTACTTTATAGTTTCATTTAGGTTGGTTACTAGTGGATTTATTTGTTAGATGGTTTGGTTTGGATTGGGTTACTAGAACTAGGAAATGGTTTAGAGTGGTTTGCAGTGAGTCAATTGGTTCGTTCCATTTTTTTCACAAAGTAGCATACTATCAAACTAAATCATCTCAAACAAATTTCAATTAATTTTGTTAAAATTTTGAGGTGTGAACACGATCTTTTATTTATAGGGTCCGTCTCTTCATGTGGAGCCCACATGTATGTCCATCCGTACCGCTTTGCACAGAGTAGTGGACTATAAAGTCACCTCCAACAAATTTCGATCAATTTTGTCAAAATATTTGTAGTACGAACGTGAGATTTTAGTTCTAGGGTCCGACTCTTCATGTGGGGCCCACGCGTATGTCCATCCGTACTACTTTGCAGAAAGTAGCGGACTGTCAAATTAAGTCACCTCCAACAAATTTCGATTGATTTCATCAAAATTTTATAGTGTTAACGTGAGGTTTTAGTTTTGGGACGCGCGACATGCATGTACATAATTTTTATATAAGCCCATAGTTTCTTATAGCAAATCCATAGGTTGTATATATGTACAAATGGATTGGATTTGAAGGACCGATCAGGCGACCAGAGAGGGGGGAGTGAATGGGAGCCGACAAAAATTTCTTTCCCGAATCCGGATTTCACCCCAAAATCACTTCCGAACCTTGCAACACAATCTTGCCAAGATCACATAGCAACTGAGATGCTACTGACCCTAGGAACAAGATACAAGCAGCGGAAAAACAGAAAGAACCTCGATCCACTAAAAACTAAAAACCTGCAAGTCTGAATCTGGGCAAACTCGACACTGCCGGATTTGAAAACTCGGCACTGCCGGATTTGTGTGTGTTAACTTGGCACTGCCGGGTTTGGGTGTGTATACTCGGCACTGCCGGATTTCCAAACTCGGCAGTACCGATTATATATGAATCAGCCCAACCCGAAAGTCAACTCTTCAATCTCGTGAATGGATCTCCCAAACGGCTTGAGCTTTTGAGACCAAACTTTGGGGAGATGATCTACACCTTAAGTAGAGGGTATGCCCCAAAAATCTCGGCCTCTAACTCTCTAGAACTCCCAGAATCTCAAATCTCACGAAGAACACCTCCATCTCGAGTTCATCCGAAAAACTTCAAATCTAGAGCGATTCCCGGCATTTGGGGGCAAGGGATCACCAAGAAAAGAGGCACAAGGCAGTCATGTGTGATTCCCCCAAAGAAATCCGAAAGAAAACGCCCTAGAAATTGAAGAACGAAAATCCCCCAAAAATGGCTCCGAAAATAGCTCCGATAAAGGGAAAAAGAAAAAGAGATCGGGAATTCAAATCATGGCACAAACTTGAATAGATTAAACTCCGTCAACCAACCTATGAATTCACCTATACAAACAACAAAGGATTCAAGAAAATAGTTCTAGGTGGAGAGGATGAAAGGGAAGGGGAAAATGGATAACCAAAGAGATGACTACCACCTCCTATATGTAGTCCAAGTGGTGGAGTCCTAAGTACTAAACTACCCCTAAGCGATGCATACCCCTCAGGGGCAAATTTGTCATAGTCGCGAATATTCCTCCGGCCCGGACCGCATCCGCTGGAACCTTGCTTCCCTCTGACGCAAGCTTTGCGGCCACGCCGCGTGTCCTCCGGTCCAGGCTCCCTGACGCGCACGGCTCCTCCTGATGGGCCGTTACCGCCACGCCAAGTCCTCGGGCTTGGTTTTGAGGCCCAAACCAAGAAACCGTCCTCCTGATGATTTTGTGGCCAAATCACCAAACCCCGCGTACAAGCTTCGGTTGTTAGCCGCCACCTTGCACCGGCTTCATGCCCGCGTACAAGCTTCGGTTGTGAGCCGCTACCTCGCACCGGATCCACGCCGCCTTGCTCATTCTTGCCACCATGTGAACCGCACTTGATCCATCTGGCCACCGGGTCCCTCGAACCAAGCCTACTTATCTCTCCACTCCCTGGAGGCCGCCATGGCTAAGACCTTTCGCGCCTGTTGTTCACCTGCACCAATGCAATCAAGCCGCATTCTATACCTGCAATACTTAAGCCAAGGCAAACGTCAGTCCACACCACGTTGCCAATCACTCATCACACTGGGAAGCGACCATCCACTCGGTCCCTCGGACACAGCGGGTCCTCAGGATTGGATTGTGTTATACACGCTATGGTGTACCCTGTAGAGTAGAGTGGGATGAAAAATCATTATTTTAATGTGAGTTGGACGGATAGAGGGTGGGTTTGAATCCAGTTAGCAGGCCTCTCGACTTACAAAATCAGAGAGAGATGAACAGGAGGTAGGGGCGGGGCGGAGCGGAGCGTACCAGCCACCAGAGACTGTCGCGATCAACGAACGCGATTGTGACAATCTAGGTGTTTCATTAAGCTAATCACGTGGTAATCACTTGGCTTCAGCTTAATTAGGTGTAATTAGGCCCTACCTATATTATCACTTAGGACCCACACCTAAAATTCCCTAAGTTCCTCGGAGAACTCCTGAACTTTCTCGGTTGACATGGTCCAAATTCAAATTTTCACTTAATAACTCATAAATGTGCCAACGTAAAAGTTGTCCACATTTTGATGGGACACAACTTTGTCGATTGCAGGTTGATGAGATTTTGAGTGTTTAATGCCTTAAAACTTGGTCAAAGTCAGAACACATCCCTGAGTTCACCCTCAGTTCAGCCGAAGTTCACCCAACTTCTCCTCACGTTCACCACCAATCCGTGCACTTTTTCTATGGTCACCCTTTGTGAAAGTTGTAGCTGGTAGCTTGGGACACACTATTGGTATTTGGAGAATTTGAACTTTAGTTCAAATTTTTGGAGAACCACGCGTTCGAAAGTGCGCACGACACCTGTTCGACGAAATGTCCCAGGTGCACTGGCACTCGAGAGCGCGCCCGCGTTCGCGCTACCGCGGCCGCAGCCACATGCCGCCGGTCCTCTGACCCGGACGCCGAGGCCCGAGGGCTATCAGGGCAATGGGACGGCACGACAGCTGACCCAGCGCGCCACTGCCTTGGCTCCCGCGCGCGCATCGCAACCCGCATCGCGCCCAGACACCGGCCGCCACGCGGCATCGCCTCCCCACGCTGCGCTCTGCGCCCGAGGTTGCCTGCCCACTGCTTAACCACCCTGCTGCGCCTTGCCCAACCCCCGCGTGCGCGATCCTAGCCTCCCCGTGACCGCATCCCGCCCGGCCAACCGCGTCGCACGCCCACCTCGGCCTCCACCCGAGCGATCAGGCCGCTCGTCCTCTCCCGGCGAGACAGCACGGCCGCACCACTTGCGCACGTCGGCGCCACCCCGCCGGCCGCCACGTGCTCGCCGCTCGCCGACCGGCACCGCGCCGCTGCCCGCACTTCCCGTCCAGGCTTCGCCTCGACGCCACGCACATCCCCGCGCCTATAAATAGCACAGCCGCACCACTTGCGCTGCATCAGCGCCACCCCGTCGGCCGTCACGTGCTCGTCGCTCGCCGACCGGCGCCGCGCCGCTGCCCTACCAGCTGCCCACACGCCTTGCTCGTGTTGCCCATCCAGGCTTCGCCTCGACGCCACGGACATCCCCGCGCCTATACATAGCATCCCACGCCCTTGTCGAGCTCCACCACCGCCAGCCATTGATGCCGCCAGGCTGCCGCAGTGAGCTCCTGCCTCCGCGCTGCTCCGCTGCCGCCTAGCACCCCCACTGCGCCTCACTGCCTCCACTCGAGCCTCCCCCGCCACCAGCCGAGCCTCTTCCCCACCGCCGCCGCCGGCATTGGGGAAGAATAGAGTCGCAGCTGCCGCTCACTGCCCGCCGCCGTCGCACCTTCTCCCACCTAGCTTCTTGCACGAGTTCGAGCCTAGGTAAGGCGGTAAGCCTCCCTGGCATGATCCCGTCCAACCCTGTGGCCCCACTTCGCCGGAATTGCGCCGGCCAGCCGCCGCCGGCCATGAGGGCACACTTGCTAGATTTGAGTTTTCACAGGGTCCTTAGCGCAAAAACTAGGGGCCTATCTGTGAGGGTTAGAAAGTTCCAGGAGGTTTTGTGGAAATAGATTCTTCAGATCTGGGTTCAAAAGCTGAAAATTTTGAAAATCGATTTCAAACTAGGTTCAAATCTGTTCAAACTCAAGTTTGTGCATAGTTTGAAATCCATAGGCTAGTTTGTGCTGATTTTTGGGTAGGTTGTTGCCTAAGTAGTTTGTGGCTTGCTATACAAAGTTGGCACAAAGAACTGCTTTAGATTTTGAGTTATGATTTATCTATCTTATCTGTGCAGTTTCCGTTTCTGTTTTGTTTAAATTAATGTGTTAAGCATTTAAATCCAATATTTTTGCAGTAGCTCTATAGTGGTGTGGTGCATCTGTGATAAATAGTAAAGCTCACTTTGGAATGGCTAACTTGCACTTTTAATTTATCAATGCTTAAATCAAATTAATTCAAAGAGCTTGTTCCAGAAGTCTTTTTAAGATAGTCTTTGGCATGGAAGCTAGTTTCAACTTGATGTAGCATTGTAGGATTTCTAGGATCAATTGCTAATAGCGTGATTTTCTAAGATTTATTCTTCATGTTAGTGTGCTGAGCTTGTGTAATTTTTCCTTGTAGTTCTGTTCATGTTTTTCGTCTGATTTTTGGGCAATAAATCAAAACTCAAACCAAGAGCACACTGTAATTTTCTCACATGCAGAACATGTATCAAGCTGCCGGAATAAATTATCAAAGTTTCAATGCTTAAAAGGTTAAAGTAAAGCAAATCACTTTTAAGTGAATTAAAATAAATAAATCACCCCACTGCACCACACTTACTGTTTTATGCTGAAATTGAATTGAATAATCTGAGATGTGTACACAATCACCATCAAACACCCCAAGTTCTTTTGTGAGTAAATACAAACTTAAGTAAAGAAAGGGAAGGTCAGACAAATATTGTCCAGGTGAATGTGTCTTTTAATACATTGTGGGTCTATCATTATGCAAATATGATGGCTCAATATAAGATCACCCCTTATGCATGTGCATCTCGTGTAGAGCAAGTTCTCGCCGACGGTGACTACGAGCTGGTGCCGACCGGAGAAGAAGGGCAGGCCTCGGGAGACATGAACGTGATCCAGGTGGAGGACGAACCGAACCCAGCCGCCGAGGATCCCTAGGCTAACCACGTGCCCGAAGGCAAGCCCCGGAGCATAACCTATGTTCTGAAATTATGCAACTATGTTTATGCTTGTGCATTTACGTTCAGGAGTTGAATTGAAACCCTAGTTGCATGATCCTAGGTACCTATGCTTTGCAATACTAGTATGATAGGTCGATAGTTGCTATGCTATAAGGACCCGGTAAAAGTCGAGTGATTTTCTATCACTCGCGAGATTATAGGAATCGCCTGCTTTACTTATGTTGGAATCATAAGGATGACGGGCGGGGATTTTTGTCATGTAGAAGCCCCGTCCGTATAAGCTAAAATTTGGTTAAGGCCGAATGGTGTGGTATCGATGGTTAAGTGTTTGAAAGCACTAAGCACTTGTTTGGGCATGGGACCGGTAAGTTTAGTACTTGTTCGGAATGTGGAGTGGCCTCGCCCTACTTTCCCTGGGATTCACCTCCCCATGCGGATCACATGTGGCTCAAGACCGAATCCGACCGGCGTGGCCGCGAAGTATCAACCGGATAGGCTTGTGTCCAAGGGGAGTAGGCTTGGATTAACGAACCAGGATGACATGGGAACGACCTAGTTAGTGTCAACCTTTGTGGTTGGTGCTTTTCTCTGTGTTTAGTTTCCACCTTGCAAGGTTATAAAATCGGTTCGAACTGTCTGTTTCTCGCAGCTAATGAGACTACTTAACCCTGCTGTCGCATTGAGTAAGAAAGTGGAACATGACGATGATAAACGTGATGCTTGCTTAATTGTTTGCTCAACTTGCTTGACTAGTATAGGTTGCTTACATAGAATGGTTAATTCACTAGAACTTGATGCTAAAATGTGGAAAGTAAGGACCCACTCTCAGTCGCTCTTTGGCAAAACAAACCCACCAGCCAAAAGCCTTGCATGTGTAGGAGTTGGTGATATAGTTCTCACCCGACGGGTAAGTCTTGTTGAGTATTAGCATACTCAGCCTTGCTTGTTGAATTGTTTTCAGGTAGCACTCTTGAGGAGATGGTTGCCAGTCTGGCTTGGCCAACCACTCTGCCTCCTGGTTGGACCGTGGTTTGGGACGACACCCCGGCTGAGTGATGTCACGACGGCTTCACGTGACGTCACCTTCGTCTAGAATAATTGCTTATTTCCGCTGCAGTTAAACTCTGAATTATCTTTACTTTATGCATGAACTGAGTTTGTAATAAAATACTTTAAATGGGACCTTTAATTATTTATGGATTGTTGTAATCTCTGGTACTCTCCTTCGCGTGAGTAAATGCATGACTCGTTTCGATCTAGGTAACTGTTCGTGGTTGCATTGGGCTCGACCCGACAGTCTGCCATCTTAATTTGATTTAAGTGTCAAATCGTGTTTAATGCATGCTTAGCACACTTAAGCCAGATTAATTTGAGCGGTTCTGCCACAGCTGGTATCAGAGCGAAAAGTTGTGCACCAGAGGTTCTACGGTCCCAACACACTTGTTTCACAATAAAACTTGACCAACTAGTGTTTTTACGAAAACTCGTTGGATCGCTAAGGATTGCCATAGACCGTGAAGCCCTAGGGGGTATTTTGGGATGTTTTAGGTAGCTTGCTATCTATGGTATATTTGACTAACTTGGCCAGCACATCTTGCCCACGTGTTTTATACGTGCGCTGGTTTCCGTGCCCCGCGTGCACGAAGGGTGATAGGATTTCCATTCAAGGAACATATCATTATGGTTGTGTATGAGTCGCCCACATGTTTTATATGTGAGCAAGATCTTGATGGTATGGTTCTAATTCCAATGAGCCTATCATTCTGGTTGTTCACCGCGTTCGAGATGTGTGCATGATGCTGCATCACGAGTTATGCGAAGGGTTGTGTGCTCTATTCAACATGAGAATACGGCCTAGACTAGATGCACTGTCCATGCAGTGTTGAACGCATGGATGTCGTTTCTATAAGAAAAACGGTAATGAATGGGGACGCTTCGTGACGTGCTGGCACAGAAGGTTCGTGGTTTTCTTGCAGGTACCCTAACACCGTTTCGCTAAGTTTCGACTAGTTGAGAGACGGCTAGTTATTATAGGGAGAGACGTATCTTATGCCTTGCCAGCGGCAACTAACTACGTACACCAAGGTTTCTTGGTATGTGTGAGAATGTTTTAGCTCTTTTGCATCATGTAAACAACCATAAAAATCGCTAAGTAAATTTTGGAGCAAGGAAAGATGGAAAAATGAGTTATCCTAATGCACTTCAAATATGTCAAAACTGCACAGTCCTGCTGGTCCGAATTTTTCGGGTCATTAAAACCTCTCAGCTGAAGTTCTACCCTAAATGACAGTTGCTCAGAATTTCATAGCCAATCTGCTTTAAACATTTCAGGATTTTTGGTTGAGTAAAACTTGAGTTATGCTTAAAACAAGGGCTGGCTGTTCGCTGAAAAATCTGGTAGACAGCAAGTTGGAAATCGAGTGTTTCACCCACCTTAAACTCAAAACCAATCCTATCTCTAAACACCAAACTTGTGGTTAATACTCTAATGAACAACCTGGTAAAATTTAGGGGTTTTTAGTTTGGTAGTTTGAGAGTTACACTCGTTTCTTGCCGCTGTCCAGAATCTAGTTTTTCTTCTCACGGTCACTTACCTGAGATTCATTTATGGTTTTTCTACAGATGGCAGCCCCGGCCCAGTTTGTACGTGGTGACGACAGGTTTGCTCCACTCAGAGTATCTTGCTAGGGAGGGCTTCCCTTCCATTTTGTGGGACACTTTGAGCACCGCCAGATTCACGACACTGCCACACTACGTGTGTCGTGAGTACGTCGAGCATGGGATGCACCGTTGTTCCACCCGGGTTATGTTGGCTCCCCACCCATACCACCCGGAGTGGCCCACCTTCACCACAGAGGTTACCGGCTCCCGTCTAGAGGATGCTACCGAGATAGCCGCCCTGAGGATGCTAAACATCTTCAATGACTTTAGTCCTACTGATGTTGCGGCTCGTCCGGTGGGGTTGCTTCCTACCCTTCACCCAAATGACCCGAGGTGGCTACCTCGTTTGTTCCGCTGGACCACAGTTGTCACCCTCACTGGAGAGCTAGAGACAGTGCGGGTGCTGACACAGATGGTGAGGGCATTGTACCGGATTCAGGCTTATCAGCAGGGTACCATGACTGAGATGGCAGAGGATGGGACGACGACCCATGAGGAACTTGACCAGCACAAGGTGGCCTATACCGACCTTACCATAGAGGCTGCTGATATGGACGTGGATAAGGCCAACCTACAGACTCGAGTTGGAGACCTAGAGGGGCACGTGGCCAACCTGCTGGCCGAGAGAGAGGGGCACCTCACACTGATCGCCACGTTGCAGGAGGAGCGTGCCGGACACCTTGAGGAGACTGAGGGGATGCAGGAGGAGATAGACTCCTTACAGACCGAGCAGGTGGCCCACCTCGACTGCATTGGAGAGCTTGAGGATGAGGTCCACGACCTTCACCTTGACGTTGAGGATGCCCATGAGCACATAGGGATCCTTCAGCAGCAGATTCCCCTCGAGCAGGACATGGAGATGGAGGATGAGGAGGAGGAGCCCATGGAGGTAGAGGTGGTTCCCGACGAGGTTCAGGGTATGTCCGGAGTTGACACCCTGAGTGGCATGGCACCTCTACCCGCCACACCCAGCTCTCCCGCGGAGAGTGAGGATTCGGTCAACAATCTCGACGATTTCTAGATAGTGGCAGTGTCACTCCTCAACTAGCCTACTTTTGGACAGTGGTGTAATAGGCTAGCTTCGAGTTGAGTATGTCTTTTGTGCAGCTTAACCATGATGTAACTTAGGGTAGGTGTTGACCCTAATGTTAGTGGTTCGATGTGGTTGTAACAGCTAAAACTATGCAGCTGAATCTGGTTTGAATTTTTAAGGCATGAACCTTTCGTTTCTGGGATGGGCGCTGAATACAAAAGTTGTGAGGAATTTCATAACGATGATGCTCGCAAAAATTTCAGCCTCATCGATTAAGCGTAGCCCGAGTTATGCATGTTTTGGTAACCCTCGGCCACTCTGAAAACAGCACAAACAAAGACGGAAAGTTTGAATTTTTCGCCCTAGGTAGCTTCCGAATCTGACTTGGAGTTATAAAGGAAAGTTGTGGCTCACTAAATTTGCTAGCTACTGGCAAAATTTCAGAAATTTTGGGCGTGTGACCTATGAGATATGAATTTTCTCCTCTGACAGCCTTGCTGATCAGAAATTCTGCAATATCCTTCTACTGTTTTTCGCACATGATTACCTTGTCTTACCATGTAAACAAGTTTCGTGAATCATGAGGCTGACAAGTAAATGATTTTGCAGATGGTTGACTCAATCTGCCGCACCAACTTCACCGCTGGACAAAACAGCGGCGCTCAAGCCAACCAGCAACTACCCCAAGCACCCCCGCTAACTCCAATGGAGTCATTCTTTGCCACCCAAACCGAGATGATGCGGGAGATACTTAATGGACAGCGGCAGATGATGCAGCAACGCCAAGGGGGACATCATGATGGTCAACCTCAGGTTGCCCGCTATGAGCACTTCCTGAGCACCCAGCCGCCGACTTTCAGTGAGGCAGCTGACCCGCTCAACGCCGATGCTTGGATTCGTTCTGTGGAGTCCAAGTTCTCTATGCTCGCGCTACCGTGCTCAGAAGAGAGCAAGGCCAAGTTTGCATCCCAGCTACTCAGGGGACCCGTGCTTATCTGGTGGGAGCATTACCTGGTTACCCTCCCTGAGAACACTGTGGTGACTTGGGCTGATTTCAAGACTGCTTTCAGAGCTCACCATATTCCTGAGGGCATGATTGAGAGAAAGTTGAATGAATTCCTAGCATTGACCCAAGGCACTAGGACTGTGTCACAGTATGCACACACCTTCAACAACTTGTGCCAATATGCTGGTACCCACGCTGACTCGGATCAAAAGAAAATGGACCGTTTCCGTAGGGGTCTCAGTGCCAAGCTCAAGGAACGCATGAACCCTATCAGGACTGCTACCTACAATGAGCTAGTCAACCTAGCCATTACTCAGGAGGATGCCATTGCTGCTCTTAAGGCTGAGAAGAAGAGAAAGGCCCCCATGACTCAGGCTGCTCCATCAAATCAAAGGTTCCAGATTGTCCAGAACACTCCTACACCCAACCCCCAGAGGCAAGGACAGCAGGGACGTTGGACTAACAGGCCACCCCAGCAGAATCAGAATCGCTTCCCTGCTCCTCACCAGCCCGCTGCTCCACGCAACAATTACCAGGTTCCCGCACGCCTCACCAATGGGAACGCTTGCTTCAAGTGTGGGAAGACTGGTCACATCATCAAGGACTGCCCCCAGAGTAGGCAGCAGAACCAGGGCAGAGTGCAGGTCCATCAAGGGAGAATTAGCTACACCACCCTCACCGAACTTCCTGAAGGAGCACCAGTGATGACGGGTACTTTTTCTATCCATTCTGTCCACAATCAACCCGCAGTTATACTTTTTGATTCTGGTGCAAAGTATAGCTTCATAAGTGCCAAGTTTAGTGAGAAATGTGGTTTGAACCTTTTCGTACCGCCACACCTTACATGATCACAAGCCCAGGGGGCAAGATATCCACCAACCAACTAGCACAACGGGTACCAATAGTACTTGGCAGTAAAGTTTTTAAGACCAGTTTGGTTAATGTGGGTTTGGAAGGAATGGACATTATTCTTGGTATGGGCTGGATGACTAAACACCGAGTCATACTTGACATCTCCGAGAGGGTATTTGAGATTCACTCCCCACTGTTAGGGCACACCGATCTATGCCTTCCACACAAAGTCTACACCAGCTCTCATGTCTTCTCCATGGCCGAAACTCGAATAGAGGATATTCCCGTGGTCTGTGAGTACCACGATGTCTTTCCAGAGGATTTACCTGGTATGCCCCCTGACAGAGACATCGAGTTCGTCATTGAACTACAGCCTGGCATTGCACCCATCTCTAAGCGGCCTATAGAATGTCACCCATAGAGCTGGCAGAGTTGAAAAAGCAGTTGCACGAGTTGCTAGAGAAAGATTTTATCCGACCTAGTACTTCACCTTGGGGATGCTCAGCTCTCTTTGCCAAAAAGAAAGACCACAGCTTAAGGTTATGTGTAGATTACCGACCCCTCAATGCGGTGACTGTGAAGAACAAGTATCCCTTACCCCGCATTGACATCCTCTTTGATCAACTAGCCAGTGCAAAGATCTTCTCCAAGATTGATCTCCGATCCGGATACCATCAAATCAAGATCCGCCCTTGTGATATTCCCAAAACGGCTTTCTCCACCAGATACGGCATTTATGAATACCTGGTCATGTCCTTCGGCCTCACTAATGCGCCAGCCTACTTCAAGTACCTCATGAATTCAGTCTTCATGCCCTACCTCGACAAATTCGTTGTGGTCTTCATTGATGATATCCTTATATACTCCAAAAATGAGGAAGAACATGTTGAACACCTTCGCATTGCTCTGCAAACACTCAGGGATCACCAGCTTTATGCTAAATTCTCTAAGTGTGAATTCTGGCCAACAGTGTTAAATTCCTCGGACACACTATATCTAAGGATGGAATCTCAGTTGACCCCGGAAAAGTACAAGAGGTCATGGATTGGAAAACTCCTCGCTTCGGTCCACCAAATTCGTAGTTTCCTTGGTCTGGCAGGATATTACTGCCATTTTATTCCAGACTTCTCAAAGATAGCCAAACCTATGACAGAGCTACTTAAGAAGGGAGCTAAGTTCAAGTGGAGCGAGAAATGTGAGGAAGCTTTCCATACCTTGAGGCAACTCCTTACCACCGCACCAGTTCTAGCTCAACCTGACAACACGAAGCCATACGACATCTACTGCGATGTTTCAGGCACTGGGCTCAGTTGTGTTCTTATGCAACTGTGCAAGACAATCGGGTCATTGCTTACGCTTCGCGGGCACTTCGTCCACATGAGCTGAATTATCCCACCCATGATCTGGAATTGGCCGCTGTGATCCACGCCTTAAAGCTTTGGAGGAACCATCTTATGGGAGCCCATTGCAAGATATACACGGACCACAAGAGTTTCAAATACATCCTTACCCAATCAGATCTCAAAATGAGGCAAAGAAGATGGTTGGAACTAGTCAAAGACTATGACTTAGAGATCCTTTACCATCCCGGAAAGGCGAACGTCGTGGCAGATGCCCTAAGACGGAAAGCACACTGCAATTGTCTCACCGCCGAGTCCTACAATCAAACCATGTGTGCAGAAATGAGGAAACTCAGTTTAGGGATTGTTCCACAGGGTTCCCTCAATCTTCTCTCGCTAGAGCCTACCTTACCCAAGAAGATAGCCACCGCTCAATCCCAGGATAAAGGTGTTGAGATTATCAAACAAAAATTGTCTGAGGGAGACGAAAGGTACCGATGTTTCCGATTGGACCAAAATGGAGTATTGCATTTTGGGGAACGTCTAGTGGTCCCAACAAATCCTTAACTTCGTAAGGAAATCTTGGACGAGGCTCACCTATCCAAACTTTCAATCCACCCTGGCAGTAGTAAAATGTACCAGGACTTGAGACAGAACTTCTGGTGGACTAGGATGAAAAGAAAAATTGCCACCTATGTTTCGGAATGTGACACTTGCCAGAGGGTTAAAGCAAGTCACCTTAAAGTGGCTAGAACATTACAACCCCTTCCGATACCCTCTTGGAAGTGGGAAGACATAAGCATGGATTTCATCGTTGGTTTGCCGCTCACCTCGCAGAAACATGATTCCATCTGGGTTATCGTCGATCAACTCACGAAATCCGCCCACTTCATTCCGGTACACACCACTTATCGTGTCGATCAATATGCAGACATCTACTTTAGCCAAATTCTTCGTCTCCACGGCACCTCCAAAACCATCATCTCGGACAGAGGTCCTCAATTTGTAGCCTGCTTTTGGGGAATGGCTACATGAGTCCTTGGGAACCAAGTTGACCCGCAGCTTCGCTTACCACCCACAGACCGATGGTCAGACGGAGCAGGTGAATCAGATTGTAGAATATATGTTGAGACTTGTGTCATACATTATAACAAGAACTGGGACAAGTGTGTGCCACTCGCTGAGTTCTCTTACAACAATAGCTACCAAGCTAGCTTGAAGATGGCACCTTTCAAGGTACTATACGGTAGATGGTGTAGAACACCGCTGAGTTGGTCCCAGTCCAGTGAGAGACAAATGTTGGGAACAGACCTAGTGGCAGAGGCAGAAGAGAAAGTAAGAGTGATCCAGGTCAACCTCAAAGCAGCCCAATCCAGACGGAAAAGCTACTTTGATAAACGAGGGAAACCCCTATAGTTTTTTTTGTCGGAGAGCATGTTTATTTATGAGTCTCGCCGACTAAAGGAGTGCAGAGGTTCGGGGTGAAAGGAAAACTGGCGCCTCGTTACATTGGACCCTTTGAGATCACAGAAGTTTGTGGACCGGTAGCTTACCGAGTGCAACTTCCAGACAAACTCTCGGCTGTCCACAATGTATTCCACATCTCCCAACTCAAGAAATGCGTTCGAGTTCCAGAAGTTGAGATTGTTGACCAAGACTTGGCATGGGTAGAACCTGACTTGGGTCTGGTAGAACACCCTCTAAGAATACTCGATCGCAAGGAGAGGGGAACAGTACGAAAGATCATCAAGATGTACAAAATACAATGGAATCATCACACCAAAGAAGAGGCGACTTGGGAAACGAAGAATTATCTGAACACCAAGTTTCCAGGCTTTCTCTTGCTACACGATCGTGAGTACCGTTTCCACACTCTATACTCGAATCTCGGGTCGAGATTCTGTTTATGGGGGGTAGGCTGTGACAATCTAGGTGTTTCATTAAGCTAATCACCTGTTAATCACTTGGCTTAAGCTTAATTAGATGTAATTAGGCCCCACCTAAATTATCACTTAAGACCCACACCTAAAATTCCCTAAGTTCCTTGGAGAACTCCTGAACTTTTTCGGTTGGCATGGTCCAAATTCAAATTTTCACTTAAGAACTCATAAATGTGCCAACGTAAAAGTTGTTCACATTTTGATGGGACACAACTTTGTAGATTGCAGGTTGATGAGATTTTGAGTGTTTAATGCCATAAAACTTGGTCAAAGTCAGAACACATCCCTGAGTTCACCCTCAGTTCAGCCGAAGTTCACCCAACTTCTCCACATGTTCACCACCAATCCGTGCACCTTTTCTATGGTCACCCTTTGCGAAAGTTGTAGCTGGTAGCTTGGGACACACTTTTGGATTTCGGAGAATTTGAACTTTAGTTCAAATTTTTGGAGAACCACACGTTTGAAAGTGCGCATGACACCTATTCGACGAAATGTCCCGAGTGCACTGGCACTCGAGAGCGCGCCCTCGTTCGCGCCACCGCGGCCACCGCCACGTGCCGCCGGTCCTCTGACCCGGACGCCGAGGCCCGAGGGATATTAGGGCGATGGGACAGCACGACCGCTGACCCAGCGCGCCCTTGCCTTGGCTCCCACGCGCGCATCGCGACCCGCGCCGCACCCAGATGCAGACCGCACGCGGCATCGCCTCCCCACGCCACGCTCTGCGCCCAAGGTCGCCTGCCCGCTGCTCATCCATCCGCCGCGCCTCGCCCAACCCCCCCGCGCGCGATCCCATCCTCCCCGCGACCGCATCCCGCCCGGCCAACCGCGCCACGCGCCCACCTCGAGCCTCCACCCGCGCGCTCAGGCCACTCACCCTCTCCTGGCGCGGTCCACCCTGCTCCGCCTCGCCTGGCACGCCGCTGCCTAGGCAGGTGGGCGAGACAGCACGGCTGCAACACTTGCGCCGCGTCAGCGCCACCCCGCTGGCCGCCACGTGCTCGCCGCTCGTCGACCGGCGCCGCGCCGCTGCCCGGCCAGCTGCCCGCACGCCATGCCCCTGCTGCCCGTGCAGGCTTCACCTCGACGCCACGCACATCCCCGTGCCTATAAATAGCACCGCGCGCCCTTGCCGAGCTCCACCGCAACCCGCCAATGATGCCGCTAGGCTGCCGCAGCGAGCTCCTGCCTCCGCGCCGCTCCTCCGCCGCCTAGCACCCCCACTGCGCCCCACTGCCCTCACTCGAGCCTCCCCCACCACCAGCCAAGCCTCTTCCCCACCGCCGCCGTCGCACCTTCTCCCGCCCAGCTTCCTGCACGAGTTCGAGCCTAGGTAAGGCGGTAAGCCTCCCTGGCATGATCCCGTCCAACCCTGTGGCCCCACTTCGCCGGAATCGCGCCGGCCGGCCATGAGGGCACACTTGCTAGATTTGAGTTTTCCCAGGGTCCTTAGCGCAAAAACCAGGGGCATATCCGTGAGAGTTAGAAAGTTCCAGGGGGTTTTGTGGAAATAGATTCTTCAGATTTGGGTTCAAAAGCTGAAAATTTTGAAAATCGATTAAAAATCACAAAAAAATCGTAAAAATGCAAATCTGATTTTGTTTAACTCTCTGTTATGTGTGCTACCTTTAATAGAAAGCATGTATAGGAGTTTTCTGCTTAGATTTCAAACTAGGTTCTAATCTATTCAAACCCAAGTTTGTGTAGTTTGAAATCTATAGGTTAGTTTGTGCTGATTTTTGGATATGTTGTTGCCTGAGTAATTTATGGCTTGCTGTAAAAAGTTAGCACACAGAACTGCTTTAGATTTTGAGTTATGATTTATCTAGCTTATCTGTGCTGTTTCAGTTTCTGTTTTGTTTAAATTAATATGTTAAGTATTTAAATCCAATATTTTTGCAGTAGCTCTATAGTGGTGTGATGCATCTGTGATAAATAGTAAAGCTCACTTTGGCATGGATAACTTGCACATTTAATTTATCAATGCTTAAATCAAATTAATTCAAACAGCATGTTCCTGAAGTCTTTTTAAGCTAATGTTTGGCATGGAAGCTAGTTTCAACTAGATGTAGCTCTGGTAGGATTTCTAGGATCAATTGCTGATAGTGTGATTTTCTAGGATTTATTCTTCATGTTAGTGTGCTGAGCTTGTGTAATTTTTCCTGGCAGTTCTGTTCATGTTTTTGGTCTGGTTTTTGGGCAGTAGATCAAAAATCAATCCAAGAGCACATTGTAATATTCTCACATGCAGAACATGTATCAAACTGCCGCAATAAATTATCAAAGTGTTGACACCATTTTCTGACACCTGTTAGAGCTGACGTCAAAAAAGAAATGGAGAATGTGTTTTGGAGTCGGAATCGGACAAAGTGGTGGTTCTAGATCGGAGGAGAGCAAAAGAATTGCAATGGTGACTAATCGGCAAGCTGGGCAATCCGTAAGGAGGAAATCGGTTTGTAGGAATGTGGTATTAATTAGCCAAGGCAAAATATAATTTTATATTGCTGGCAAGAGTGCATGAGCACCCTATGGATCGAACATATCCGAAGGCAGTACACGGTTGACGTCATCTTCATAAAATAGATTAACCAGAATCGAGGAGGAACAAGTCCAATTAATCTATGTCCGACTGCCATATGCTGGAGACGCATGTAGAATCAGAGAGTTAAAATATCCGATTTCTATATACTGGAGGTGCATGAGTAAAGTCCGATTGTCAGTATTGTGTAGAGTCCGATGGGTGAAGTCCGATTTTCAATTAGCGAAGCCAATGATCGGCAAGTTATTGATAGCTGCAGTTTCTTGCTCAGCAGTTCAAATAATGACATGTAGAGTTATTTTATTCTGATGTACAAGGCTGCCAAATAAAATATACTGAAAAATAATCTACAAAGAAGCATGGACCCACATAAAGGAGACTTACATGAGCAGGACTTGGTATTCGTACATCATGGAATCCAGAAGCTATAATAATGCAGATCGACAGATTGATTAAAAGAAGAAAAAAGAAAGGAAAGCAAGAAGGCTAATCAGACTTGTATGTGCATATCCGATTTTAGGATGGCCGATGTACAGGAAAATATCAGAATCCGATGGAAGATGGCTAGGAATAAAGAAAGAAAAGATATGGCAAATATGTGCATACGAATACTACTTGGAGTAAACAAGCGATATTTCTAGCGTGAAGGATGGAAACACAAATTAATCACGTATGTCTGCACGGACAGTTCGGCAAGGGAGCTTTATTTGTGAAGGCTCTACAGAGGAAAAAATAGAGTCCATGTATCGTAATATTAGTTCGTTTAGATACTTTCTTTTTCAGCAAGTTGCGTATGCCGTAACCGGCTTAGGGTGTCCAGGGTATAAATATGTGCCTACATGGATTGTAAATGTTTTATCACAGCATCAATAAACAAATCTCTTTTTCAGTACTTTTACTTTTCCGTACCGGCGGCTTCGCCAATCTTTTTATTTTCTTCATGAGTTCTTTCGAGTTCGTCGGACTGCATCGCCTCGATCTCCGGCTTGCTTATAAGTTCCGCTTTTACCGAGTAATTTCTAGGCTTTAACCTCCGGGCGTATCGCTGAGGTTTCGTCTAGATTTATTCAACAGTTATCGATATCGGCTAGATCTTCAAGTTTTATATCAATTCTTGTTGTTCTAATTTTTATCACCAGTTTATCCTGTTTGGATCTAGATTGTCGTCGGCTCATTATCAAGTAATCTGTCCAGTATATCATTAGCAGTTATAGCCAACTAGACCTATTTCTAAACACTATTCACAAAGTTTTGGCTAATTTGTTAGCCGTTTCTTCTTTGCTTATCACGCCTACACTGATTATTTGCATAAGCTCGGTTACAGCCGACCGTTTGCACAAAGCGTCGCGCTCTCAGAAGATTCCATCAAAAGGCCAGTCTCGGCAGTCAGTCGATTCGGCCAGTATTATTTTACCACATCTTCTTCCTTGTCAATCAACAGGTCAGATTGACTGGCACGCCCCGGTTTTTAAGGCCACGCCTTCGCTCGTGTGTTCATGCATCTGTCTCCGCCTGATTTTTGCGTCAACACAAAGTTTCAATGCTTAAAAGGTTAAAGAAAAGCAAATCACTTTTAAGTGGATTAAAATAAATAAATCACCCCACTGCAACACACTTACTGTTTTATGCTAAAATCGAATTGAATAATCTGAGATGTGTACACAATCACCATCAAACACCCCAAGTTCTTTGTGAGTAAATACAAACTTAAGTAAAGAAAGGAAAGGTCAGACAAATATTGTCCAGGTGAATGTGTCTTTTAATATATTGTGGGTCTATCATTATGCAAATATGATGGCTCAATATAAGATCACCCCTTATGCATGTGCATCTCGTGTAGAGCAAGTTCTCGCCGACGGTGACTACGAGCTGGTGCCGACCGGAGAAGAAGGGCAGGCCTCGGGAGACGTGAACGTGATCCAGGTGGAGGACAAACCGAACCCCGCCACCGAGGATCCCCAGGCTAACCACGTGCCCGAAGGCAAGCCCCGAAGCATAACCTATGTTCTGAAATTATGCAACTATGTTTGTTAAGTTATGCTTGTGCATTTACGTTCAGAAGTTGAATTGAAACCCTAGTTGCATGATTTTAGGTACCTATGCTTTGCAATACTAGTATAATAGGTCGATAGTTGCTATGATATAAGGACCCGGTAAAAGTCGAGTGATTTTCTGTCACTCGCGAGATTATAGGAATCGTCTGATTTACTTATGTTGGAATCATAAGGATGACTTGCGGGGATTTTTGTCATGTAGAAGCCCCGTCCGTGTAAGCTAAAATTTGGTTAAGGCCGAATGGTGGGTTAAGTGTTTGAAAGCACTAAGCACTTGTTTGGGCATGGGACCGGTAAGTTTAGTACTTGTTCGGAATGTGGAGTGGCCTCGCCCTGCTTTCTTTGGGATTCACCTCCCCATGCGGATCACATGTGACTCAATACCGAATCCGGATGAAAAATCATTATTTTAATGTGAGTTGGAGCGGATAGAGGGTGGGTTTGAATCCAATATGCAGGCCACTCGACTTACAAAATCAGAGGAAGAAAAGGAAAGCAAGAAAACAAGAACATAGCCGAAACAGAAACTGAAGTAAACAATGATAGGGAAACTATATATTGACAGAGTGAGCGAGACCAATATGCTGGTATGTGGTATACTTGATTCTGCTCTTTTTCTTCGTTATTATGCGTGAAGCTTCAGGGAGCGTCTTTGATTGAGTGCAAACCTTCCGTAGTTACCAACTAAAGAACGAGGCCATGGCATGATGTACGGAACCCCACTACACCCGTACGTCCCCTGAAACAGCTTCTCTAGCTTCATCGTTCCTAAGCACAGGGACAGGAACCAATAACGATTTCCAGGATGTTGTAGAGTTAGTGATGCCGACAGATACGCGTATCCATCCTTGACTGCAAAGACTTCCAACGCATGAGCTCCATCAAATTGGCCTTGGAGGACACGTTGGAGCTCTGCACCCATGGAGACTACCCTATCCAGCACCCATTTCTGAGCACCATCAGCACCCCGTGTGTGCATCAAGACACCGACGTCGAGTCCATCTGAATAGACAAGGCAGGTTGCGCCATCCTTGGTTTCTCCAACTTCAAAAAACGTAGGGCTCGCCCACACCCACTGCGGCAGCTCCATGACGGTGAACTCCATGGTGGCAGTGTCGACGGAAACTGTATATCTCCAATTCTCGAGAAGGTAGAACACGGATCCATTCAACTGCACGGCGCTCCCATTAAGCACGCGGCCATCGTGTTGGTCCGGACACGCTGGGACGTCCACATATGGCGTCTCCGAGCAAACCCCCGTGTCCATGGAGAAGATGGTAGCCTTCATCCTGGAGCCGGGGTGGTCAAGAAGCATCAGGCGGGATGGCACGGGGTCCTCTTCCGACGAGAGCAAGGCAAGAACTGAGTGTCCTTGGCACCCTTGTAGCATGCTCTTGGAGACAAGACGAGGCACGCGTTCACTCCGCTGGGTCAAGGGGTTGGCCACGGCAAGCAATTTGTCCTCCCAGTTGAGGAGGATGAGGTTTCCGCGGCGGCAGCTGCCGGTTAGGATTTTCCAGCCGGGGGCCTCCACCTCCTCCTCCTCGGGGGTTGGACTCTCAAGGGAGGTGAGGGAGAAGTCGCCGCCGCGGACGGCGGCAGCCAGGTCCCGGCCATGGGGGCGGGCGGGCACGAAGGCGGGCGATTCGGCGACGATGGAGTTGTCGGTGAAGAAGCCGAACAGGGGCGGCGGGTGGACGGCGCCGAAGCGGCGGCGGAAGCCCGGGGAGGAGGCCACCGCGCGGCGCCACGCCCGGCAGGTGCAGCCGGCGCGGACGAGCGTGGCGAGGGAGGGGAGGCGGAGGAAGATCTCCAGCAGGAGGTCGTCGCCGAGGGAGGATATGTGCCTCTCCCACGCCGCGGCCTGCGTTAGCGGCATCTTCTCGCACGGGATCCGCTCACGAAACCCTTAACCTTGGCTGGGGGGACTTATTTCTCGATGGTTTCCTCCAGAGTTTATTTACTACTACTATACCTCCTCATGCCTTTACAACCGAACCGTACGTAAATGACCAGAACTCACAAATCCGAACTCGTAAGGTCTCCAACTCGACTTTTGTACATGATACACCTGCACATTAGCAACTGCTGCAAATATATATTGGCAAATGAAGTAGCTGCTGCCTGCTCCCTCTCGCCAATAACAGATTCATTCCAAAGAATCACTAGCAATCGAACAAACAATTACACAAAGGATTATTAGATTTGTATGCATTTTATCAGTTACTCCTACTACCAATTAGCAACTGCTGCATACATGGACAAATGAACTACCATCTCTCTTACTGACAATTCGTTCATAACCCCAAAGAATACCAACAATCGAACAGCCAATTACGTACACACAGCATGCCACCAACGTACACACAATCAATCATAAGGAACGAACAGAGACGCAGACAACAAATTACAGTCAAAATATCATGTGTTTTTTTTCTTAAAAGGGGATGGATGGTCTTGACAGAAGATTAGACATAAACTTTCGCTGATATTACTAGATTCACTATGAGAACTATATGTTTGCAATATGCAACACTTTTATTTTTTTAAGATAACACACTTTACATATATTCCTAGTCAAAATAAACCTGTCTGACTTAATACAAATATAGATGTTCCTTAGTTTCGATTCGGCGGAATAGTCACAATTGTCCTTAAACTATCAACGAAAGCTCACTTTCGTCCCTGAAATATAAAAATGGACATTTTCATCCTCAAACTTTCGCAGCCGGCTCAATTTCATCCTTGGGCCCACGTGAAGGGCCATGCCGGCTCGCCACATCATCGCCCAATCAACTACTGTTGTGAATTTCCACTTCTACCCTTAGCCATCTCTTTTCCCATATCAACTACGGTTGTGACGTCGACCGTAGTTGATATAAACAAAAGAGATGGCTAAGGGTAGAAGCGACAATTCACAACCGTAGCTGATTGGGCGATGATGTGGTGAGTCAGCGTGGCGCTTCACGTGGGCCTAAGGACAAAATTGAGCCGGATGCGAAAGTTTGAGGATGAAAATGCCCGTTTTTATACTTCAAGGACAAAGCGAGCTTTCGATGATAGTTCAAGGACGAATTTGGCCTGTCGATTCGGAGACAATGTTTGTCTATCGCCGATTAAACATGATACCACTGCCGGAAATTTGGCCTTTAGTACCGGTCACAAAACGGGTTAGTACCGGTCGCTGTGGCCGGTAGTAAAGGTCCGGTACTAACGTGTCGCACATTAGTACCGGTCACGGCCAGCCGGTACTAACGTGCAACGGTTAGTACCGGCTGGTGTTACCGGCCGGTACTAACCTGCAAGCCCACCACGCGCAGGTTTTCCTCTTTTTTCTTTTTTTCTTTTTCTTTCCCTTTTTCTTATTTTCTATCCTTTTCTTTTCTCATGCGGCGGTCATCGCAATCACAAATCACAGAACACTGTCACACATTCTTGAAAGAATCACAATCCATGTTCCATAAGAATAAAAACGAATACATCTCACAAGAATACATCTCATAGAACACTATATCACACATTGCTAGCACACATTTCATAGGAACCAAAATTATTTTACAAAGTTCACATATAGATTTTCCTTCACTCGGCCTTCCAATGTGAATAACTCGTCAATCTTGCCTCCTGCCGATGGAGAAGGAGAAAAAAAAATCGAAATCAAGATGGAAAAGATAGAGAAGACAACATGGAGAAATCGAAGGAAATACCTGTAAGTAGAGGATGGAACAGGGGAGCCGGCCCTGCACGCCGCCGCCATGGGTGCCCGCCCACTGCGCAGCCGGCTCCAGGCCTCGCTGCCCGCGCGCGCCGCCATCAGGAGAGCCGGCCCCGCGCGCCGCCGCCTAGGGCGCTCGCCCCCCGCGCAGCCGGCTCCGGGTCACGTCGCCCGCGCGCCCCGCCGCCGGCGGGGTAGCCGGCCCCGCGCGCCGTCGCCGGCTGCGAACCCGCCCCCGCGCGCAGCGAGTTCCAGGCCGCGTCGCCCACGCGCAGCCGCCGCCTCCGCGCGCAGCGCCTCCGCCATGGCCGCCGCTCGCCAGCTGAAGCGTCCCCACTTAAGCAGAGACTAAATGTGATACAAATATCAGTCCCAGGAGGCTGATACACATTTATTCAACAGATGGTTCAGTCATCGTGCAACCTCCGAGGGCCACGACACTCGATACAAGCTATGATAAAAAGTAACAATACAACAATACACAACCAGAGAAAGACCAAGACTGGATCCAGGCCTATCTCGGTGAGAAACGACAGCGGAAGCATCGCGCAGGGGCCACCCCACAAGCAACGTCGGGTGCGAACACGACCTCTATTCGTAGTCTTCAGCAATAAAATCCGGGTCCTCCTCTGTAGCAACAAAAATAGGGATGAGTACAAAAGTACTCAGCAAGTCCCACCACGTCCAGGGGGGGTATAAAGAGTATGCACAGGGTAAATCAAGGCTATGGCTAAGGTTTATTTTGCGAAAAGCTAGATCTTACATGCAAGGGGTTTATTTTTGAAAAGGTTTTTGTAAAACAGCTTTGATAACAAGTGGGGTTGATCCTCCACAAAGGATCCAAATTTTATGCTACCGGACTCCCCGTCCGCCGTAGCCCACGGCACAACTGCCGGACACTTTCAAAACAACTCACACCATTTGATCCAAACCATTTCCCAACACTAGTTTCAAGCCCAAGCCATGACTCATCCAATACCGTGGATACGACTATTCGAATAGATTTTAACTCTACAGAGGTTGTACACTTAACCCACCCAACGGTTTCCGCAACACGAACACCGAAATGTCGGCGCGGACCTGTCAAAGCCATTACCACACCTTAGCTAAGCCGGACTAGCCAATATGGAAGCAACCAAGGGGTTCATGTCCTACCAACGAGGCATGACCGGGACGTAACTCACATAGATCGTACTCCTGCTCCTTGCTCTCCCATTGCTCACAGCTCACCCATTGGCTAACCAACCAGCTAGTGGGATTTATGCTAAGCCGTTGCCACATACAACAGTAGGGCGGTAGCACTAAACTGGGCCAGGCTAGATGACAATCAACTCGGTCCTTAAATTAATGACAAGATGGATATCTCCACATCCCGCTCAGCCACACAGGCACGAGCTCACCAATTTGGTGTTTCACACAGAACACACCATCCATCTCATCGGTTTCACCATTATTCCATTTTCACCAAAACCCACCCTTTACTTCTAAACACTCACACCATTCTTTATTTTAAAAACACATGAGCATCATTATTATTGTTGAACAGAGAGTACAGTCCTAAGCGTATCTAGCAATGGCTATCATCCAAGCAGAGCAAGTCATATTTAATGATAACCTAGATGGTCAAGGAATAATCATAGCAATCAAGGGGTGGCTATCCAAACGGGTTTTGCAGTAAAACAATGTAGTTTTATAAAACAGGCCGATGGGTTGTGTTTGTAAAAACATAGGATAAATATGCATCAAAGGACGGGATTGAACTTGCCGTCTTCGAAGTCGTCCGGAAGCGCCTGCTCGCGGTACGGGTCCTCGGTCTCCGGCTCGCGGTACTCGCCTGCGTACTCCGGCTCGCGATATGGTCCTCCGAACTCCTCGGCAGGCTGCTCCTCAGTCACTCCGTGGTCTACGGCACACACCAGCAAGCATACATTAAAATAAAAGAAAAGAAAAACGAAAAAGGATTTTTAATTGAGCTCGGAAAAGAGAATTAGGAAATAAATTATAAAAGGGTTATTTTTGAGGGATTCTTGTATAGCTCGGCCGGAATATATGTGGAAAGGCTGTGGTCGAATTTGGGGAGAAACGGGTGAAGTTCGGCGCATGAAATGACGCGCCAAAGATAATTAGGGGCTAGTTTAAAAGGGGTAAGGACTTATTTGTGATGGTTTAAAGGGGCTAAGGACTATTTTGTAGAACATCAGGGGCAGGAGGGGGTTATTTGGGAGATGGCAAAGAGGTGGAGGGGTTCCTTTGGGATTTGAGGGAAGTGGAGGGGGTTTTGGCAAAAGTCACCATCTCTTCTTCTTTCCTCAGCCCGAAACAGAGGAGGGAAGGGGCGCCTGGCCGGCGGCGGCGCCAGCGGCGGCGCCAGCGCGCCAGGGCACGGCGGCGGCCGAGAACCAGCGGAGGAGGGCGTGGGGGACGCGGGGATCCCTTTCCCACCCTCACCTTGGGCGGATACGGCGCGGGGAGGCGGATCACGGCGGCGGCAGAGAGGCGGCGGTGGCTCTACTTAGCGGCGGCGATTGGCGGCAGCGGCGGCGTGATTTGGAGCGGGGAGAGGTTCGGGAGGTGGGAGAGGTGGTGCGGGCGGCGCTGTGGGAGAGGTTCCCCCTTTATAGGCAGGGCGCGGGGGTGGAGTGGTCGGCGGCCATGGGGCCGGCGGTGGGGCACGACGGCGGTGTGCCTGCGATGGGATGGCTCGGCAGCGTCGTCTTGCGGGCGTCCGCGCGCGGCGTGGCGCGGGGCGGCGTGGAGTGGGGCGCTGTGGTGGGGCCAAGACGGAGGGCGGCACAGCGACGCTGGCAGGTAGCGGCGGCAGAGGTGGGGACGGCGGCCTGGGCGGCACGGCAGCGGCACTGCTCGCCGGCGCTGTGCCGTGCGGCGCGGCGGCGCAGGTGGGCGGTGGCGTGCGGCAGAGAGGAGGTGGGGGCACGGCGTGCTAGTGGTGAGCAGAGGAGGTGGGGGGGCGGCGTGCTGCAGCAGGAAGGAAGGGAAGAGGAAGAGAGAAGAAGGAAGGAGAGAAAAAGAAAAGAGAGAAAAAGAAAAAGAAAAAGGGGAGAGGAAAAAGGAAAGGGGAAAAAGAGAAGGGGGAAAAAGAAGAGAGATTCGCGGCGCTGATCGCGGGGCGGTCGGGCACGCGGGACAGAAAGCCGTGCTGCGGGCAACATGACACGCTGAGGGATAGGTAAAAGACGGGTGTCGGCTTCGGTGCCGGGACGGCAAAAATTGCCGAGAGGGGAACTGGGAGCTCAACAACGAAAAGAAATTGGAAACCAAAATTTAGCGGGTGATTTAGCTGGATGAATTTTTGGGATGTTACAAACCTACCCCACTTAAAATGAATCTCGTCCTCGAGATTCGACTGAGTCCTTGAAGAGATGGGGGAATTCTTTCTTCAACGCGTCTTCGCGTTCCCACGTGGCTTGTTTCTCGCCATGTCTGCTCCATTGAACTCGACACATCCGTACGGTGGAATTCCTCGTTTGTTTAGTGACAGTGTCTAAGATTTTGACGGGTACTTCCTGGTATCTGAGATCATTCTGCAAATCAATCTCTTCCACTGGCACATGTTCTTCTCCGGGTACCCTCAAACATTTCCTGAGCTGGGAAACATGGAACACTGGGTGGATGTCAGACATCTCTGTGGGTAGTTGGATACGGTAAGCTACTGCTCCAACACTGCTCCAACACCTTAAGATAAATGTAATCTCCTACTTCAAAGCTTAATTCCCTTCTACGCTTGTCTGAATAACTTTTCTGACTGGACTGTGCAGCTTTCAACTTTTCTCTAATTTCGGCTACCTTGTCTTCTACTTCTTTTATAAAGTCTGGTCCGGTTAAGGTACGCTCTCCTACTTCTGACCACATCAGAGGTGTTCTACACTTTCTTCCATAGAGAGCTTCAAACGGTGACATGCCTAAGCTGGCTTGATAACTATTGTTGTAGGAAAATTCTGCATAGGGCAAACTCCGTTCCCAATCTTTTCCATAAGTTAGGGCACAAGCTCTTAACATATCTTCCATAATCTGGTTTACTCTTTCTGTTTGACCATCTGTCTGTGGGTGATAAGCTGAGCTAAAGTCTAACTTGGTTCCCATGGCTTTATGCAAACTCTTCCAAAACTTAGAGGTGAACTGAGTACCTCTATCTGAGACAATTCTGCTAGGTACACCATGTAGCTTTACTATGTTCTCCACATAGAGTTTTGCTAACTTTTTGCCTCCATAATTAGTCCTTACGGGTAAATAGTGAGCGACCTTAGTGAGTCGATCCACTATCACCCATATAGAGTCATTTCATCTTTGTGTTTTCGGCAAACCAACTACGAAATCCATTCCAATCTCATCCCACTTCCAAACTGGGATAGGTAGTGGTTGTAATAAACCTACCGGCTTTTGGTGCTCGGCCTTGACTCGCTGGCAAATGTCGCAATGGGCAATGAACTGGGCAATCTCTGCTTTCATCCCATTCCACCAGTATTTCTGTTTCAAATCCATATACATTTTGGTGGCTCCGGGGTGAATTGAGTAAGGTGAGTTGTGTGCTTCATTCATGATGATCTGCCGAAAATTCTCTTGCTTGGGCACACAAACTCTATCCTTGTACCATAGGGTTCCCTTCGCATCCACTCTAAAATCTGGGGCCTTATTTTCTCCTATGTGGTTGCGAATTTTTACCAAGTCTGGGTCTGAACCTTGGGCCTTTCTGATGTCTTCCTCTAAAGTAGGCTGGACATCTAGCTGCGGATAAGATTTAGGGGATACAATGTGCACATTGAGTCGTGCCATTTCTTCTTGTAGATGGACATTCCTGGGTGCATAAGATTTTCTTCTTAAGGCGTCTGCTACCACATTAGCTTTGCCGGGGTGGTAATGAATTTCCAAATTGTAATCCTTGATAAGCTCTAACGATCTTCTCTGCCTCAGATTCAGATCAGGCTGAGTGAATATGTACTTCAGGCTCTTGTGATCCGTGTAAATTTCACACCTATTTCCAATTAGATAGTGTCTCCAAATCTTCAGTGCATGCACTACGGCTGCTAACTCCAAGTCATGGGTAGGATAATTCTACTCATGTGGTTTAAGCTGTCGGGAGGCATATGCTACTACCTTCCCATCTTGCATAAGTACACATCCTAACCCATTTCGGGAAGCGTCACAATATATGACAAAGTCCCGTTGAATATCTGGTAGAGTCAATATTGGGGCTGAGGTTAACCTTTTCTTCAGTTCTTGAAAGATCTTTTCACATGACTCAGTCCAGGTAAACTTCTTATCTTTTCTGAGCAATTCTGTCATGGGTCTAGCTATCTTGGAGAATCCTTCAATAAATCTCCGATAATATCTATCTAATCCAAGAAAGCTCCTTATCTCACTCACATTAGTGGGCTGATGCCAGTTAGAGACTGCTTCTACTTTCTCAGGGTCAACCGCAACTCCTTCGGCGGTGAGGATATGGCCAAGAAAGGCTACCTTCTCAAGCCAAAATTCACACTTACTAAACTTGGCATATAACTTGTGTGTCCTTAACTTCTCCATCACTATTCTCAGGTGATGCTCATGCTCTTGGGCACTTTTGGAATAGATGAGTATGTCGTCAATAAAGACTACGACAAACTTATCTAATTCCTCCATAAATACTTTATTCATGAGATTCATGAAATATGCCAGGGCATTGGTTAATCCAAAAGACATCACGGTGAACTCATACTGTCCATATCTTGTAACAAAGGCAGTCTTTGGGGTGTCACTTTCTCTAATCTAAGTTGATAATATCCTGATCGTAAATCAATCTTAGAGAAATACTTGGCTCCTTTTAGCTGATCAAAGAGATCATCTATCCTTGGTAAGGGATACTTGTTCTTGATAGTGACATCATTTAAGGATCTGTAGTCCACACACATCCTCATACTTCCGTCCTTCTTCTTCATAAAGAGAACTGGTGATCCCCATGGGGATGAGCTAGGTCTGATGAATCCTTTCTCCTGAAGTTCTCTCAGTTGTTCCTTTAGCTCAGCAAGTTCTGCTGCAGCCATCCGATAGGGTCTCTTGGCTATGGGGGATGTTCCTGGGATAAGGTCAATGATGAACTCTATATCTCTATCTGGTGGCATTCCGGGTAATTCTTCTGGAAATACATCTGGGTATTCACACACTACCGGAACTTCTGCTATGGTCTTAGCTTCCAAAGTATAAACCATTGGGTCTGATCTCATTCCTTGAGTGTGGCAAGTCACTTGTACTCCTTCAGGGCTGGTTAGGTATATCACCTTATCGGCACATCCTACTGAGGCCATTATGTTTGGTTAACCAGTCCATTCCAAGGATCACATCTATTCCCTTGGATTTAAGTACTACTAGATCTGCTAGGAACTCTACCCCACTTAAAATAATCCTTACCCTAGAACAACCTAGTTGCACACTTGATGTCGGCTCCAGGTGTCCGGGTTAACAGGGGTGACTTTAGTAGTACTGTAGGTATATTGTGCTTATCCACAAAACTTGATGATATGAAAGAATGTGATGCTCCAGAATCAAATAATACTGTGGCAAGTACTGAGCTGACTAAAAACTCACCAAGCACTACGCCCTGAGCTCCTTGAGCCTCCTGCGCGATGATGTGGTTGACGCGGGCTCGTCCATAGGGTTGCTGGGGCTGCCTCATTTGCTGGTTGTTGGTGTTGTTGCTGCGGACGGGCACACGGTTGGCACCTGACAGAGCTAGCTTCGGGCCATTCACGGAGTTGGAGTACACTGGGGCTGCTGGCTTGTTGTTAGCATAGGGACAGTTGGCTATGTAATGCCCGATCTCATAGCAGTTGAAACAGGCTCTGCTGTTGTTGTTGACTTGACTGGCACTGCTTTGTGGGGCTTTGGCACCCTGGCTTCTGAAAGCAGGATTGGTGACCTATGAACCTGATGCTCGGGACTGAGTGCGGTACTGCATAGGTGTCTGGGATCTGGGTGGCGGGTGGTTATAGCTCTTTGTTCTCCGAAAGCGGTCCTGCTGGCGAGCCTTGCTCTCCAGGAACTTGCGTTTGAGATCTTTCTTCTCATCTGCATTTAGCTCTTTCAGTGAGAATGGCCCTGTTCATTAGAGTGTTGAAGTCAGGATAAATCTGAGGAGTGAGCAGGGTCTTGAGCTCTGAGTCCAGGCCCCTCATGAACATTTCCTGCTTCTTCTCATCCCTGTCCACTTCCTCTGGTGCATAGCGGGCTAGTTCCATGAACTGCTATGTGTACTCCTCCACCGTCTTGTTGCCTTGCTGTAGTGCATGGAATTCGTCTGCCTTGCGCTTCATGGTGGCTGCGGGGACATGGTAACGGCGGAACTCATCCACAAATTCTCTCCAGGTGATAACAGTGGCATCCTGGGCAGTTGCATAGTAGTTTTCCCACCAGGCAAGGGCATTTCCAATGAGTTGATGGGTAGCTAGGAGTACTTTGTCACGGTCTTCACAATGGAGTGGTTCCAACTTCCTCTGAATCACCCTCAGCCAATCATCTGCATCAAGTGGGTTGGTAGACCCGCCAAAGGTAGGTGGCTTAGTCCTGATGAATCCCGACAGTTTCTCATTCATACTCTGCCCGCTGGGCCTCTGGTAGGCGATGGCCTTGACTACGGCTTCCATTATCAGGTTCTGATTGTTCACCACCTGCAACCAGTCAGCGGCACGTGGGAGTGGTGCTTGCTCCTGCCCAACCTGACTTTCCTCCCTCCTTTCCTGGTCCACTTCATCCCGGTGCTCACCATGGGGTGCGCTCTGCACGTTGTCGCTAGCAGCAGGGACTCAGCTCCGGGAAGCACTGGGTCCACGCGTGTTGACCATCTGTGGATTTAGAGGACATCATAAGAGACTAGGATTTGGAATTTTAGTGATGTTTAAGTTAATTAACTCGTTCTAACAGAAAGGCAGAATCCTCCTCCTACCGACAAGCACAGAGTCTAGCAACACAACAAGCACAAACGGTTTTATTCTTTTGAAAGGGGAGGGGTACAACACTTGGGTAGGCCAAAACACGAACTAAACGACCGGGGTACAACGATACAACTAGGGGGGTACAACTCTAAACTTCGGGCTGGGGTGGCTTCATTCCTGGGCATCTTTGAGGCATGCTACTCGCGAGGCGAGCCGTCTTCCGGAGCGGAGTGCTCTTCCAGAGGGATGAGTAGCTCCCGCTCGTCGTCCTCTAGGGTCCCATTTGCCTGGGGTTGTGCGGTAGCTCCTCCTTCCGCGGTTGCAGTTGGTCTCTCGGCTACTCCGGGTGAAGCTTGCGGGGTTTCGCTACGTCCTCCCCTTAGGACAGGGGTTCCAAGCAGGACATGAGTTTCTCCAACTGCCGGGACGGGCATCCCACTCCTGGTCCACTCCTGCATAGAACGATCTTGAATCTGCCTGAGGCTCTCATGAGCGACGGCTTCGCTAGTTATAGCGGCCGCAATCCTTGCTTCAGCTTGAGCCACCCAGATCTGGTGCATCCTTACTGCGAGTTCTGCTTGCTCGGCTCGGCCGATTTGCTCCCTAAGGAACCTGGCTTGCTCGTCGAAAAGTCCGTCTAAGGAGACGAGGTAGGCGACCACATGGTACAAAAGGTCGTCTTGCTGACGGCGGCGTTCCAGATTCCTCATGCGGGCCTACCAGACTTGAGTCCTGACGGCTGGGGGAAAAAGTCTCATTGGTGTGGAAATGAGGTGCTCTTCGAAGATCCGGCACAGGTAGCAGAGGGCCTTCCTGATAGCCAATGGGTAGGTATCCCGATGTCGAAATCCTGTAGTAGTCACTCTCCATGGCTCGATGTCGGGGTAGCGGGTGCTCCTAGCAATGGAAAGGACCACCCTATAGCGAAGAGTGCCGAGATGCTCGTACTCTCTGCAGTAGTACCTTGGGGATTTAGTAACACCAAGGCGACTCAGGGAGTTGATCAAGAGGCGGGGAAAACCCGGCTCTTCCTGGCAAACACCATGGGTCCAACCTGCTTCGGTCATCTGAAAACAGAATAGCACGAACAACTTTATTTAAGAACTTGATACAAGAGAGGACACAAGATCTCTGATGCTACAACAGGATTGGGTACACTACTCAAGGGTACAACACTAGGACGGAAGCCTAGCCTAAGCATGCTACTTGCTACTCAAGGGAATTCTTCCTCGCTCCATGTATAGCGTTTCTTTGGAGGAAGACACTGCTCCAACTCCAAAGCATTGGTCTGAGTACTCTTATCCCAATGAGTTTCCTCTGGTTCTTCCCTTGATGACTCAGCTTGCTCTTCCTTCTTGTTTGACACGAAATAAATAAACGACGTGTGCGGGGCGTGCCAGTGTACTAAGTACACAAATAAATAAAAGACAAAGATAGGGAAACGAGTATTTCATTAATTCTTTGATCAACAAAATTACAAGTTCCCTTTATATAATACGCGCCATAGCCTCATGCGAGGGCCATCCAACTCAAGCGATGTGGTATCCTGATTCCCGGGGCTTTAGAAAGCTCCCGGTTAATTACTCCCGCGAATTAACTTCACGGGACACCTCCGATTAAGCTGCGCGTGGTCGTCGTCTTCGTCTTCGCTTCACTTCTCCCATGCATAATGTGTAGATGGATGATGGAGTTCATGTAAGTGTCGGCGTTGGCGTGATCCACGGCCTCGTCGGTCCGTGGTGCCGTGATAGCGTAGCCATCGCCTAGGCTACGCCCGCCTTGTCGTCCGGCCTCGTCGGCCACGGGCGACGTACAGTACGTCATTATTGGTCGGTAACATATGCATGGAGAAGAGGGACGCGGCAACGGCGATGTCGTATCGCAGCTTTACGGTAGATGAATGAACTACTGTGACGCTTGTGTAAATTGCCGGGGACTCCGATGAGCAGGTCCACTAATTAAACAGGCAGCAGGCTTCAGGATGGCCATGGCCACACCAGCGGCCGGCGAGCTCACTTGGGCGTGGACTGCCGTTACAGTAATCTTCATTACTTGAGCAATACAAGCACGCAGCACGTATACATGCTTGCGTGTTACCACTCCCGTGTGCATGGCCCATGCATGCTCTCGTGAGTGACGACTTGTAGTCTTGATGATTAGCTTCCATGGATAAACGCTCTTGCTCATGATGATCTCCGGCAGCCGCGCAGCTCACTCCTAGCTCGTCGACTCCGCGGCAGCGCCATGGACTCGGCAGCCGTCATATACGTCGCAAGAGGCTTCCATGGGTATCATGTACGTCTCCGCCGGCTCACAATCTCGGAGCTTGTGGTGTTGCGGCTTGAGCGAGTGCCATGGCAGCCGGTAGGAGCTCGTCGACCTCGTCCATGGACGGCGCAGTGGGTTGAGCTGGTCGTCGATCGGGCGACGTTGGCTTGCTCCTCGTACGGCTCCGGCGACGAGGGCGGCGACGCTAACCCCGGGTGTGCAGTGGGCTCTGGCATGATGAGCTCCACATCCCCGGCGACGACGTCTAGGCGCAAATGCCGGGCCGTGATGACGAGGGGGTGGCGTTGTCGACCCGAAGCAGCAGGTAGCAGTCATGTAGCCAGGCACTGCTGGACTTGGAGATGAGTGAAGACTCGGCGGTTGCATCCGCTGGGGCATCATCGTTTCCGGCGTGCCAGCCATACGGATGGATCAAACTCATCCGTGCCTGTTTCCTTGTCCATGCATGAACTGAGAAGGGGAGAAAGAAGATGATTAGTGTGTATAACCACCTGTGCCGGCCATGGTCCTCGCCTCCGCCGGCAGCGGCGTCCTGCCCCCGACGTCCTCCTCGTGCGCCGACGTGCACCGGAGCTGGTGGCAGGCGAGTCTTGTCTTCCCTTCTTCTTTGTGCTTGCAAGTGTGTGGGGTAGGTGGCTAAGAGAGAGAGAGCAGCAGCTAGCAGTGCGGCGAGAAAGCGATGAGCCCGTTTTCTCCTTGCCTCTCTGCCTGCCCGCCTGTGTGTGTGTCTCCCCCGTCTCGTGTGAATGAGCGATCCTTTTATAGGCCAGTGGAGGGGCAGTACATGGCAGGCAGCTCGAGCGTGTCTGGCCAGGCGCCAACTGGCCCAGCTCACCTTCCTTTTATGCAGGTACGTCTGGCACCCCTTGCATGTTGCCTTGTACGCCTTACCTTCTTTCCTTCTTTATATTATCCTCGTAATCGCTTTCCTAGACAGGGGGCATTCGGCGTGGCGTTTTCCATTTACTCAGTGGACAGCCATGCTAGCTTCCATAGATAGGAGACGGCAGAAACGATTTGGAAAGCTTTCCATTTTATTAGAGGCGGTGAGAGTCGCTGTTGGTGAAAGTCGACAACGGCGCCGAGTGTGTGCAGTGGCTGCCGGGTAGGCCCTCCCATCTGTCTCTTGGCTGATCTACACGTCGCTCGTGAGTACGTGCACAACATGCCAACACATGATCGAGTAGCAAACATACGTGCCTACATAGGTACACGATTATGAATGCAACATCATTTCTTTTATCCTTTTCCATCCAAGAGAGATCTCGTAATGAGGAGAATGGGCCTTCATATTGAGCTCCGGCCCATAGCAGATATAGGACTTCCCACGCGTATACTCTCGCGTACAGCTTGGAGCTACAGATGTATATGTCAATTATATACGTGCCTGTTGATCTTGTCTCTGGTATTTGAACGCGGATATGAATACAAATTGCAGGGAAGCAACCATGCTGCTTCCACGTGATTATGTATTGCTTTGCATGCTAGCTCTTTGTGTTTGTCGTGCTAATCATTCTCCATACAAATTGTGCACAAAAAACCATCAAACACTTCTAGTTGTAACTCCGCCACAATTCTCCATAAGAAGCTAGGTGATGTTCTGCCTGAGACTGAGCTATTCTCGCTTTTCTCTTTTCATCTTCCCTTTAATTTCCGCTTTCTCCGCTTGCTTGATCTGATACTTCAGTTGAGCGGTCGTGTCTTGGTAGAGTTGGTCTAAGCCGGTGAGGTAAATGAACAGATGGGAAATTGTGTCTTCCATGTCTTCTTCTACTCCAAGTCTTCTCATCCGGGCGATCCATGAGTGTCCTCTACCTCCAGTAGGCGGGAAAAATCCCATAGAAGTGTGCCGAAGGTGACGCTTATAGATCACGCGGATCTGCCGCAGGGCTTTACGGGCAGCCTTTCGGTAGGTGTCCTCGAAGCCAAAACCAGTGGTGGCAATAGACCAGGGCTCCACTTCTGGGTAAAGTGTGCTCTTTCCCACGAAGAGCATCATCTTACACCGAGGGGTGCCGTTGGAGTCGTACTCCCGAAAAGTGATCTTTGGTAGCCCTCTAACTCTGACGCGTTCTAGGGTGAGTAGCAACAACCTCGGGAGACCGGGTTCGGCGACGCCGATTCTGTTATTCCATCCATCGTCAGCCGTCTGGAACGGCAAAGTCAAGAGTCAGTGCCTCTGGGGAAGCATGCCACGCAAGGGAAAGGCCTAGTGAGGAAAAGCTCTAAGAAAGGTCTCGGTCCTTAAGGGTCGCGTCCTATAGCCAACGACGGCTCTGATACCACCTGAAGCGTCTCCACTTAAGCAGAGACTAAATGTGATACAAATATCAGTCTCAGGAGGCTGATACACATTTATTCAACAGATGGTTCAGTCATCGTGCAACCTCCGAGGGCCACGACACTCTATACAAGCTATGATAAAAAGTAACAATACAACAATACACAACCAGAGAAAGATCAAGACTGGATCCAGGCCTATCTCGGTGAGAAACGACAGCGGAAGCATCGCGCAGGGGCCACCCCACAAGCAACGTCGGGTGCGGACACGACCTCTATTCGTAGTCTTCAGCAATAAAATCCGGGTCCTCCTCTGTAGCAACAAAAATAGGGATGAGTACAAAAGTACTCAGCAAGTTCCACCATGTCCACGGGGGAGGGGGGGTATAAAGAGTATGCACAGGGTAAATCAAGGCTATGGCTAAGGTTTATTTTGCAAAAAGCTAGATCTTACATGCAAGGGGTTTATTTTTGAAAAGGTTTTTGTAAAACATCTTTGATAACAAGTGGGGTTGATCCTCCACAAAGGATCCAAATTTTATGCTATCGGACTCCCCGTCCGCCGTAGCCCATGGCACAGCTGCCGGACACTTTCAAAACAACTCACACCATTTGATCCAAACCATTTCCCAACACTAGTTTCAAGCCCGAGCCATGACTCATCCAATACCGTGCATACGGCTATTCGAATAGGTTTAACTCTACAGAGGTTGTACACTTAACCCACCCCAACGGTTTCCGCAACACGAACACCGAAATGTCGGCGCGGACCTGTCAAAGCCATTACCACACCTTAGCTAAGCCGGACTAGCCAATATGGAAGCAACCAAGGGGTTCATGTCCTACCAATGAGGCATGACCGGGACGTAACTCACATAGATCGTACTCCTGCTCCTTGCTCTCCCATTGCTCACAGCTCACCCATTGGCTAACCAACCAGCTAGTGGGATTTATGCTAAGCCGTTGCCACATACAATAGTAGGGCGGTAGCACTAAACTGGACCAGGCTAGATGACAATCAACTCGGTCCTTAAATTAATGACAAGATGGATATCTCCACATCCCGCTCAGCCACACAGGCACGAGCTCACCAATTTGGTGTTTCACACAGAACACACCATCCATCTCATCGGTTTCACCATTATTCCATTTTCACCAAAACCCACCCTTTACTTATAAACACTCACACCATTCTTTATTTTAAAAATACATGAGCATCATTATTATTGTTGAACAGAGAGTACAGTCCTAAGCGTATCTAGCAATGGCTATCATCCAAACAGAGCAAGTCATATTTAATGATAACCTAGGTGGTCAAGGAATAATCATAGCAATCAAGGGGTGACTATCCAAATGGGTTTTGCAGTAAAACAATGTAGTTTTATAAAACGGGCGATGGGTTGTGTTTGTAAAAACATAGGATAAATATGCATCAAAGGACGGGATTGAACTTGCCGTCTTCGAAGTCGTCCGGAAGCGCCTGCTCGCGGTACGGGTCCTCGGTCTCCGGCTCGCGGTACTCGCCTGCGTACTCCGGCTCGCGGATACGGTCCCTCCGAACTCCTCGGCGGGCTGCTCCTCGGTCACTCCGTGGTCTACGGCACACACCAGCAAGCATACATTAAAATAAAAGAAAAGAAAAATGAAAAAGGATTTTTAATTGAGCTCGAAAAGAGAATTAGGAAATAAACTATAAAAGGGTTATTTTTGAGGGATTCTTGTATAGCTCGGCCGGAATATATGTGGAAAGGCCGTGGTCGAATTTGGGGAGAAACGGGTGAAGTTCGGCGCATGAAATGACGCGCCAAAGATAATTAGGGGCTAGTTTAAAGGGGATAAGGACTTGTTTGTGATGGTTTAAAGGGTCTAAGGACTGTTTTGTAGAACATCAGGGGCAGCAGGGGGTTATTTGGGAGATGGCAAAGAGGTGGAGGGGTTCCTTTGGGATTTGAGGGAGTGGAGGGGGTTTTGGGAAAAGTCGCCATCTCTTCTTCTTTCCTCAGCCCGAAACAGAGGAGGGAAGGGGCGCCTGGCCGGCGGTGGCGCCGGCGCGCCAGGGCACGGCGGCGGCCGAGAACCGGCGGAGGAGGGCGTGGAGGACGCGGGGATCCCATTCCCACCCTCACCTTGGGCGGATACGGCGCGGGGAGGCGGATCACGCGGCGGCAGAGAGGCGGCGGCGGCTCTGCTTGGCGGCGGCGATTGGCGGCAGCGGCGGCGTGATTTGGAGCGGGGAGAGGTTCGGGAGGTGGGAGAGGTAGTGCGGGCGGTGCTGTGGGCGAGGTTCCCCTTTTATAGGCAGGGCGCGGGGGTGGAGTGGCCTGCGGCCATGGGGCCAGGCGGTGGGGCACGGCGGCGGTGTGCCATGCGATGGGATGGCTCGGCGGCGTCATCTTGCGGGCGTCCGCGCGCGGCGTGGCGCGGGGCGGCGTGGAGCGGGGCGCTGTGGTGGGGCCGAGACGGAGGGCGGCACGGCAACGCTGGCAGGTAGCGGCGGCAGAGGTGGGGACGGCGACCTGGGCGGCACGGCAGCGGCACTGCTCGCCGGCGCTGTGCCGTGCGACGCGGCGGGCGCAGGTGGGCGGCGGCGTGCGGCAGAGAGGAGGTGGGGGCACGTCGTGCTAGTGGTGAGCAGAGGAGGTGGGGGCACGGCGTGCTGCAGTATGAAGGAAGGGAAGAGGGAGAGAGAAGAAGGAAGGAGAGAAAGAAAAGAGAAAAAGAAAAAGAAAAAGGGGAGAGGAAAAAGGAAAGGGGAAAAAGAGAGGGGGAAAAAGAAGAGAGATTCGCGGCGCTGATCGCGGGGCGGTCGGGCACGCGGGACAGAAAGCCGTGTGGCGGGCGACACGACACGCTGAGGGATAGGTAAAAGACGGGTGTCGACTTCGGTGCCGGGACGGCAAAAATTGCCGGGAGGGAACTGGGAGCTCAACAACGAAAGAAATTGGAAACCAAAATTTAGCAGGTGATTTAGCTGGATGAATTTTTGGGATGTTACACCAGCCTCCTGCTCCTCTGCGCGCCCTGCACACACACGGCCGCGAGGAGGAGTAGATAAGAAAGAGAACAGAGGGAGGAAGAAGATAAGATAGAAAGGAACCTGTGACAATAAAAAGAGAGCTACGTGGGAAAATTAAGGTCATGGGCAACTTAGTGCCGGTTGGTGTTACCAGCCGGTACTAAATGTCAAAGTTTAGTACCGACTGGTAACACCAGCCGGTACTAACTTGGCGTGGCTAGGTTAGTACCAGACCAGCCGGCACTAACATGTCATCTGTCCATTGCGAGGTAACGTGTTTTTTTCGCTATTGTTGCCTGGAGCCGGTACCAAAGGCTCCCTTTAGTACCGGCTCCGCCCAGCCGGTACTAAGGGAGAGGGATGAAAGGTCATTTCTCCCATAGTGTACCATATGGTACGGTGGTTACTCTGGCCTTGTTTAGTTCACGAAATCTTTTCACGAAAAGATTTCGGGTTTTGATTTTACCGATTTAGAAGTAGTAGATGTAAACAAAAAAGGTGAAAAGTTATATAGATAGGGTGGAAATCTCGAGACGAATCTAACGATGGTAATTAGAGGGTAATTAATCCATAATTAGCGGATGGTTACTGTAGCATTACTGTTGCAAATCATGGATTAAGTAGGCTATTAGATTCGTCTCGCGATTTACAGCCTTCCATATAACTTTTCACTTTTTTCGTCTACATTTAATACTTATGCATCTAAGATTCTCCTCTGATATGATGGGTGAAAAAATTTTGGTAGGGAACTAAACACGGGCTCTTTTGAAATTAAGCATATGTGCGGGTCCGATGCTACTTCAAAATTTACAGTTTTTTTTTTTCTGGAATTTCGAAATGTAGCAAGCGCCAACAAGACACACATGCAGCGGCTGATTCGGATACGGAAGAGCGGAAAGTACGCGGCAGGCAAAATCCCCGATCTGATCTGAAGCCTTTTATTCCCTTCTCCGATTCTGCTTCGAGATGCAGGAATTGCTTATATATGCTTCATCAACGCGCGGGTCCATCCCTGCATATGGTTTTGCCATCAATCGATTTCGGGTTGAATTCGACCATGGAGCTCCTCCCTCCGAGCGAAGACAGGCTGATGGCATTGCCGGACGACGTTCTCGTGCTCATCTTGGAGAAGCTGGGCGGCGGCGCACGTGAAGCCATCAGGACCTGCAGCCTCGTGTCGAGACGGTGGTCGCGGCTCCCATGGCTGCTCCCCGAGCCCAAGATCAGCGTACAGGACTTCCTCCCAAGGGGCACCGAGCTCCATGACGAACTTGCCCCCGCCGAGCTTGGCCGGGCCATGGGAGCCTTCTGCCGCGCCGTCTCAAGCTTCCTGTCCAATTCGAACGCCATCGCGACGACCGGCAGCAGATGCCTCAACCTCGAGTTCGTCCTCGCGAACGGGTGCCTGCCGGCCATCCAGAGGCTGCTCGGCGGCGACGCCGGCGGCACGGCGGCGGGGAAGGCCAGCGCGCTGAAATTCTCCATCAGGACGGCGGCGCACGAGACGGACTGCGGCGAGGCCCCGATGCGCCGGTACGCGCGGTGGTTCAAGCGCTTCATGGCCGCGTCGTCCTGGCGCGTTCCGGCTGCTCGCGTCGCTGGAGCTGTGGAACCTGTGGCTTGGCAGCGCCGGCGTGGCGGCCGTCCTGGGCGCAGTGCCCGCGGCTGCAGCGCCTCGCGCTGCGCCACTGCCACACCACCAGCGCCGACAGCCGCCGCGGCGAGGTGCTCGTGATCGACGACGCGCCGACGCTCGGGGAGCTGGTGGTGGACATGTGCTTCTACCGCCTGGTCGAGCTGCGGAGCGCTCCCAAGCTGACACGGCTCACCTGCGACATGTGGACCGCCACCGGCGCGCCGCTCTCTCTTACCGGCGCGCCGGGCCTCGAGACGCTCGTCCTCGTAAATGGGGCGTCGCGGTTTGAAAGGCCGTTCAGGCTGAGCGAGTTGTTGGTTGGTACTACCAACCTGCGCTGCCTCTCGTTGAACTTTCAGAGTGAGAAGGTAATAAATTGTAACGGATTTTTACCTTTTTTAATACATTATTACTTTCACTATGTTCCGGTTTATGGCAATAATTTGTAACGGAAATGAGTACTATATCTAAATGGCAATAATTTGAGAAGCTGCCCATAGTGCCAGGGGTCGAACTCTGGCTCTCACGTTTATTCAGGTGGAGCTTTAAGCTCCCCTGTAGCCCACCCTCATTTTTTTTAAGGGCCGGGCACGTAATAACATATTCATGACATATATGTACAGACCAAACTAGTTTGTTCACCGCATCGAGTTTGGATGTGTGGCCCAAATATATGGCAGGGATTTATATTTGATCGGATGCACATAATGCTCACTATTATAAGTCTTATGATATGTATTTATCTATCTTTCTATCTACTCGGTGAACTGCATCAGATTTATACATTTTCTTTTTCTTACATGCATCAGATTTGGATACAACCGGAGCCTCCAAGGTCACTATATACTGCATTTGGCAAGCTCACTGCGCTTTCCATAGGTGGAATATTCACACAATGCGACTTCTTGTGGATGATGATCCTTCTTGAAGCAGCACGGTTCCTTCAGGAATTCCGCATCGCGGTATGTATGGTGGCTGACACTCAATTTTGAGCTCTAAGCTTTTGTTTTCTTCGCTCTTCTTTGCATCGTTAAGATATTAGGCCATAACTTGATTAATGTACAATTGATTCAAGATGATGTCAGTCTGGATTTTCATCATCGTCCAAAGTCAGGGTATATTTTCCTCGAAAAAAGGTGAGAGCATATTTAGGTGCTGCTAGCAAATAATTTTCAACCTAACAAAATAAGAAAAAGAGAGCAAATAATCAAACCACACCATAACTAAATTTAGGAATCTGATGGCACCATCTTCTAGTGGTTTCCCTTTCATGTGAATCTATGCGTGCCCTTTGTCAGCATGTGACTGAAAATAGTACTTTAATTATTTGCATATATGCTATCAGTTCCAATCATTTTAGCTCCAACACAAATAAAACACTGTTATGGTTTATTGTAGGTCCAAAAACATCTTTGCAGTGGAGGGGACTATAAAGAAAGAAGGGAACCATTGTGGAGGAAACAATCAGATTTCAAACACAACCATTTGGTGACTCTGCAGATTACTGGCTTTGAGGCACAAGACAAACATATCGGATTTGTAAGACTGGTAATGGAGCGGGCAATAAACTTAAAGACAGTCGTTTTAGTCGATGAAGAGCCCTGCAGTTACTGTGGTTTTGCGAATGATCCAACATCCTCATCGATAGAATCCAAGTATCCAAAGAATGAGGATGAAAAAGGATTCACAGTGAAGCAACTCAAAGCCGAGCTGTCATCATCTGCTCAAATAGTCATGAGATGATCGTTGAAACTTTTACCAATGCAATAACTAATTAATTGGTACAGTTGAGAACATTGTCTTTCTTTTCCCAACAATTGTAATTTAGTTATATTCTCTGTCCGAACCATCATATTTAAGTGATTGGAGATTAGTTCCACTATGTATGCAGCCAGGGTGTGACTAGAAAATTCGCTTGTGAGCTGTGACTGCTGAAAGGACGGAGGGAGGGGCAAGGTGAGGCAAAGGCGCAAAGCGTTCGATGCACTTTTAACTTGGTAAGGCATCGATGCCGCATCAGAAGCTGTGACGAGTTGCCTACTCACTGCCAGTCCCCTCTTATCCTTCCATAACCCTCCTCTTTTCCAAATAAGGGCTTGTTTGGAAACTAGTGGAATAAGGTGGAATGAAGGGATTGGGGTGGAACTTAGTTCATTTATAGATCAATCCCCTTCATTCCACCCCAATTCCACCTCAATCCTCTTGTACCCAAACAAGCCCTAAACATTTTGCACGGGGTTGCATAGCAAACAACAAACACAAATCAAACATATGCATTTCACTCAGATCCGCACAGAAGCACTCCATTTGACAGACCCCAGCAACCAGCGTAATTTCCCAGTTCCATAGACCTATTCAGCGAGTCTGAACGAAACTCTAAGGAGATTGGGCAGATGATGGGAAACCAGACAACCATCGTCAGATATGTAGTGCACAAATGTCGATGTACGCATGAGTTAATCGATTGCAGACCAAAAAAGAAAGCCAAAAAGGGTTATTCCCAAGGGAAATCTGCATACCAGGGTATAGATAACAAGTAAAAACTATCAATGCCATCATTGAGAATGTACCTGCTGGCAACATGCCACAAAGAAAGCACCGATCAGTCTCACAAAAACAATGCCAACAATGTGGAGCTTACCAGTGTTCGCCTACATGATAATTCAGACCCAATACATCAGCAATGAACCTGCCTGAAAAGAGTTGAAATAAAGTTAGATTACATTCAGATTTTGAACCAATGATAAGATGCCACATAATACAATCCAAAATTCTCCTAAAGAAGAATTGACTGATTTCGCTGTGTGTTTCAATTAGATATTCCATTCTGTAACATGAACGTGAAAATTGACTTTTTGTTTCATTAGTCATTTTTTTAGTTTCCCACCAAAACTTTGAAAACCTATGACTTAAAACCATTGTTAGGCAATCAAAAAATGACACTTACCCTGGCTTAACTTACCAGGACATGGGGGAAAACTGACTTGTAAAATCAGAACAGATGAAAACTTCTATGGAGTGAAAACAAGAGATCAATCCAGAACGGAACGGAAAAACATGGGCGATGCAACAGGCACCTCAAATATCAGAAAACAGCAAAGACAATTTAAGGAAGGTAGATTTCACAACTTAATACAAAACTGAATCTGTAGTTCTTATGCCTACAAGCTTCAGTGTCTTTTTGGCTTCTCCACCAATGAAACATCCACTGTATTTCCTGAATAACAAATAGTACGCATTGGAAATGATTGTATGATTTTTCTTTTCTCCAACACACAAGAGAGATGTGTATCAATATATTAACAAAAAGAAGAGGAGCCTAAGAAGCCTCATACAATCCCTCGCTCATTTGGGCAATGCTTCATCAAAATGATTGTGCGATAATAATGGTTTATCTGTTCATCTATTTTTATTTTGAGATTTTAAAGACAGGAAGAGTAGCCGAAATACCAAAGTGAAAAACAAACCCCAGAATTCAGGATGCCCAACCGCAAATACAAAAAACAACTCCAGAGTCATTTTGATCAGTTCTTTTGTTATGATGATAATGACTGAAATTCAATTTGAGGAAAAAAACACAGAAATGTTGGTTGACCAAGAATTGTAGCAAGAAACTACAACAGCCCTTGTTTGGTGTGCAGCAGCATGTTACACTACATTTTAAAAAAAAAAAAAAAAAAAAAAAAAAAAAAAAAAAACTGATCATGTGAGGGAGGTGCAATCTCTAAAAGAAGTGTTTATGCTTTTCGATGGCTGTTAGCTTATATACAAGAATTGTACCGCATAAGTTAACTTGCGTATTAAAGAAACTAGTACATATACAAAACTATGCAGATCATCTATGATATATGAAAAAAAAAAAGGAAATCAGCATCGGCAATCTGAACACAACTAGCTCCTTGGGATCACACAGCTGGTTGTCTGCGAGATCAACGTGGAACTCAGACTTTGGATACAAAGTGGTGCCTGGAAACTTGGTGACATGCCACAACGCTCAGCTGTGGTGGCCACATCAGGAGTTGGGAGTTTGCTTATGTAGTCCTTCCCTCTTGTGTGCGCTTCTTATTCTTCTAGTAGTTCTAGTTTCTAGCAAATATTTGCACATGCAAGTTTGATCTAATAAAGTTTCATGTTGTAAGAACTCTAAACTAATTTTTCCTTCTAAATGAAAAGATGCGCACTTCCTCCTCAAAAAGGAAAAAAGACTCAACTATGGGCTCAGAAGTCAGAAAGCTTTGTGTAACAGCAAACGTGAAAACAAAGGCACTGAATGTTGTAAGGAGGAGGCGCATGCGCAACAACCCATGCAGATGCAGAATATATTAGCTAGGGTGATTGTATTAAGTAAGAGGCTGTTAGACTAAGGTCATGTCAGCCGGCTCTATTTGCACAGCTTATATCCACACTGAAGTAAGAAATGAAAAAGAATTAATCCCAAGTCCCCAATAGTCTAGTTTCCTCCGAGCCAACTCCACGGCTATCTTCCTGGCGGTGTTCATAACAGTCCCCCTACTGGCTCCAGAATGGTTGAGATGTCAGGTGAAGACAAGTAATTTGCCCCACCCAGGAACAACCAGACCAACCAGTAGGCTTTCTTTCTGAGTTTTCCTCCAGGAATTGTCAACAAATCTTATCTATTCAATGAAATGTGGTTTGCAGTGTGTGTTTTTAAAAAAAATTAAACATTCAGGAAAAGGTGCTGAGCTGTGTAGTGGCAAAAAAAATATGGTTATAGCAGACTACAAACTAATAAAATCAAAACAAGTTCCTAGTAAATTTGCCATATGCTTCTTTCCATCTGCTTGCTAGTCGTAGTGGTATTGCATAGGCTGACAGAAATTCACACTAAGTAAACACGTTCCTAGATATCCTCCAATATATCTAAGCAAGGTCAAGAATCATCCAAATCAAGATCTAAACACTTCAAATCCATAAATAGAATAGAATGCATACAACTGAATTGAAACTAGAGACTGCAATGTGCTGCATCAGGGATGAACCAGATGTTATAAACAACAGACAAATTTGCTTTCCTAAATTTTAAGTTGTCTGGAAAGAATATCATTAAACTCAACCTTGTTGAAGGCATTTGAAAACAAAACATCGAATTCAAACAAAACAGTGCCTAACCTATGTAAGAAGAGATGCTTTGCAAATTAAAACAATAATAGAAAACCATGATCTAGACATTACGCTTTTTTACTATATGAGTGCAAAAAAAAAAAACAATTGCACTGCACATGTCAATGATGTAATAGATGTAATATAGATAATTTTAATGGTTCCAAGCAAAGCTTGTCTAAATGGCAAACAAACAAGCTAAAAAATTGAACATAATCACATGTATCTGTGACTTAAAACATAATTGCAACTTCTTGGTTACCCGCTGTACCATGTCAACAAGTATGCACTTGCAACCCATCAACAAAATCAACATAAAAGGCTAAAAGCCTTTCAGTCCCGAGCAAGTTGGGTTATGCTAGAGTAGAAACCCAACAGGAACCACTTATGTTTTAATACTGGTTCTAAGCAAGATTTTGTGAATGGTGATATTAGTAAGCATAAAATCAAGATATAAACATCAATCGTAACCAACAGTTCTATGGTTAGGAATCAAGATGGCTTAAAGCTATCTTAGGTCAGCAGTGTTACTACATAAGCACCAGCAAAGGTCATTGCGTATATACTAAGGACATTTGGCACACCTGCAGAGTGCAGACCCAAGCAGGCTGCGTCGACAATACAACATTGACATCAACCAATTCATTGGTAGTGGTTTATCTGCCTTACCCTGCGCACCATTGGATGGCTTGCTCCCTTGGGACCATACTTCTCCTGAAAACAAGATATGGCAGAATGAGCACTGGATTGAATACTATAATTTGAACATATAAAAATAGCCATAGTAACCAGATGTTATAGTATAAATGTACAATTAAAACTTTACAAAGCCCTATATAGCTACTGAACCTACTAAGCTCTGGAGAACCCACTATGAAGACAGCAATTTGAACATGTAACAATAGCCACAATAAAAAGATGTGATAAGCCCTAATAGCTAATGAACCTCTGAAGACTCATAAATTATAATATGTACACAAAAGAAATGGCTCAGCTAGAAATTAAGTTACCAGGCACTGTAAAGTATCCATTCACAGTTGCAAAACACTAATTCTAATCAAATGGCAAAGAACAGAATCATCCTGCAGGCAGTACAACAGCAAGAAATGAAAAGATGCACACTTCCTCTTTGAAAAGGAAAAAAAAAGACTCAATTATGGGCTCAGAAAGCTTTGCGTAACAGCAAACGTGAAAACAAAGGTACTGAATGCCATAAGGAGGAGGCGCATGCGGAACAACCCATGCGGCAGCAGAATATATTAGTTCGGGTGATTATATTAAGTGGTAGATTAGAGGTTGTGACACTAGGGTTGTGTCAGCAGGCTCTATGTAAGCACAGATTGTATCGACACAGAAGGAAGACAGGAAAAATAATTAATCCCAGGTCCCCAAGAGTCCAGTTTCCCTCTGAGCCAATTCCAACCCTGATATCTTCCTGGCAGTGCTCATAACACAGTAGGCTTTCTTTCTGGGTTTTCTGGATCATCAACAAACCTTATCTATTCAATAAAAATGTGTTTTGCAGTGTGTTTTTTTATTTAACATTCAGGAAAAGGTGCCGAGCTGTGTAGTGGCAAAAAATATGGTTATAGCAGATTGTAGCAACTACAAACAAATAAAATCAACAAACAGCTCTACCGTGATTCGATTTAGCCTAATGCATTCCAATTTTGGAACTGAAAATATCCAAAGACAGGAGACAGCTAAATATGTGGTGTTAAGTAAAATTTTGGTTTCAGGGTGTAAACAAAATAGAATTCTGTACAACCTAAGCACATGCAAAAACAGTTTTTTTTTGGAAACTGGATATGCAAGAGTCAAATTCTATAAAATACTTGACACGCTGTGTTTGTTTTTTCAGATTACATATACGAAAGTAGCAGATCACATGCAAAAAAAAAAGGGGGATCGCATTTTCAGATCTAGACATAACAACAATCTCTTAACATATAGCAAAAATATTAAGTGTTAAAAGGACACAAACCACGTGCAGGTCCTGAGAAAACTTCCCACAATAAGCAAATCATGTGCAAAATCTTACGCATGGATTTCATAACAGAATTAGAATAACAAAACAGAGCATCCAGATAACCGTTTCAACAACCTGTCTGTATGAAAAGGGTTAACAGAACAAACATTCTGGATGGATATTTGTGTAAGATACATTCACTTTTGCATACGAACCTGTGCACCAAATACTAAATTAGGTACCATAAATTACTCATTTACAAACAACCATTTAAGACAAGGCTGCTGTAATAGAAGGTGCATGTCTAGGCTAAAAATCCTTAGCTGTTCATTTATCTGAAGTGTTTTCATGTCATGCATTACTTAAGAATACAGAACAAGGCCATCTTTTTGGATGGAAAATATGCTCAAAACCTTAACATGCAATGCTACAGAACTTAACATTCAATAGCTTGGCAGTCCGGGGACTCCAGTAGAGCATGTATCATATCATTCCTCATAAAACACACACATGGTGCTGATAGGTGCAATTCGCAGTGGTACACCGCACACACAAAAGCATTCACAAGCTAATTGCTAGTGAAACAGGCCTAACAGCTATCCAAAGTCCATAAGCTGCATACACACAAACTGAATAAAATCCGCACCTGAAGAAAACAAAAATGGGGTATTGTAATAACAGTAGTAAAGGCAGACAAAAAAACCCCCAATTTACCCATTACGCACAGGAGAGCAGAGGATACAGAGAAAAAAACCCCCAATTTACCCATTACGCACAGGAGAGAATAGGATACAGAAAGAAAAAACCCTATTTACGGATTTATCGATTATCGGAGAGGAGAGGTTCCAGAAACCCCCATATTGACCAATCGAATACACGAGAAGACTGGAAGAGGGTGGGGGCAGGGAAGCGGGGCAAACACCTGGCTTTGGTCGCTGATTCGCTGGCGCAGAAGAAGTTGGGCCCAGAGAGCGAACTTGCGCTCCCGCAGCCCCGCTGCACGCCCGCCGCCGGCGACAATGCCCTCGCCGACGCTGCTGGAGCCTGGAGAGTGGAGAGTGGAGAGTGGGGAGACGCCGTTGGAGCCGCACAAAGGCTTTGGTGGACTGCATCCCTATATTTCCTCGGCCTGCAAAAGGGAAGCCCATGCCTTCGTGGGCCAAAAACCACATCACAGTATAATAATTAAGCGGCACACAGATGTAATCAATCACACGATAGCCACCATCATTCACGCATCAACGATTCAACGCAACAGTGTGTTCATCAACGCCAATCGCTAAAGATCAGGTCTTTGTCAAATCCATGCACAGGTAAAAAAAAAAAGCCGTTTTTTTTTATGATCGGCACCGATCCCTCACACGGGAGCCCCTTCCTCGGCATCAGCACCCATCGCGAGCACACGCTTCAACTTCATCTCCGCACGGTACTTATTGTCCCCTGTTCTCATCTTCTGCTGCTTGGTGCTCGGCTTACTGACGGCTTCCTTCTCCGGAGACGACTTCTTGTTCCGCCGGGTCCAAGATGCACGGGGACGGCTCTCCTCTCCCTCGTCACCGGAGCTCCCGAACTCGAGCGGGGCGTCGCCGAAGAGAAGCTCGAGCCCAAAGTTGTCACCTGCAGCAGGCAAAGCGCTTATTAGCATCTAAGCACAACGGCACAGGGGAGGGCGATCAAAGGAGGTGCTGCACTGGGGAAGCATGAGGAGGTGCGTGGGTAGCTCACCACCAAAGGAGGGTTTCTGGTCTCCGAAGTCCGACCCGACCGGAGGCGAGGACGATGCGTCGATGCCGGGGTGCGAGGCAGAGGAGTGGAGGAGACTGGAGAGTGCGTCGACGGGGTGGGGTGGTCGAGGCGCACGTAAATAGCGTCTGTGAGCTTCGTGGGCTGGACCTTGCCAAAGAAAAAAGTTAGTATTGCCTTACGGGCTGGGCCTATCGATCTGGCCAACAGGGCCCATGTTGAATGATGGACTGGACTATCTCTCACTCTTGGGCCCATCTTTCTGAAGTTTTCCCCTCTCCGCCCCACCTGCCTGCTCCTCGCCGCGCCTCCTTCCAGCCAAAACCCTAGCTAACCACCCCTCGCCGCGCCTCCTTCCGGGAGTGCTCCTGCCGCCAGAAGCTTCCGGGGCGGCGCAGCGATGGTGTGGTTCCAGTGCGAGGACTGCGGCGAGAACCTCAAGAAGCCCAAGCTCGCCGGCCACTTCCGCTCCTGCTCTGCCTGGAAGGTGAGCACGACGCCCATCCCCTCTCTTCCCCTGTTCTGGTTCGCTTTCTGGACCGGCCGTTGGCGCCGCGGCTTTGCGTCTTGCGAGTGGTTTGATTGTTGGTTGGGTTGTTTTGCGAGGCGGCAGCTGTCGTGCATCGACTGCGGCGAGTTCTTCAGCCAGGACACAGTGCAGGGGCACACCCAGTGCATCTCCGAGGCCGTAAGTTCCTCTGCTTGTATCTCCCTCGCTGTGGTGTGCAATTTATTGTTGATCTGTGCAATTCCAATGTAGTGACATGTGTTTGACGGCGCAATTGCTTGGTATGTTGTAATACTTGCAGCCTGCCTATGAATTGGTGTTGCATTGGACTGGGGGTGTTCTCTGTTTTTTTACTCCTCCGTTGCTAGTATATGTTTCTCAGTAACCATTTTTTGGAGTGCATAGAAATGTTCAGCTTGGTTGATAGAGTAATTTTTGGGGGTCATTTCTTGCTATTGTTGCTCTGTTGGTAATCTATATAGCAAGATTAATGCCTGCAGGATGAGTCTGTTCTTTGTCATTTGGTTAGAATTGGTGTTTTGTAAATGCCTACCCGAACTTGCTTGGGACAAAAGGCTATGTTGCTGTTGTTGGTGGTGGTGTTTTGTAAATATCAGGGGATATGTTACAATGTCTGAGCTTCGATTCCTAATTGAGCCATTTCCTTTGTGTACAGATTATACTATGTGAGTCTTAAGAGTGTGTTCTACAGAGTTTAGCAGGTTCAGTACCTATTTAGGGCTTTGTAAAGTTTTAAAATTACATTTGAGTCTATCACATCTGGTTATTGTGGCTATTGTTAATTTTCAGACTGTGTTCTCCAGAGTTTAGTTGGTTTAGTAGCTATATAGGACTTTGTAAAGTTTTACATGTGCATTTAGAGCATTTAGACTGTAACCCTCAGTTACTGTGGCTATTATTATGTTCAAGTTATAGTATTGAATCCATCGCTCATTTCTGTCATATCTTGTTTTCAGGAGAAGTATGGTCCCAAGGGACAGAACAAGCCATCCAATGGCGCACAGAGTAAGCCAGACAAACCAAAGCCAAATGCAGATGTTGATATCAATGTTGGACTGTCGACACGGCCTCCTTGGGTCTGCAGGTGAGCCAATGTGATCCATTAGTATATATGTAATGATCTTTGCTGGTTCTTATGTAGTAACACTGCTGATCTATGACAACTTTAAGCCATCTTGATTCCTAACCATAGAGCTGTTGGTTATGATTGATGTTTATATCTTGATTTTATGCTTACTAATATCACCATTCACAAAATCTTGCTTAACCATTTTGGTGATTTAAGTTAAAATTCACATGGGGTGCTAGTAAAAAAAAAAACTCGACCTGCGGGGGGTAAGACAGCCCCCGGGCATTTTGTTAAGAGAGAAGACCTTCTCACACAGGTCGAGAAAACCCCCGAACCTCTGCCCCACCCTTACACAGGGGCCCGTAGCCCTTGTGAGACAACCACTGGGCTGACGGCTTCTGCAACTACCCCCAGGTAGGAGAGCCCAAGCCAACCACAGATACGACCTGGGCCGGGCCTTGACATGTGCTTTGGTTATGGCGACAGACGAGGGGATTTTTTTAACCTCAGCCTGAAATTCGCTCCCACGGGAAGTCGAACCCAGGACCTGAGGAGTGCTACTGAGGCCATCTAACCAAGTCAGCTAGAGGCCCTTTCGCTCATGGGGTGCTAGTACATACATGTAGGCAACAAGACATGGTAAAACGGGTAACCAAGAGGTGACAGTTATGTTTTGACTTGCAAATACATGTGACTATCATCAATTTTTGTAGACAAGCTATCTCTATTATATCATTTATGTGCAGTGCAAGTGTTTTGTTCTGCATTCATATAGCAAACTTGTGTTGTGTTGAGGTCATTCTTTGCTATATCATTTTTTAATTTACAAAGCATCTCATCTTACATAGGTTAGGCACTTTTTTTGCTTGAATTAGGTGTTATATTTTCAAATTCCTTCAACTTTTATTGATTGCTAGGTTAGTTTAATGATATTCTCTCCAGACAACTTAAAATTGAAGAAAACAAATTTGTCATTGTTGTTTATAACATCTTGTTCATCCCTGACACATTGCAGATAAAGCACTCTCTTTGTTTCACTCATATGATTTCTATTTGTGGATTTGAAGTGTTTAGATCTTGATTTGGATGATTCTTGGACTTGCTTAGATATATTGGAGGATATCTAATAACTTGCTTACTTACTATGAATTCCTGTCACAGCCTATGCAATACAACTACGACTAGCAAGCAAACACTCTTACTGCATGCTGAGGGAAAGAAGCATAGGGCAAAAGCAAAAGCCTTCCATTCTTCCCAGAAGCAAGCAAATGGAGCTGAACAAACTGCAGATGTGAAGGAAACCGAGGCCGTGCCTACAAAAGAATCAGCTCAAGTAAATGATGGTAAGGGTGGTGATCATGAAAGAGATGAAGAAAAGGATGCTGCCAAAAGAAAAAGAATGGATGACATGTCCATTGAGGAACCTGGTAACACAAAGAAACAGCATTTAGCAAGTTCGAACACTGGCGAGGTGATACAATCTGAAGATGGGAAGTCAGCAAAGAAAACAAAGATCAAGTGGAAGAAGATTATTACTACGACACTGAAGACGGTGCGTCATCTGTCAAAAAATGTTGATGAGTTGATATTTTCCATCTCATCCCATCCTTGGAATTATCTGGTGTTGATAGTGCTGTTCTCTTCCAGAACCCCGATGGAGTTATGAAGCTTAAGAAGCTACAGAAGCTAGTCGTCAAGAAGCTGCAGGAATGTGGTGTGACTGAAGACAAGGAGGGGCTCCGTGCTACATTGATGGATAAAGTAATAGTCACGGAAAAAACTAAATTATCTGTTTTACCCCCCTTGATTCCTATTTTAGACTATTTTGTTAACGGATGCATGTTGGTGTGCTGTTTCATGTTTACAGATAGCTTCAAGCTCCAGATTTTCTGTTGATGGCAAACACATTAAATTGGTGGCAAAGAATGAAGAAGAATCTTAGAAAGTGGTTGTCAGTCCATTTTTTGGCACTGTTGGTGGTCTTATTCTTTGGCATCTACTTCCAGATGGCATGTAGCCAAGTTTTGGTTCAATTGAATGTAACGCATGGATAGTCAATGGAATTCAAGAACTGTCATCATTATGGAAACTTCATCTGATTTTTCTTGGTGGCCACTTTGAAGTGAATTTGCAACTCTTTATGCTGTCAAGTGTAAAGGAATGATCTTGGTCGTATCTGAGTGTCAGATTGGCAACAGATTGTTATGGCAAAACTGCTCAAGTTTGGCTATAGTGAACTGAAGCCTACTAAATTTCAGTAATACTGAGGTGAACTACGCCTCACCAACTCCACTTTCTACCCCATCAGCATGTAGCGAGCTTTATGACATCTAAGGTCCTGCATTTCCAGACTTCTTTGCAGGAAGAGATTGTGGTTTGGTTTGCGGATTCAGATCAATTTTGCGAAGGCATCAGAGCAGTGGGCCAATGGCATCCATCCATCCATCTGAGAGGTGCAGAGAAAACGCAGCAGGGGCGCGCCGTGGACCTGCTGAGCCCAGTCGAACAATCTGAGTGTCTGACCGAATCAATATAGCCGCTTTGGACTTTTCTTGGAACAGCGGCAGGCGGCATCTTACAAAAGAGAGACGCGAAATTGATTGAACAGGGGCCCTGCTCCGCTGATCCGCAACATCAACAACGTACAGTTTTTGTTCACTCGACGTACGTTTGGAGTTTGGAGATAATGCAAAGTCGGATCCGCTCTGGCTTTGAATGAACTTTACAAACGAACACACCGTGGCAACATCATAAATTTCGGATATATTTCTTTAGCCAAAAAAAAGAAAGAAAAATGGAAGGTGTTTTCTCTCGGTAGCAGCATAGGAGCTGCGCAGGATTCGTCTGCTCAGGGAGCCTCTGAAAACGACGCACGCTGGCTCGTGTGGTCTAGGCGCCACAAGCTATGAAAAACGTGTTGTTTTCGTAGCATCATGCATGTCAAACGGGCCTGCTTGTCTGGCTGCCGTCGCGTGGTTTGCTTCCGTACGCGTGCAGCAAGGATGAGGTTCCTATACAGTATGGCGCAGCACTGAGGCTGTTCGCACCGGTAGATCTCTACTCTACCCTTTAAAAGAGAATATTCTGTCCTGGTCAGCGAGATTCTCTACTTTAAATCCGTTTCTCCCGCACTCGTCAACCTTTACCATCAACCTCTATACCAACTACCAGCCTGTGGGACCCACACTTTAATTTTTTTTAATCCCCACCCCACCGACGCCTCTCTCCTCTCTCTCCTCTGTTCCCTCCCTCCTCTCCCCTCCCTCCCTCCTCTCCGCCCCGTCCCTGCAGGTCCACCACCCCGGCGCTCCACCGCCCGCCTCAAGCAGCACGCGCTCACCACCTGGAGGAGCTCGATTCGCGGCGCATCCAGGAGCACGACGGGCGGAGCTCCGGCGGACGGTGTGGAGGAGCGCGGCCTCGGCTCCTCCGCCCGTGCGGCCGCGGACGCTCCGCCTCCGGCTCGGCGCGAGCTCCTCTGGCGGCCGGCTTCCCCGGCGCCCCTCTCTCCTCTTCTTGCTCCGGCGCCTCCCTCCCCGTCCATCCACGGCGGATCTGGGCCATGGAGCGCCGCCCCGTCGTCCCCGGCACGCGTTGGACCCCACGGCTCCTCTTTCCCGCCGCGAGCGCAGCCTCGCCGTCCTCCTCATCTTTCGGCTCGCCGGCGTCGGATCTCGAAGTTCGCGGCAGTCTGGATCGAGCTCGGCCGGCCGCGCCCCTCCTCTCTCCTTCCCTGGTTCCCAGGGGATGGTTGGAGGACGGAGCTCCTCCTCGCAACGTGGTTCCATGGAGATCTCACGGAGGTCAGCGCGGGCGTGGCGCGGCGGCGGCGGAGGACCGCGCGGGTGCTCCTCCTCGCGTGGCTGGTGCTGAGCTCGCGGATGGTGGGCCGGCCGTGGGAGCTGCGTCGTCGAGGAGCAGAGCTCCACCGAGCAGAGCCCTTCCGCGCCGGCCGCCGGATCGAGCTCCACCGAGCAGAGCCTGTTCGCGACGGGAGGGAGCAAGGGCGGCGGCGCATCTTCCCTCGGCGAGCGGCGCGGGCAGCAAGGGCAACCAGCGCGGTGCTCCTCCTCCAGCGCGGCGGGCGGAGCAGATCTCGCGCGCGACCCCAGCGGCCATGGTCGGCGGCAACCTGCTGTTGCTCCGTCGCGCTGTCCTCGACCTGCCCAGCGTGGAGGAGCAGGGCCATGACCTCGACGGCTGGCCTCGCGGCGGCCGCGTGCACGGCGAGGCAGCGGCGTCCGGGCGGGTGGTTGGGGAAGCGCGGGTGCGCTGGCCCGTGCCACGGTGGCGCATTCCGTGCGGCCCTGGAAGCCGCTTGATTTACCGCGCCGACGCTCGACCGGGACGGTCCCGTTCCACTTACAGTTCGCCACTGCAGCTCCAAAATCTGTAAACCGGATCTGTATGTTGGTGTACCGGTTGGGATCCAGTACCCAGTGCGGACAGCCTGATGGGCTTCAGCACGTTGATGTCGCGGCTGAGGAGCTCCAGAATCACAGAACCCACCACAAATCAACCAGCGAGGACGGGAATTACAGGCACACAACTTCAATCGATCTTCAGCGCATGAAGTCGAGCTCGGTGGTCAAACATCCGGCACTTTTAATGTGTACAAAACATGTCTTCATGTGTATACATAAATTACAGCCTGGACCCTCAATTCTTAGTCATAATATACAAAAATGTTATCTTGAGTAGCTCAATAAACTATCCATTGTGTGTGTCATCCATAGTTTCATGTGACAGCACATTTGTAAACGAGGACGCCACAGCGTATTGTTTGGGCTCATAGCCTCGTACAGTTCTGGACTTACATAACAAGTAGGGGGTTCAAATTTTAAACAAAGATTCCTCAAGGACTCCAGCTAAAACAAGCTTACGTCTGATTCAGCAGAGTAGAAACGGCGCAGGTGGAAAATGCGAGGGGCCGCCGGGCCTGCTGCAAACTCTTTGCTTTCGGCAGTGTTTTTTTTCAAAAAAGTTATTCTTTTTCAAAAAAGTTATTCATCTAGGTAACCGTGTCAGTTCATTTCTATCTCTATACACGTTTATGTAAAAATAGTACTTTTCGTACTTTTTACCCCTTTATTCAATCTAAACACACCCTTCGTACAATCGTACGCGTGCATGGGCGCTTGTGGCCGCCAACGAACCGATCTACGCGGCGTCACCGGCAAGTCTTCCCCTTCCTCCTCCTCGTCTTATAAATTATAAAATACCCCACCGCACAACTCTGCTCTATCTACGTGGCACCCAGCTAGCTCAGTGTCGGCCGGTCAATGCAAGCTCGATAAATATATACTCCCTCCAGTTTAGTAAAGGAAGTCGTTTTGGACAAGATTTGAGTCAACATTGGGAATATAAATCGTGAATAACTTTTAAGTCGTTGAGTTTGGAAATGTGAAAACTATATGAATTTTGCAAAATACTTTCATAAAAGTATATATATGTTAGTTTTTAATAAATATCATTATAAAAATAAGAAGTCAAAGTTGTACTTTGGAGACCGTGTCGCTGTCATAAACGACTTCTTTTGCCAAACCGGAGGGAGTATGCTATACCGGGCCTGGAGTAGTCTTGGGCCCGAACCGCCTGCAGCCGCCCTGCCAACCAACCCTCCTTGGTCCGAACCGCCTGCAGCCGCCCTGCCAACCAACCCTGCGATGATGGAGCCCCTAAACCTGAACTCTAACCCCGAATGACGGCGGTGGCAGAAGAGAAGGCGAGCGACAGAGGAAAGAGAAGAAAGCGTCAGCGAGCAGGCGGAGGAAGAAGGAAGCCGAGGGGAGGAGGGTGTACCGCGTGCATCGGGTGCCGTGACACTGCAGTATATAGCTATTCCAGTCAGAACTAGAACATTTCAATCTGTCATCCGACGGCTCGTCCTTTTTCTCGTCGGATCATGAGTTGGTAAGCGTATTGAGGGAATGTATAGTTATTAGCAGTCTACCACTGTACTTTGTTCCTATAATTCTAGCTAAAGCAGCAGTTGGAGGCCTTTGAAGGCCTTTTTGAATAACAGAGTAATGTCGTCAAGTGCCAGACACAGGTGAACACACCTTCTTCCAATGTAGGTACACCAAACATATTTGGGCGGACCTATCGACCTGGCTTGGGGTGCCAGAACTTCATCCCACGAACTGGGAGCATTCTGATTCACTACAAATTTGGTGGGAAGCGCCAGGACTAGCGCGCAAGGGTTTGAGCTCTTTGATAATTTTGACACGTTGGGAGGTGTGGAAAGAGCGCAACGCCCGCATTTTTGATAGGACTGGAACACCGCCTACAACGATCGTAACAAGGATCAAGGATGAGGCAAAGACCTGGGTTCTAGCCGGGGCAAAGCACCTGGCCCGTCTGTTGTGTAGAGTATAATTTTATTGAACATCTTGGGGCTCGTTCTGCTTCACCTCTTGATAGTCTGTAAATACTTTGGCCGTCGGCCTTCTTCTTCTTTTTAATATAATAGGCAGCTCTCCTGCCGGTTTGTTTAAAAAAAACCCATGGACCATGCCAATAACCAAGGGTTCTGGTTTGCTGCGGCGTCATCAATCGGTCTCACTGGTGCATGGACCGTCGGGGGTGTTACTGGACGCATGCGCGCCGGGAGCAGCTGGCGGCGAACAAGCCTGCGCCCCTCGTCTTCTTCCTCCCGCATCCCTCATGTTCCTATTCCCGCGCCTCTCCCGTCTACCTCCCCCGCCGCCCCGGCCGCTGGCGACCGCTCCGCCCACCTCCCGCCCTCCGCCCACCAAGGTACTAAATAGCGTTTAGCGGTATCGTAGCACTATCGTAGCGGATTGCGGATAGCGGTGCTATAGCGGACGCTAAGTCCAAATAGCATAATTCAAAAAATAGTCAAAATTTTAGCATAAATTTACTTAAAATAATATAAAATTTTTTAGTTAGACATTACATTTCACGTAAAATCACAAAAAAGTATAAATAAATATTATTTGCCATTCAATCATTTTAACACATTTATTGACATTTGATTTATTTTGATATATTACTTTAACTATAAATTTGGTCAAATAGCGGCATAACAACATTAGCAATAGCGGTGAAATATGAGAAATAGCGGCCACAATAGAAGAAAATAGCAGTGCTAAGTCTGAGCTTGATATATTGGGTCCGCTACCTTGTAGCGGTAGCGGTGGAGGACTGCTACCGCTATAGCGGTTGCTATTGCGGGCGCTACGAACGCTATTTAGTACCTTGCCGCCCACAGCCCCGCCCTTCCTAATCCGACTAGCCTACACTCCCCCGCCGCCATCACCACCACCGGCTTCGGCAACCTCCAGCCGCCTCCTCTGCCGCCCTCCCACCACCGCGGACCCTAATCCACAGATCGAGCTCCCCCGCCGCCGCCGTCGACCGCCGCCAACCCTAACCACTCCCGTGGAGCTCGCCGCCGTCATCCCCAGGAGCTCCCGCCGCCACCCCTCCCAACCGCCATACCCCACCGCCCGTCGGGGCGGCGTGCCGCCGCCCCGACCCGTCGTCTCGACCGCCACCACCGTCGGTCCGGCGACCTCTCCACCCCTCCCCCTTCCTCTACATCCGGAAAACAAAGTAACCCCTAGCAACCCCCAACCCTAACCCCAACCCCGAAATCCTAACCCGGCCGGCGGCGGCGGCGATGAGCAGTGGCGCGCGCGATGCAAGAGGAAGACGAGCGGCGGCGCAAGAGGAAGAGGAGCGACGTGTACGGTGGAAAAGGAACGGCGGAACGAGTAGATGCCCGCGCATGTCACCCGTTCGCCAGGAGCGAGTACGGCGCGCGCCCGATAACATTTTCGATGGACCGTCCCTAACGGCACCCTTTGCCGGCTGGGTCCCTGCAGGCTCCCAGATCACACCACCGCCCACACACCCGTCCTACTCCATCTCTCTCGTCGAGCCAAACCACACGGGAAAACGATAGTACTCCGTACTAAATGATAAGCAACCGACGTACTCCCTCCGTCCTAAAAGAGTGTCTTTCTCACTTCCCGAGAAATGACTTTGATTAATTTTATATTAAAAAATATTAATATTTGTGGTACATAATTAGTATCATTGAAAAGATCTTTTAGTCTAGTTTTTTAACAAATTTATCTGAAGATACAAATGTTGTACGTATTTTCTACAAATCGAGTCAAACTTATGGCATACACACCCAAAACGACACTCTTTAAGGGACGGAGGGAGTAAGTATCCATCGACTGAAGGAGCATTGAATAATATAATGGAGGATGCAATAAAGCAGCGGCGTCGTTTGCATGCATTCCCTTTCTGGCCTGATCTCTCCTCTCTCATATGGATTAATCGTGCACGCGCTGGGGCTTTGCTGTTTCTTGATCTTCTGGATACCGTTATGATTAAATTCTATACTTATACCTGCACCATGTCCGTGTGTAGTTTTAATTTGTTCGTATCTCCGATCTGTGAGCCGTTGTTCAGGTTGGGTGTCAGGGTACTCTGCTTTGGAAGTGACGATTTTTCTCCTGCCCGGCTACCGTACAAATCGCACCATTTTTTCTGGTTTCGCCTGCATGGCTGCCGCGTAGCGTTTTTTTATAAAAAGTTATTCGCTTAGAGAACTGTGTCAGTTCATTTTTTTATCTCTATACACGTTTCGTACTTTTTACTTCTTTTTTCTCGATCTAAACACGCTCTTTGTGTTGTGGACTTCGAGTCTTGAGATCACTTCAGCTCAATTGGCTTTTGGTTTTGGACTTGGAATAATCCAAGCAAGGTTGCAGTGCTCTAGAGCTGCGCAACAATGATCGTTCGATGATGATGCGCCACGTTCAAGCAACTGAAAGACGCGAGATCCAAATTAACCTGGCAGCCTAGCCGGCCAGCCGAGGAAACCGGAGTAGACAGCAGCAACAACATCACAAACCACAGAGCAGCGAGACGTAAAAAACTTTGCCCATATTATGCACTAGAAATAAAAGAAAGAAAAACCCATGATGCATGATCGACGTGAGCTCCGCCCGCGAGCTCACCGGCAAGTCGTGGCATGAGTACGGAGTACTCCGTGCCTGTGCGGCTGTGCCTGCTGCTCTCTGCTCTACGTATACGTACCGCAACGATGTGTCCATGCCGTGTCTGCAGACTAACCACCTGCCAAGCGTTGCATACTCCTGCCTTTGGAATCCCGGGCCAATCATTTGCAGTGAAAGCCTCCTGGAAAGTGCGCGCCGACCACGCCAACCACCGGGTCCACAGTCCACACCCATTCTACAGACTCCCCTGGTTTCTTGGAACAGAAAAATTAAAGTTGAAAGGGCAAACTCACCCAAGATGGTGATCGACGAGTTGATAATAAAGCACCCAAACGGAATGTAGTTACCACCGTAGTACGGAGTACGCTGCAAGGACGGCCACACTGTTTATTCTGCACTGGCACCGTTTTAAAGACCACAGCAGCTGGAGGTAGCTAACAAGGCCATAAACATGAGGCCCAAGTCCTACACTACCAGTCGAGCTCGATCCTTGAATCGCCAGGCAATGTCCATGTCGTCAAGGCCTGTGCAAGTGTGGTTGCCGTGGCGCCATCGGCCGGGTTCATGGACCATCATCCTATCCCGATCCCTGTGGCAGCAGAGCACACGGATTAAGACCATGGTCCCTGCAGGAATGGAAGCTCCCTGATCACACCACCGCCCAAAACACCCGTGTCCCGCTCCTCCGTCTACATCTCTGTCTCATCGCCGCCAACCTGAAAACAATAGTAAAACACATAAAAAAATATCTCAGGCATTAGAGAGATAATCAAAGCACGGACAGAAGGATAATTAGAACTTATAGGATAGAAATGCACTCGACAAAAGAATGTCAAGTGATGGACCGTGAACGGGATGGAGAAATGATAGGTTAACCGGGAGAATGAAATTACAGCAGGGATTGCACTCGTTTAAAAGCAACACAAACACATACTAACTCCGTTTCAAATTATAGGTCATTTTGGGCTTTCAACGTTCATAACCTTTGTTATGCACCTAGATAAATGCTGTCTAGATTCATACCAAAATTTATGGACCTAGAAAAGCCAAACCGACCTATAATTTGAAATGGAGGAAGTACTATGCAATAATGAACTGTGCCTGTAATTTCAGTCTCACTCCCTCTCCCTTTGTGGCTAGGTGATTAGGCAGGATCTCATCTCTCATTATCATCATGGATTAGGTCAGTCTTAGTGATGAGTGTCATGAGCATAAATATCATGTCACATCAACAAATTTGCTGACATGACAGTGTAATTTACGAGGGAAGTGTCATGAGATGAGAGAGTATGTCATGGTGATGACACTCCCCCGGCACAGTTTTCAAAGTTTCTAGTCTTGACAACCGTACGATGACACTCTCCACTGATACTGGCCTTAGAAATCTTATGCATACTAAATTTATAAGGCAGTGCATGTGATCCGAGATTTAGTACTGAGACATGCACATACGAGTTGGGCTTGGATGTTTCCTCCTCGTGGGATTCCGTTATGCGTAATTCCAAGGAAATACACTATTCCGGCACACTGTTGTATTTGTTCCTTTCTCTAATCCGTGATTGCTAATCAAGTCCAGCATCCCGCGCTGGAATCAGGCAGGGTACTCCATACCATGCGTGTAGGCTGGGCGTACAGTGCCTGGTACGAAAGGAAGGCTGCTTTTGAAGCGACCATACCTTGCTTTCTGTCTGAGACAAGCGTGGTTGCACGGCTAGTGTCCAAATCACAGCTTTTTTTTTTCTCCCTTTCTGCTGCCGTTGCTTGCTTTGTGTGGACTTCAGCTGCTGCTGTAGAGCCGGATCGGAACAGTAGAGCTACAAACTTGTGTTCCAGTTTTGGCGCCAGATATCAGCATGTTGTAAGCATCAGAATCATATAGCAATCATATATATTCAACTGAGCAGGCGACGTATGGAGAGTTTTCAGGAGGAATTCTGTGGGTTTACCTTTTGAAACCCTGCATGCCCGGAGATCTTTCTGCCCAAGCGTTTGAACGTTGAACGAAAGATGATATACGTAGATGGTATCCTGCATGCCTGGGGCCGCTGGATATCAGGAAAGGCCGAAAGGGAAAGAGAAGGGATACGTGTTGAGCTGTTGAGTGATGTAGTACGCACTCCTGTTCATTTCACTCATTCATTTATATACGTGCCGGTGTGCGCGGCTACGTGTTTGGTCATAGCGTAAATGATGATGAGCCAACAAGGGAAGCTGGGAAGGCCGGAAGGGTCCCCGCGGTCCACTGCTGCTGTGACACTCTGCTCGGCTGGAACCAACCCAACGGGATCGGCTCGCGGAACGCCGATGATGGCCAGGTAGCCCCCGGAGACCAAAAGGGGTGAGCCCCGTGCATGATGACTCCACGCTGGGGGAACCGAAAGACGCAATGGATCGGACGAATCAAAACCATCTGGGCATCTGGCTAACCGTCAGAGTGGACGCTTGGCCCTTGGCCGTCCGTCCTCTTCCTGATTATTCCGTCAGATCGAGTTGGCGCGTTACAGTTTAAGAAGACTCCCGCAGTTTTTCTTGCATGGATTTGGGATTTGCAGTTGCGTCCGGCTGATCGATCTGGTGCGTTTTGGTCGACACCAGCTGGACGCTTGACGGCCCGAATGGCCGCGGCCTGTTTCAGGAGCTCGCTCGCTCCTCCGCCGCGGCGCCGCAGCAGCAAATCACTCCCGAGACGTTACCGCCAGCGCATCACACGGAGCACGCATTGCTTGCCTGCCCGCGCACACCACAGGGCTCGGTCTAGGTCACGGAAAATACGCCAAGAGCCCAAAACCATCATCGGAGGCACATGCGCTCGTTCCCCGGCCGCACGGAATTACAACCACGCTAATCGCCCGCGCAGATGCGACGATCTGTTCGTTGCGGCCTCCTAGTCGTAGCCGCAGGCCTACCTGTCTGTCAGCTAACTACTTGTGCAAAAAATCAACACGGTGCCGGTGAGGTGTGAGACGAGCTGCTTGGCTGCTGCTTGGCAGCGAAGCTTCGGTGCGCGCAAGCGCGTGAGCGTCTTACCTGTAGACCTGACTGACCAGCATTGTTTAAGATTATGAGGAGGTTAATAAGATGATTATTATGATTTGTTTTATTTGGTTGGGGTCATCAGAGATTACTGTAGCAGTGGCTCGCCTAATCATTCCCCGATCGTACCGTACGCGGCCCTTTCTTCCGGCAAAATAATGGCGCCATTCCGTTTCGTGCCGCATAATTTATTTGTGCAAGCAAGACCAGCGATCACAGCCTAAACCTCATGTATATATACGCATCTCTCTAATCTCTCTTGGTGTCAGAAGAGAGAGAGAGAGAGAAATCCATCAGCCAAAAAGCGCCACGGAGCAGCTGAGACAGGGGAGCGCTTTGCCCTTTTTCCCGTTTCGATTCGCATCCACCACCTCTGCACCGCGCGGCGGCGACGGCGACGCGATGGACGGCAGCGAGAGGAGCCATTCCGCCGCGGCGGCGCCCAGCACCAGCGGTAGCGGCGGCGGGGCCACGGCGTCCTTCCCCTACGCCGGCGTCGGCGACGGCGACGACAATGCGGGCGCCGGCGGGGCCAAGGTCTGGGTCCTCGTGCTCCTCTTCGCGCTGCTCCTGCTCCCGTTCCTGCCCTCCGCCGTGCGCCGCGGCGGGCCGACGCCATGGGCGGGAGGCGGCGGCGGAGGCGGAGGAGGAGGTGGCGGGGGGACCGGAGGGTACCGCCGCGGCGGGATCAGCTTCAAGAGCGGATGGGACGTCGTCAACCTCTGCCTCGTCCTCTTCGCCATCCTCTGCGGCCTCCTCGGCCGCGGCGGCGGCGGGGACGGGGACTCCTCCTCCGCCTCGGCTTCTTCGTCGGCGGCGGCGGGCACGGGCGGCCGGCAGGGGGCGTCCCTCGCGCCGCCTGCGGAGGGCGTCACGGCGGCGAGGACGGACTCGGGGGACTGGGGGGATGAGCGCTACGACTCCTTCGACAGCGTCTACGCCAACCTCAGCCTGCCCCGCGCCACCGGCCACACGGCGGCGGGGATCCGCCGGATGAAGAGCAGCAGCTCCTACCCGGAGCTCCGCCTCGGCAACGACGGCGTCTGGAGCCTCGCGTCGCCGGAGGCGGCATGGCGCTCCTACGACGACGCCGACCTCTACCGGAACCGCCGCACCGAGCGGACGCAGGAGCGGAGCTGGGACGGCGGGAGGAGCGCGGAGGTGAAGACGATCCCCGTCGACACGTTCGTCGAGCGCGGCCGGAGGTCGCCGACGACGACGACAACTCGGGAGCCGCGGAGGCGGAGGAAGAAGAGCGTCGAGAGGATTGTTCCCGAGGTGGTAGTGGAGGAGGAGAGACCGCCACTGGCCAGGGAGGCGGCGGTGGCCACGCCGGCGAGGAGTAGCAGGAGGTGGAGCGCGGAGGCCGAGGACGTGAGGGCGGAGCAGGAGGTGCGGGCGCCGCCGCCGGGGATCAGGAGGTGGAACTCGGAGTCGTTGGATTCGATACTGGAGCAGGAGGCGGTGGCGGCGGCGGTGGCTCCGACGAGGAGCAGCAGGTGGGCCGCGGAGGAGGTGGGCGTGATTCCGGAGCAGGAGACCCCGGTGGCTCCGGCGAGGATCAGGCGGTGGAACTCGGAGTCGTTGGATGCGTTTCTGGAGCAGGAGGCGGCGGCGGTGGCGTCGTCGAGGAGCAGCAGGTGGAGCGCGGCGGCGGTGGAAGTGATACCGGAGCAGCAGGAGGTGCGTGTGGCGCCGGCGAGGCTCAGAAGGTGGAACTCGGAGTCGCTAGATGCGTTTCTGGAGCGGGAGGCGGCGACGGTTGCTCCGACGAGGAGCATGAGGTGGACCTCGGAGGCGGTGGAGGTGATACCGGAGCCGGTGGTGATGGCTGCCGCTGCTACTCCGCCACCTCCGCCTCCGCCGCCGGCGCGTCAACGGCGGCGGCGGCGCAGCGTCGAGAACCTGCCGAGGCCAGAGGACCTGGAGCAGGAGATCGTAGTGGAGGAGGTCAGGAACTCGATGCCTCCGCCGCCAGCGCCGGCCATGTTCCCGCCCGGAACGCCCCCGCCTTCGCCGCCTCCCCCCCCTCCGTCCACGGTGTCGCGCAGCAAGAAGAAGCGCGGCGGCAGCGTGGGCGGAGCCAAGGAGCTCGCGTCCGCCATTGCTCTGTTCTACCAGAAGAAGCGCAAGAGCATCACCATGAAGGCCAAGAGGCGGCCGCACCACCACCACCATCACTCAGACGACCACTACTCGCCGCCGTCGTCCGACGCGCCGGCGAGCCCCGACTCCAGTGTCCGCACCACCACCGCCCCGGCGCCGCCGCCGCCGCCGCCGCCTCCTCCCCCGCCCCCGCCGTCCTCCATCTTCTCCAACCTCTTCAAGAACAAGAAGGGCGGCAGCAAGAGCCGCCGCATCCACTCCGTCGCGCCGCCGCAGCCGCCACCCCCGCCTCCGCCCACTCGCCGTTCGAAGAAGCCACCCCCGCCTCCGTCTCGCCCCGCTCCTCCAGCGCCGCCGCCGGCGCCGCCGGTCAGGACGCGGCCGCCGCGAGCGCACGCGCACACGCATGCGCAGCAGCAGCTATTGTACCCGAGGCGCGTCTACTACACCTACTACCCGCTCCCGCCGCCGTCGCCGCCGCTACCTCCGCCGCCTCCTCCGCCGCCGCCGATGGCGCCCGAGGGCGACGGTGATGCCCCTTCGGTGCCGGCCTCGCCAGCGCCCTCGTACTGCGCGAGCCCGGACGTGAACACGAAGGCGGACAGGTTCATCGAGAGCTTCCGCGAGGGGCTCAAGCTGGAGAAGCTCAACTCCTACCGGGAGAAGTGGCAGAGGCACATCCAAGAGGACGCCGCCGTAGAGATTGAGGAGGAGGGGGAGTTCATGGTGATCGGGTCGCTCTTCGGCAGCGACGACGAGGACGATGACGGCATCTCGTTGCCGGAGACGCCGGCGACCGCTGCTGTCGCCGTCGGCTTCTAACGACACTGACATTGAAGGGAAAAAAATATAAAAAGTATATTGAAAAAATGCCCCCAAAAAATGGAGAAAAGAAAAGGATACCACAAAAGATTTATTTATTCTGGCTGCTAATCCGCGGTTTGCCTGAAGTACAGTACTGTTTGTGATTGATTTCCTTTTCCGGTAATTTTTGGGCAGTTAGGGGATTGACAGTGAGATTTGTGAGTGGGAGGGGAGCTCCTTTTTGTGCTTATTTTAAAATGGCCAAAAAGCTCTCTTTGAGTGTTGCATTAGGTGAGCTGCTGTGAATTTCATGTCTATTGCACTCTGGAAGCTTTTGAAGTTTGTAAAATACATCACGAGAAAGTAACACATCTTTACCCTTTTTTTTTCTCTTTGTACCTTTTTGTTCCTCTATACATTCATCTACATGTACATGTACTTGTACGTACGGTGTTGTGGTTGACTGGTTGTGGATAACGTGTGCTTTGCTTTGCTGTAGCTGGTACGTACCTGCTCTGATCCTAGTTCTTGCATTGCACGAGAGGATTGGGCAGTGGCAGAAAGCTGTCAAGCATGATGATTCCAGTATGCGTTTGGTGCGGTATTGCATGGTTAGATGATTCGTTTGAATAATGAATGTGGCCGGTTGTATGATTAAAAGCTTGATGGATTGGGCCTCGCTCGTGTGGTTGGGCACCACCCATCACGACAACGAAATGCCGCAATGCGCACCACCAACCTGACAATCAGAAACATCTTCTGCTACTTTTTTTAGGAACATCTACTGCTACAAGCAGTACGGCTAATCGGCAATAAAACAAAAATTAATGCTCGATCATACTACTTGACAGGGAGTGTGCCTTTCAGAGTTTCAGTGCAGGAAAAAAAAAAACAAATGTGCAGTAGTAGCTCTCAAATATCATGTGCATTAATCTAATCCCAGTGTGCTGGTGGATGTGGTTTCATTGGAAATCATGATAAAATTATACTAGTGCTAATGGGTTCCTAGATGAACCCCTCAATATCCATCCACCTTTAATTTCAAGCGTACTCTATGTGTGCATGGGGCCTCCCAAGCTCCATGATTGAGTGCAAGCAAGCCGGCCGCTTTCTTCACGTCCTAATCTTGCTGTTGGGGGAGCGCACCGCGCTTGGACTAATCTTCTGCGTTTGAACTCCTGGTTTGTTCCGCTATGTTTTTCAAACACGAGGAAATAGTTTAATTATGCATCCATCAGACATAGTAGGTGTTTATGCTGTTTTTTTATGCATTGTGACAACGGCTTGTCCATGGATTTGAACCGGGGAATAGGTTAATTAATGTTAGTGATGGGGATCATTATTTAAGGGGAAGCCATAGTGCGTTGTCAAGCTCAAATGTTATCATCGTTTTCTTTTTTAACAAATCCTTTCCGCGACAAGTTTCCGCGCAAATCTTTTCTCCACTTCCACATCACTTCTTAGACTTTCAGTATATATTTTATTTCATTTGATGTAGTTGTTTCAAGTACAAGCAGTTCGATGCGACTGGTTTTGATTGGAGCACAGATTAAGCTCAGGTGGCCATTTTGCCTTGCCTATACAAGCTCTGATGTTACAATGATCAGCCTTGGACCTTACTACAAATCACACAAACATGCAAAACATCGGTCCAGATGAAGAACAATGAAATAGTATCATACACAGACAATTCATCACTTTAAACGACAAAATCAATCAAAGATGTGTCATCATTTAAGCTGAACAATTAGTTGGCCACACTCCACTCCACAGCACCCCTCCCCTCGCTCCCCCAACGCCGGCCGGCCTCACGCCGCCGGCTCCTCGCCGAAGGCCACTCCGGCCCCGGCGCCCTCCAGCCAGACCACGCCGCCGGTTGCTCCGACCCCGGCGTCCACCCTCAACCCCTTCGCCCCTCCGTTCGACATGGTGGGCACAAGCGCGTCGCGGCCGTCGGGCGGGAACACACCGGAGTGGCTTCGCTACAGTGGAGCCTCCTCGTCGAGCTCCAGTGCCGCGAGCTCGCTGCGCATGGAGTCCCCGGCTGGGGGCTCGGGTGCCTCCTACCGCGACGTCCTCAAAGGTAAGGCGCCAGCATCCTCGGCGGAAGCAAGTCCGCAGCGGCCGCGTGCAGGTGGTTCCGGGTTCATGGCGGACGCTCGCCGGGCGCATCCTCCCCCACCTCCTCCCCTCCGGCCGGCGCGCCACCCTCCGCCGCCTCCTCCCCACCCGGCGAGGCGCGCGGGAAGGTGGCCGGAGGTCGACGCCGACGGCTTCACGAGGGTTGTGCGCAGGCGCAACTGGAGGCGCTTGGAGAGGCGTCCGCCTCCGCGTCGCGAGCCGAGGCCGGTGCCGGCGGATTTGGTTGGGCTGTGCTTCAACTGTCTACAGCCGGACCACATGGCGGCGTGCTGTCGCAACCCGCCCCGCTGCCTCCGCTGCAGACGGGAGGGGCATGCTGCCAGGGCTTGCAAGCGGCCGCGGTCGCCGGCGCTCGACCACGGGACAGAGCGTCTGTCGCGGGCACGGGGCGCGCCGTCGGGCGGGCCCGCCCACCGCACCACGATGCGCACCCTGCTTCCCCACCCTCCACCGCGGATTCTTCGGGCACAGATGGGTGCCATGGGGAACGGGTCGCCGGCCATGTCGCCGCCGGCGGACAGCTACACGCCCCCGGGTTCACTGGCCGCGTCTACTCCATCGGGCTCGCTGGGGGAACATGCGGGGAATGCTGGTCCCCCGGCGAATGGCCGCTCCTCGACCTCAGGCTCCGGTCGATCCTCCCGTTCCTCTCCGTCTGGCGGGCCACCTCAGCCGCCGGAAGCAGAGCCACGGCCGGAGCCGGATGTGCCGGGTGCGCCACACCGCCGGCCGCGCGTGGAGTTCTGCATCATCCCCTGGTCGGCTTTGATTGAGGCAAACGAGCAGGCGCTGGGTTCTGCTCTGGTCGCCATGGTCGCAGGCACAAGGCCGGTCGTCTCGCCGGCGCAGGTCGAACTCTTCATGAGCGAACACTTCGAGCTGGGGCGGGATGATGTTGAGGTCCGCCTCTACCGCCCGGACGACTTCCTGCTGGTGTTCCGCCGTAGGACTGATGCGGACCGTGTGCTCCATGCGGATCCGCCGGCAAGCTCGGCCTTTCGCCTCACGTTCCGGCGCTGGCGACGGGAGGCGCGCGCGGTGTCGGAGCCGATGCTGTTCAAGGTACTCCTCGACATGAAGGGAATTCCGGGGCACCTCTGGGAGCTGGATGTTGCGCAGCGGATTGTGGGCTCGTCTTGCTTGATCATACAGGCGGCTCCTGATGTGGAACCCCGTCGGAATATGCGCACGTTCACGGTGGCGGCATGGGCGGCTCACCCAGACCTCATCCCAGAGGAGGTGGTGGTGATTGTGCCGGAGAAGGAAGCCCCTTTCTCTCCGGGTAACCTCTTTCTCCGCCCGGAGGAGCTGATCCACTCATCCAAAAGCACCCTACGATACAGAGTCTCCATTGAGGTACGTGAAGTTCAAGACTGGCATGAGAGATCGGAGTCATCGTCGGAGGATAGAGGGGGTCGCGGTCGCAGTGATGAGGATGACTCGGACCATGATGATTTCCCCGGAGCAGGGAACGACGGTCGTTCTAGCAAGGCCTGGCCGCGCCGCCACCGGTTCTCACCCGGGAACGGGCCTGGTGGGAGTACGTGGCCGACGGCAGCGGGCTGTGACTCGGCGCTCGGATGGTGGGGCCACGCCGTCGCGGGGAATACTGAGCAGACAAGGCCTGCGAAGAAGACAAGAAGCGCGGCGGCGCGTTCGTTGCGGCAGGCGGCGCCGCCGCCTCGGCGCGGCCAGCCCCCACGGCGTGTCTGGAGGCCGCGTTCAAAACTGCAAAGTGGAAAAGAAAAGGACCAGGAAAAGCAAAAGCGGAGCGTGGGTCCGTCAGCTGTGATGGCAGCCCAGGTGACGTCTCCGGCGGAGCCCAGTTTGGCCGCCGCTGTGTCGCCATCTGCGAGTCCAGAGGCGTCTGATACCGTTGGGACCAAGGGATCTCCTGTGTGGCCGTTGGGATCGATGGAGGCCCAAGTCGAGCTGGTCGAGGAAGATATGCTGCCTAGTCGCCATGAGGATTCGCTGGAACGCTGGGACCCGATGCGACAGGAGTTCCTTGCATGCATGCAGCCGGACAGGGTGGTTCCGGCCGGACGGGTTTTTGGTCGTATTCTCTCGGTGGTTGGGCCAAGGAGAAGTCTGGGACCATCGTTTGAATCCGTTACTTTTCCGGTCGCCATGCCCGTAGTCTGGGAGGGACCAGCTACCGCGTGCAGTACTGGGATGGTTGAGGTCGACCATGTGACGGGGCCAGCGGAGCTGGCACAAGACAAGTGCGGTCAGGACAACGGTGAGCACGCTGTTCCGCCCTCAGTCTTGGCACACGGGGAGCAAACGGCTGAGCCAGCGAGACTGGCAGACGGCGTTGGTTCGCCGGTGCGGGTGGAGCCGGTGCCGAATGATTGCCAGTCATGGTCGCCAACGACGACGCGTTTTGTCACCACGTCGCGGGGGGGTCTGCCGGTGACAAATGACAATGCCCCGCTATCCGATGCGGACTTTGCAGATTTGTGCACGCGGCCACTGCCGGAGACGGTCATACTCACATCCCCTCCCCGCCGTAGGCCGAGGAGAACGCTTCAGGAATCCCTTCTCCCCCGTCGCAGCTCAAGGATTGCGAAGAAGACAAGGGGCCGGCTATCCAATCCAGTCGTGGCGGCTCAGAATGTGCTGATGCGCAAACTGGGGATCCTGCAGCCTGAGGCCGAGCCGGATGTGAATGCTGTGCAGCAGTACACTGACCTACTTAGCAACGGGATGTCGGTGAGTGATGCAGAGGCCATCGACACTATCTTCCCAGAACATGTCCCGGTGGATGGTGAGGTGGATGATGACGAGGAGCCGGTTGAAGTCTAAAAACTACGTGAGCGGGTCGCCAACTAGTTCCAAATGACGTCAGAAAATATCTTGATATGGAATGTGCGTGGTCTGAATGACCAATCGCACCGTAATGTGCTCCGTGACTTGGTCGCTTCCGATCATATCTCTCTGTTGTGTGTACAAGAGACCAAACTTGCTGTAATATCGCGCAATGATGTGCTTTCAATGCTAGGAGTGGGTTTTGATTACGCTTTCTTGCCTGCGGATAACACAAGAGGAGGGATCATGGTCGCATGGCGCACAGATACTTGGTCGATCACTAGTGTCTCAACCCGTCGTTTCTCGGTGACCATGAGGGTAACACAGAATAGCACTAGCAACACTTGGTGGATGACCTCGGTATATGGGCCCACGCTCCATCGGGACAAACCAGACTTCCTGCAAGAGCTCAGGGATACCCGTGCCTCAGTTACAGGTCCATGGGTGATCAATGGTGACTTCAATTTGATCTACCGTGCGCAAGACAAGAATAATGGCAGATTGCACCGGCGCCACATGGGCATGTTTCGGCGATTCATAAATGATCACGAACTAAAAGATGTGCATCTCAATGGTCGTTTATTTACATGGAGTAGTGAGCGTACGCAGCCGACGCTGGAGCGACTAGATCGCGTGCTCGTGTCACTGGACTGGGAGGATCTTTTCCCACATGCTTACCTGCAGTCGCTATACTCGGGCTGCTCTGATCATGCGCCGTTGCTGCTGCAAACCAACGCACTGCTACAGCCGAAAAAGAGATTTCAGTTTGAGGCCATCTGGACCAAGTATCCGGGTTATTTGGACGTTGTCAAAGATGCATGGCACTGCCCCCTGGTTGGCGCTGATCCATTCCGGCGGCTAGACTGGATGCTCCGTAACACTGCAAGAGCGCTGCAGAGCTGGAGTGCAAGATTTGTGGGGAGCGTCAGATTGCAGCTTGCAGTTGCAAAAGAGGTCGTGTCAAGGCTAGAAATGGCTCGTGATCGCAGGGTGCTCGCCACTCATGAAGAAGCGCTGCGTAAGAAGTTAAAACTCAAAGCCCTCGGCCTTGCCTCTTTGGAAAGAACAATCGCGCGCCAACGCTCCAGACTGCTACATCTGTCGGTGGGTGATGCGAACACCAAATTCTTTCACCTCCATGCATCCCACCGTCGTAGGAAACACCATATCCCCTCCCTGTCCAATGGAGAGCGAACGGTATTTTGTGAGGAGCAAAAGGCAGAACTAGCGCAGCAGTTCTTCGACGATCTAATCGGTCGCAGCAAACACAGAGCACATGGGCTAGATTTCCAATTTTTGAACATTCCCCAGCTCGATCTGAGGGAACTGGACGGGCCGTTCACACTAGAAGAAATTGAGCGCGCAGTGAAAGACTTGCCGAATGATCGAGCTCCAGGACCGGACGGCTTCACAGGCCTATTCCTAAAAACAGCTTGGCCAATCATAAAGGGGGATGTAATGCGCGCGTTTCAGGCATTCTCAGAGATGGACACACGTAGCTTCCATCTGATCAACGGCGCTCTCATGATTCTACTGCCAAAGTCAAAAGAAGCTAAGCTCATCTCTGAGTTCAGGCCGATCAGCTTGATTCACTGCATTGGGAAGCTATTCTCCAAGGCCCTGGCCAATCGCCTGTCGCCACGAATGTGTGAACTTGTGAAACCGAACCAGAGTGCGTTCATCAAGCGGAGGTGCATACAAGACAATTTCAGGCTGGTGAGAGGCACGGCAAAACTGCTTCATTCCAAGAAAAAGCCGTCGGTGCTACTCAAGATTGACATCACAAAGGCATTCGACTCCGTGTCCTGGTGTTTCCTCATCGAGCTACTGGAACACTTAGGGTTCTCAAGGCAATGGTGCAACTGGGTCTCCGTGCTGCTTTCATCTGCAAACAGCAAGATTTTACTGAACGGCACACTGAGCGACAGGATTTGTCACGCAAGGGGTCTCCGCCAGGGTGATCCCCTGTCACCGATGCTATTTGTGATTACCATGGAGGCGCTGAATGCACTATTTGCAAAAGGAGAAGAGCTGCATCTCCTCAGTCCGCTTGGTGGCAGCAAGGTGCATCGGGTCTCGCTTTATGCCGACGACGTGGTCGCTTTCCTTGCACCGAGAAAGGAGGAGTTCGCTCTGACAAAGACAATCCTGAACTGCTTTGAGGGAGCGACAGGTATGGGAACCAATCTGGCCAAGTGTTCAATTACACCCATCAGATGCGCTGAGGAGACGATGCAAGACCTGGTGACCATCTTCCCGTGCACAATTTCTTCCTTTCCCTGCAAGTACTTGGGAATGCCTCTATCCATCTACAAATTGACAAAAGCGCAAGAGCAGCCATTAGTGGACGCAGTGGCTGACAGGTTGCCATTATGGATGTCCAAGTTGCTAAATAGAGCTGGCCGTCTGGTGCTGACTAAGGTCACGCTAACTTCACTGATTATTTATCCGGCAATCGCCCTCACTATATCCCCATGGGCCATCAAAGTGATAGACCGTCTGCGCAAAGCGTTCCTTTGGAAGGGAACGGAAGTGGTCTCAGGGGGTCACTGTCTTGTGGCATGGCCAAAGGTGTGCACGCCGGTGGAGTACGGAGGCCTGGGGATCCTAGATCTTAGGCTAATGGGAATGGCTCTTCGAATGAGGTGGCTGTGGATTAGCAGGACAGAGCAAGACAGGCCGGGTGCAGAAATGCCAGTTCAGAAAAACAGGCGAATGGAAAAGTTGTTCGACGAATCACTCATGGTTGAGGTTAGAAACGGTGCATCAGTGCGGTTTTGGACAGATAAATGGCTAGATGGCCGCTCCATAAGATCAATCGCGCCGAGCCTGATAGAGATCGTACCAGCAAGAACAAGGAATTCGAGAACAGTTAGGGACGCGTTGCTCAACAAGAACTGGGTCAGGGATATCAAGGGAGGATTGACAGTGCAGGTCATCCTAGATTACCTGAGAGTCTGGCGTCTGGTCGAAGCAGTACAACTAGTGGACGAGCCTGATATATTCAAATGGAAATGGTCCAGGGACGGCACATATTCAGCGGCATCCACTTACAGAGCTTTCTTTCACGGACTACCACTTCAGATGGGAGCAAAACAATTATGGAAGGTGAAAGCTCCAAACAAGTGCAGGTTCTTCTTCTGGCTTGTTCTTCATGGGCGCTGTTGGACCTCGGAAAGGCTACAACGGCATAACCTGCCTAATCATGGTGATTGCGCCCTCTGCTCCCAGCAAACTGAACTCTTGGATCACCTTCTGGTTGGCTGCGTTTACAGTCGTGAGGTATGGTACCGAACGCTCAGACATCATGGATGGCAACAGCTGACGCCCAATCAGGATGATCGGGTCGTTGAGTGGTGGCTGACGAGCAGGAAGCAGATGTCCAAGTTGGACAGGAGGATATTCGACTCCATGGTGATTTTAACAGCCTGGATGATCTGGAACGAACGCAATGGCAGGATTTTCAGGCGGATCTTCAAGCAACCGACTGCACTTGTCTCAGCAATAGCTGATGAACAGAACTGGTGGAGCAGAGCAGGACTCATTCGGGTAGCAAATGGTTATCATGTGTAGCGTCATGCTCAGTGGGTCGCCTGGATCGGAGAGTAGGTGTCGGTTGCGTCGGTTAGCGCTCCTGTTGTGTAGGATTCTCGATCCAGGCTGAGTGTAACTTGTAAACTATTCGGTCGCCTTCCCCTTCTTCTTAATGAAACACGTGCACTGCACGTTCTCGAAAAAAATAAACATTCATCAGTTCATTGGTGGGCAGCTGTTTGCCACGCCAATCCACAGCTTAATTTGGTGCCAAAGCATTCACTAGAAGTTCTAGCTCACTGCCACGCCATACAGATGGCAGATTTACTTTATTTTTTCCACCACAATTGGAGCACCACGCTTGACTACATATTCCGATCCTTTTGCGTTTGAATTCTTGGTTCGGTTGCCAGGAAATAGTGTGATATTACGTTATATGGGATTGAAGACGGCTTCTCCATGAATTTGAGCCGTGTATTAATATATGGTTTAAAATGTGGACGATTGCTTAAAGTGAAGCTTCATTGACTTGCCAAGCTTATGCTTATCATTGCGTGTTTTATGTAAAAAATGATTTCAGCCAAGCTTATGCTTCATTGACTCGTAAAATCTTTTCTCCACTACAACTTAACAATCTTGTCTTGTTGGACCAATATTCTATATTTATTTGTGTAACTAAGAGTAGTACTAGTTCGTTAGTTCCTATAACAAAATTAAATTGTAGTAATGGCCATTTATATTAGCATAGCTCTAGCAGATTGCAAATTTAGTGTTTATAGGATAGGAAAAAAAATATAGTGGTTTAAACATGTATGCTTCATCTAAAGTAGTAGTAAAAATTGCTCAACCGAATACTACACCTATAGCTAGGAACTCCAAGAAGAAAAAGGCCTATGGTTGAGATCTGTAAGGCAGAATTTAGGCATGTGTCCGCAGTGCTTATGCATATATATGGCGAGACAAAATACTTTCCAGTTCCAGCTATTACTATCTAGCCAGAAGCTTTCTACTTATTATTTTTATTTATTCTCCTTTCTTTTTCTCTTGCTTTTACTTGCATTATTTATAATATATATAGTACTAATTAGTAGAGGCAAAGCATCTACTGTCTCTAAGAAAAATGAAACAAGCTGACCAATTCAACTGGTCGGTCAATGCTGAAAGCCACAAAGGCTTGCAACTGAAGAAGCTTTACTAGGAAGTACGAACTCCTGTGGGTCATGCCGCATGACCGCAAAAAACTGATGAGACATAATGAAAGAGAAATGACCAATCAGTGGCTGCCCTTGATTGAAACACAAAGCAAAACACTCTGATTCTACATGCACACAGATAGATCACGTTCATCTGAAGACTTACGCACAAAACATTCGCATATCCTTCACATCTCTTTGAAAATCAATCGGTCGTGTGTCATCATTTAAGCTCAACAATAATGGAAAACAGTAAAACAAAGATTGTTGCCAACAGGTTCACCGGCCTCTGATTCACAGCACCTGAAATTTCTAAACTACATCAAACTAGCTTATGAGATTTATCAGAAGATGCTCAATTCAAGCGGATTGGTTTGAGTTGGTCGTTGTGGTGTGGCTCTGATAGATGGTACCTTTGGGTGGGGCCTGCTGCAATTGCAAGGCAATATGTTTAGGAGTTAGGACTGCAATTTGCAACAACGCAACTATACTTGCAGCGCAACAACGCAACAAATAGTGCAGAATTAAAATGCATGGGATGCTCATTGTTATTCAATTTTGCGGAGGTTGCGTGAACAACGTGCTGCTAACATTGATTAGCAAAAGCTCTGCTATGGAGCTAGACACAGATGCTGCCGACAAAGATATGATAGAGAGGTCATTGTTCTTAACCTGTATGTAACACTGTTATGTCGCTGTCAGTAACCTTGTCCTAACCTAAAGAGGAGTGGCTATGGTTTAAGTTCCTTGTCATGGACACTTTATTATCCATTGAGTTGGCCATGTGCCCAGATCCAATCACACAGCCAGGGGACAATCAGCGGCAGTAAGGATAGACAAATCACCAGTTCCAGTGACTGATGCTCACCAGTGTTTTTTGTTTTTTATCATCATTGAGAGAGTGACAGATGCTAAACAGTTGAATGGCAGTTAGGCCACAAGCCAGCAACCCCAGTGACAGGTGTCCCAAATATATATTTTTTGGAAGACTCTCAGCTAGAAAATGAGCAAGATTAAATAAGTGTATTGCAATTCGGCAGCCTAGCACACATGGCAAAATACAGCAGGAAAGCTTGGCTTGCAAGCATCTGCCACTCTTCTGAAAATTCAAGCACAAAGACCTTGCTTCCATTACTTACATTACATGCCAGCTCAGTTCTGTACAATCATGCACACGCAACCCAATCAGAAACTCACTCAAGGGGAAGAGAAACGAAGACAAGTCGAAGAAGGAAAAAAAAAATCGGTGTATGCACTCAAAACTCAAATCTCAAAACTGTGGTATATTATATATCACGCTCTATGTACATCACCGCAACACGAAAAGAAGAAGAAGCGTATCGTCGATCAGTTTGCCGTTCAGATCAATTTGGAGCCATTGCTCCTAAATCAGTGGCGGGAGGTCCATGTCCGCTATGTCCACGTGCACCATCAACTTGGCAATGTCGTCGACAGAGAACGGTATGCTGCAATCAGAAATGCAGTCTTGATGAGGACCAATGTATCATCAGGCGACTGAGATGAGGGGTCAAGATTCAAGAAGAGAGGAAACTATACCTAAAGTCATCGTCTAACAAGAACGAGTTGATGTCGTCGTGTGCGGATGGACTGCTAGAGCCCTCGATCATCTTGGTCCGCATGCTCGAGATGACCTGAGGTTTATAGAGAAATCAGTCCAAGAAGTGAACAAGTGGAAGACTAGAAGTTCTTGATATGAATGTGTTGGAATGACTCACTTCTGATGGAATCCCCAGGGTTCCATACTTGTCATCGCAATACATCGTACTGATCCGGTACAGTTGCTGCATGCTCAGCGCCTGTCGGTACCATAGAACACTCCCAATAACTTTGTCACTAACTCGAGAATGGTGGTATCCAGATGGTGTAGTAGTTTGCAAGGTTCATAAACTTACTGGGCAAAAGTCGTCTGCGATCTCCGCGAGACTCCTGCTGTGCTTCTCTTCGAGTATCAAGAGTGTGACTGCTTGCCTGATATGCTTCAGCTCATCCCAGGCAGAGCCTGCATACTGATTACAGTTACAGGTTAAGAAGGTTAGCACTTAGAAACTGCTTTCTCAGAAGGTTTTTTGAAGCGGTGTGAAGATGTCATCACCTCTTCAGTCAGCCAAAAGCACCAATGCTCTAGCTCATCCAGCCCAGCTTTGAGATATTCTCCATTACTGAACGAACAGCATTCGCGTCGTAGCAAAAGGCTACAGTAGAACACATTTTACATGAGTTCATGGAGCCAGGTTTAAAAGTTTTGAGTGAACGATAATAAAGCACCTACCTGTTAAACAGTTGCACATTGATAAATGAGAAAACTTGAGTGAACAGCTTGCAGATCAGAAATGCAGGCACCTGCAATGTAACTATGGTTCAATGATGTGTGTTTTAAAGAACAATGCTAGCTAATACTGAACTTTTGGAACATACGTAATTGGATTTCATGATATTGAGGGAATTTGTGAGGATTTTGATTATGCTCTGCCAATGTGCCATGGAAGCTTGCTGTGCCAAATCGGTTCCTTGAGAACATGATCCTCTGGGGCTGACAACAAATGTTCTCGGTGCCTACAGAAGATTTTATGTCAATGTCTTAATTTCAGCAAATATGCTGGCGAAATACAGCACCAGAATACTACCTGAATACACAGGCTGAGAATTGGGGACAGTTCCTTCTTCAAGTTGTGCCTGATTATTCCATAGACCTTCTCCAACAATGCTGTCAGTTGTTGCTTGAATGCAATAGCTGGATACTTGGCCTCAACCTGATAAACTTCGGCTACACCACCAATCAACCGTCCATCAGAAATTGGATGGTCAGGATGACTAGGATCTTGGTTTTCCTGGATTGAGACAGGACTTTAGAATGCTCAACTGCAATGGCAAAATCACTTGAAAGTTACTGACATACAAAGTTAGTTTCTGCACATTACCTGTGGCACCTTCAATGGTGATGCCCTTCGCCTCTGGCGTGCCAAAGCAGCTACCCCGTTGATTTTCAGTGTCCTTTGGAGAAGCACCAGCAGTGTGCATGAATTGGACAGCCAATATGCTAATGTGTCGTTGTTATCTCGGCCCTAGCAGTTAAGAACATTAGCATTATGTTTTAAAATATATGGAAAGTATATGGACATTAACAGCTCCCGAATGTTTTGGAATATTATGGAAATTATGTCAAGTTTGGGGACACACTGATCAGATTTGAAATATATGGAAATTATGTCAAGTTTTGTTTGTCATATCAAAATTGGGACAAATATGTATGTGCAAACTTGTCTTTTCATGTATGAATTGACACCGTTAAATAGTCCTAACAGGGTACATGCAAACTCATTCTTTGTTTTGAGAAAATAGGGGCAAAATCACAAAGTTGAGAAAATGAGGGTAAAATCACCATTGAACTCCAAAACAGGGGTATAAACACAAAAGCCCCTAGATTTAAAATTCATATGATCTGTCAGATACCTCAAGGGCAGCAGTAATCTTCTGAATAATCCGGTCAAAGACTGGGGTCCTCTCCTCTTCAAATGATCTCCAGTGAACCAGACATCGGTAGATGAGGTATGCCGCAATAGGCCTACCAATCGAGAAACCCAGATCTTCAGACAGACACTTGATCAGAAGCTCCTGAATGTTTTGATATGTAACAAAAAATGCTCAGAACGCGTCACATCAATGGAAAACCACTAAAACTGAAAAGTTCAGGCCAGTGTCATACTTGTTGTTGCTTCTCAGCTTCATGACCATTTGAGCTAGGTTGTTCGACACTCTTCTCCTAGTTTGGAATCCATGACATCAAGTCAGCAATGTATAAACAGCCCACAAAAGTATTTTTTATTGATTCAAGTGGCTGCAAGCTCATACATACATGGATATTACCCTCCCTATCCACTATGATGGGCTTCACCGCACCATTTGGTGTTTTCTCATTGTCAGGAGTTTCCTGTCAACATAGATATACACAACTATCATCAGTTAGTAGTGGGGATGATGATCAAGCATACAAGGTTTGGTGATGCTGATAGCAGGTACATTAGGCACTTCTCGGTGTTCAATTGATGGTGACTTGATAGGAGGAATTGATGCAACAGCCAGCCGAAGCATTTTGTTTTCTTCTTCCAGATTAGAAGCCTTCTCCTCCATCCTGTGTGATAACCATGAAAAACCACTAACATTTTAGACCATGGACTCAACAAAAGAAGCATTAAATGGGCAACAGGGTAATTTTCTTCTGATTGTGAATCTCTAAGACAACCTTTTCAGGGAATCCTGCAGGCGTTTGTTCTTAACCTCCTCAACTCCTAGCAGCCTGGCCAGTTTCTCATTCCTCAATTCAGCTTCAGCAAGCGCCTTCTTTGTGGCAAACGTTTCCTTCATTTCAGCTCCCAGCAAATCCTGCAACCCGCAAAGTGACAACCAGTTGATGTTGAATGTTCAGAGATCAGATTTCAGCTGAAACCATCCGCATTGCCCAATCTCTGAATTGAACTGGTGTGAGCGAGAGACCTTCAGGCGGTCAACTTCGACGTTCAATGATTTAACCTTCTCGGCGTCCTCAACCATCACCACGGTCTCCTTGATCACCGGTGCCGCCTCCGACTCCGCTATCGCCTTCTTCGCCGCCTCCCTCTCATTGACGGCCCTCGTCTCCGCGTCGTTGACGGCCTGCTGGAGAACGTCCACCATCTCACGCAGCCTGCACATCTCATCCTGCATCTCCCTCTCAAGATCTTCCTGCACATTGCCCATATATATCAACTACAAAACACAAAAAAAGAACTGGGCACCATGAGCATTGAATAGTAGAAGATATGAGGGCCGGACCAGTCTGAGCTCCCTGAGCTCCTTCCTCGCAATGCCCTGCCTCCAAGCACGCTGGCAGATCAGGGCGGCTCTCTTCGTCATCAGGTAGCTCCCCACTGCCTGGTGCCCACGCCATTGCGCCTTTTTTTTTCCCCGGCAAGACGAGAAATTAGAGTCCATTACAAGAATGTGCAGCAACATACACTAAATCACTAATGCTACAGTTGATCATGACCGGGAAGCTACCTGGATGCGCGTGGCTGCTCTGATCTGCTTCCGGAGCGAGAGCTCGCGGCGGGCCGCCATGGCCCTGACGGCCGCCTGCACTGCGACTGCCGCGGCCGTCAGCCGCAGCCGCGACGACTCCTTCCATGACAGGTACCGGCGGCGCAGGGTCCTCTGGAGGAGGAACGCGGCGGCGACGACGAGGACGGGGCGCCCCGCGGCGTCCCAGCTCGCGAGCTTGCCGTACCTCTGGACGAACGTCCCTGCACGCAGAATCCGAAGCGGCGGCGGGTTGGATCACGATCGAGCTCGCCTGATCCTTTAGGATGGGTGGAATCGACGAGAGAGAGAGAGAGAGGAACGGGGTGGTTGCACTCACGGAAGAGAAGCTGCAGCCACGCGATCAGGCGCCGCGCCGGGCTGTCCGCCGCCCGTGCGACGGTGACCACGGCGGCGGCGGCTGGCCTCCTCTGATCTCCATCCATAGGTGGCCTTGACCTTGGTGGGGCTTCTGCTGTGCCCACTGCAGGGAATCGTATGTGAAATCTTGGGATCGGATTAGCGGAGAAACAAGCGAAAGCATGATCAAGATAGTTACCGATTTGCTCATGAGCAGAGGTCACAGCATGTTGCAGTTGGCATCTCTGCCTCCTTGCTTCCTAGCTGGCTTGGCTGGGTACTACCACTTTCCCCTCTCCTGCCCTGCTTTTTTCTTCTCCTCCTCCCTTTTGATCTTGGGTGGAACAATGACATGTCACCTTCAAAAATTAGATGGGGACGGTGACATTAAAGAGATAAATAAATAAATTCAGAAGCTAAATATCCGATGACCATTTTGATAGAAGAGATTTAATTTAATTTAATTTGAATGCACCGACGGTGAAATCCGCAGGTCAAGAGGTGCTGATCGGGAAAATCAAAATAGTGGGGACGAATTGGAAAGAAAGAAAGAAAAAAGTCTGTCTAGTTGTCAATGGCTGGCCAGTTCCTGCTTCCCATCAATGGAGCAAATAATGCATTTCAACTAAACCAAATTTAAATTGATGCAACTGCAGTCGATGGAGATGAGAGGTAGGCCTCACATCATCTGCAACAGCTGGAAGGCATCGGAATAGAGAATTTTCTTCCGTTTCACTTTCACGGTAAACAAGATTAGTGATTATTAATTAGCAGAGACAACAACGTGCAGCCTACTACACATACACTCTGTAAGGTGGGGCCTTCGGACAGAGGTGAGGGTGGGGTCAGAGCCGACAGTACAGCGCAGGTGAGGTGTACTAGTACCACCGTCCTGTGGACCCGGGAAAGGGGAAAAGGCGGGAAAGGGCAACAGAAATAACTGCCTGTAGCGTACGTCCCGACCGAAACTGGGCCGGGCCGAAAAGGATCACGCGAGGTCAGCTGATGTGGATTCAAATTGCACGGTTCAATCTCACAGCAAGCCAGCAATGCGGGACTGCGTTCAAATTCCTCTTAAAAAAGCGTTCAAACAGAATGACCGAGGCACCATCCAAAGCTCTCCATTGCGTTTCAATCAATAGCACTGAAAACTGTTAAACTAGGAATGTAAAATGACAGAGAGACAAAGAGCTCCCGCATGGAGAATGTAAAGTGAACAGTGTATCTTTATTGATCAACAAGTACATATTTATAGGGGTGATTAGGGAGAGGTTAGGATCTAATCCTGCCATTAACTTGATCGTGGGCAAGTCCACGATCTCCTGAGCGAGGTGGGCGACGTGGTCAACGAGCTTTGGCCAGGAGGGTCGTGGGTGACCCTGCGCGGGAACTTTCCCGCCTTGACCCCTTGACGAGGTCAAACTCATTCTTAACACTCCCCCTTTTGATCGAGTCCGACTTGAGATCAACTTGTTGAATTAATTCCTTCGAAAAACCCTATGGAAAAAATAGGAATAATTTGATTGATGATTACTCTATCATGAGCCTGTAGGGTTCAAGGAATAATCCATGCCTTGTTATATCTTTAGAAAAACCCCAGTGGGGAAAACATAAGATATGGCATATGCTTGCATTAATCATCGTCTCATTAAAAACTTTGTATGAGAAAAACCTGATGGTAAAAACTCATAAAAGAATAAGAGTACAATGGATAGTGTTTAACATGACCCATCATTCAGGGAGTCTCCCCCTGAAGCTTGCATGTCTCTGAGCCTTCTCATACCAATTCCCTTAACACACTTTTCGAATGATGAAGTGGGTAGAGATTTAGTGAAGAGATCCGCTAGATTATCACAAGACTTTGCCTGTAAGATGTTTATCTCTCCATGTTCTTGAAGCTCATGGGGATAAAACAACTTAGGTGCAATGTGTTTCGTGACATCGCTTTTGATGTAGCCTGTTAGCATTTGTGTAACACAAGCTGCATTATCTTCATAGATAATAGTGGGTAGTCCTGAAGGACCAATACCACATGATTTCTCAATATGGTTTATCACTCTGCGAAGCCACGTGCATTCACGTGAAGCCTCATATAGTGCAATTATTTCAGAATGATTTGTGGAGGTAGCCACCATCGTCTGTTTAGAAGATTTCCATGAGATGGCAGCTCCTCCATGTAGAAATACAAAACCCGTCTGTGATTTGGCATTGTGGGGATCAGATAAATAGCCAGCATCAGCATATCCAACTAAGTTAGGATCATTAGTTTTCTTAAAGAATAGACCAAGATCTCTAGTTCCATTCAAGTACCTGAGGATTTGTTGTCCTCCGGTCCAATGGCGCTTAGTTGGGGCAGCACTATATCTTGCTACCAGGTTCACTGCAAATGCAATGTCAGGCCTTGTACTGTTGCAAGGTACATGAGCGCTCCAATGAGACTAAGACATGGGTATTCCGATCCCAATATCTCTTCTCCTTCCTCCCGTGGTCGGAAAATGTCCTTTTCTTCAATAGTTTTTGGACATAGACAGATTGGTGCACTAGGATTCCTGAGTGAAGGTGCTCGATTTGCAAACCTAAGCAAAATTTGGTTTTACCCAAATCCTTTATCTCAAATTCCGTCTTAAGATGGTTGCGGGCTTCATCAATATCTTGTGTGTTGCCAATGATGTTCAAATCATCTACATACACAGATATAATGCAAAATCCTGTGGAGGATCTTTTGATGAAGACGCACGAACAATCATCATTATTAGAGTAGCCCTTCTGCAGAAGGTACTCACTTAGTCGGTTGTACCACATTCTTCCCGACTGTTTAAGACCATAGAGTGATCTTTTGAGCTTTACACAATACATGTTGCGGTTTGCGCTCTCATTCGGTATAGAAACCCCATCGGGGACCTTCATATATATATCCGAATCTAGTGACCCATACAAGTATGCTGTCATGACGTCCATTAACTGCATAGGTAGACGATTTTGGACTGCCAGAGATATTAAATATCGGAACGTGATTCCACTCATAACTGGAGAATATGTTTCATTGAAATCAATGTCGGGTATCTGCGTAAACCCTTGTGCTACAAGCCTCGCCTTATATCTCACCACCTCATTGTTCTCATTCCGCTTCCGGACGAAAACCCATTTAAAACCCACAGGGAAGGTTTTTGGAGGTGTAGGCATCACTGATGAGAATACCTCCCTTTTAGTGAGGGAGGCCAACTCTGCTTCAATTGCTTCCTTCCATTTGTTCCAGTCCGAGCGCTTCTTGCACTCTACCAAAGATTTTGGTTCTGGATCATTCTGGATGGTCTCAACAACTGATGAAGCAAAGTATATGTCGACAATTGTAGTCTTACGATCAAATGATTCTCCAGAATCAACATAGTTAATGGAAATTTCTTGTACCCCTATTGACGGCTCGGTATTTCCCAATACGATAGCGTCAGGGCGTTCCAATGTCCCATCATCAGAAATTGAGTGCACTGTTGATGTGGGAGGTGGATTAGGTATATCCACACTTTCAGTCTCAACTTGAGGTTGAGCTTCATTTACTATGCCAGAGGGGGCATCCCTCTGTTTCCTCGAGCGCTTGCGAGGATTTGCCGTACTCCTCCCACTCTCTTTAGAAGAAGGGAGTTGAATAGTTTTATTTGGTACCTCTATTATTTCTGGCACATTCCTTGCCGGAATGTATGATTTTGTGACACTTTTGCCCATAGTAAATGAGTCTGGCAAGTTGTTTGCAGCATTTTGCAAATCAATGATCCTTTGAACTTGAAGTTCGGATTCTTTGGTACGAGGATCCTCCTTTAGGGTGTCTAAGGCATCCCAATTTATTTCCCGACATTCAGTGTGATACTTGAATTCTCCCCCTAATGCCGGAAAATGTTCTTCATCGAAGATACAATCAGCGAATAGGGCTGTAAGCAAATCCCCTGTTAGGGGCTCCAGGTATTTAATGATCGACGGAGATAAATATCCCACGTAGATCCCCATTTTCCTGTGAGGTCCCATAGATGTTCGCTTTGGTGGTGAGATCGGTACGTATACAACGCAACCGAATTTCCGCAGATGGGAAATACTTGGAGGATCACCACGGACCAATTGCAGCGGGGAAGCTGTATGGTATGCAGTTGGGCGCAATTGTATTAAGTCACCGGCGTGTAAGACCGCGTGACCCCAACATGAGGTTGGCAAATTACAATTTTGCAATAGTGGTCTGGCGATAAGCTTTATTCTCTTAATGAGAGATTCGGCTAAACCATTCTGAGTATGGACATATGGTACAGAATGTTGGACTTCAATTCCTAAGGCCATGCAATAATCATTGAAGGCTTTCGAAGAAAATTCTGCGGCATTGTCCAATCTTATTGATTTTATCTGGTGTTCAAGATGACTTGCTCGAAGTCTGATGACTTGTGCAATCAATTTTGCAAAAGCATGGTTTCGTGTCGATAAAAGACACACATGAGACCATCTTGTGGATGCATCTATTAGAACCGTGAAGTACCTGAATGGACCAGATAAAGGTTGAATGGGTCCACATATGTCACCTTGAATGTGTTCAAGGAACTTGAGTGGTTCAGCCTTTATTTTGAGATGTGAGGGTCTCAAGATTAATTTCCCGGTTGCACATGAGGTGCACATAAAATCTGATGATTCTGGGAATTTTCTGTCGCTCATACCATGTCCACTCGAATTGCTTATGATTTTTCGCATCATCCCAATGCCGGGATGGCCAAGGCGTTCATGCCAAGTATTGAATGCATCCACATTCTGAAAAATCACTTTGTATGCAACATGTGGTACGGGTTTGATGTATGTGTAGTACAATTCAGACGGGAGAGAATGCACCCTTTCAAGGGTCCGTTTACCATATCCAGAATCTTTGGTCAAGAGGAGAAATTCCTCATTGTTTTCTTCATGTGTTTCCACATGAATCCCATTTTTTCTGATATCTCTATAACTTAGTAGGGTACGTGTCGAATCGGGATACAATAACGCTTCCTCGATATCAATCTGTGTACCCATTGGAAGAACAATAGTGGCTCTGCCCGAACCAACTATTGTAGCATCGCGTCCTGCGATGGTCAAAACTTGTCCTTGTCTCTTTGTGAGAGTTTGGAAAAATTTGACTTCCCTAAGTATAGTATTAGTGGTACAACTGTCCACTAGGCACAACTCTTCATCCATTGGATCGACTCCCGTAATCAATCTATATAATGCAAAATTTAAACTCATAAAAATAATGCAAATATATAGAACACACATACGAATATATTAAGATAGCAGGTGCAAATATTACAACTGATAGGGGTAGCAACATCATGTCTTTAATACAAAGTACTAATACTGCAAATTTAAATGATAAAGTTGTGGAGCCTAGATGAGGTCTCCAAACATGTCGTCAGGAGTGTACTCCACGAGCATTTTGTCGATGTCCATGTTCTGGTCCTCTTCTGTATGCGGAGTCTTGGTGTTGCTCGGTCCCGATCCTTCAGGGATAGGGTCCTTAGCTCCAGTCTCCATATCTTGAGAGGTGAAGTGTGCTTCAAACTTCTAAGTACGACCAACAGACCTCACGTATAGATCAACCAGATGCTTGGGGTCCTGCATTTCTTAGCGATATGATTGTAGCAACCACACTTGTAGCAGGTGTTCTTGTTGTTACCATCATTTTTCGGCTTAGAAATGCCTTTCCCCTGTTGGGGGTTTCCACGTGCCTTTTTACCCCTCTTTCTCTTGCCCTTGCCAGAAGAATTTCCAGTTTGTTTCCCATTCGGTCCATTATTCTGAGCATTTGCATGTACTTCAGGCAGTGGTGGTGCAGTGCCCAATGGGCGCTGGTTTGAGTTCCACACAGTGAGCTCATGGTTCTTTTCTGCCTGTTTCAATGTCTGAATGAGTTGAGAATAATCTGGGAAATTCTTCTCGCGTGATGATTCTTCCTGATGGGAGCATTGTAGACAATATCTTATCAATTTTCTTCGCATCAGTAAGTTCTCTCTCACAAAACTTGAGCTTAGAGCCAATCTTATGAACAACATGGTTGAACTCGTCTATAGTTTCGAAATCCTATAGACGCAAATGGTTCCACTCATGCGTTGCCTCAGGGAGGACAATCGCTTTATGCTGTTCATATCGATTTTTGAGAGCGGTAAAAAGGACCTGTGGATCCTCCTCATACTGGTACTCCATTTTCAAATCCGGATGGATATTATTCCTTAATACTTTTAAGGCGGAGTATTTTGACATGCTTGACGGGTTAACCGTTCCAGCAACTGTCGTGTCTATACGTCTGTATAGTCCGAGGGTCGACAGAGTCACTTTGACATCCATCGCCCAAGCAGGAAAGTTGGAACCATCAAGAGCGAGAACCTCAAACTCTTTGGTTGCCATCTCACCTACATTGTGATTGCCAAAATTTTGAGAAATGATGGCATATGTATGCAATTTATGCGAATTCAAATTAAAAAAAATGAATTCAACATGAAATTAAATCTCCTCTTTAAATTGGGTATTTGTTGGCGGTCGACATCCATGACTTTTACCGCCAACATTTCTCCGGATTTCATGCTCATATAGTGATAATCATGCTAATATCATTTATACTAATGAGTTCCACAAGTTTTGTACAATTTGTGAGTGAATGAGCAAACTGGAAAAATGGGAGGCCATTTGGGCTCAGGGCCAGGCCGGCGGCCGGCCGGCCCACTTTTTCCTCTTTTGGCCACGACGTTGATCCACAAGTTTACTAATGTATGAATGATGATCATGAGCCGTGCAATTGATGTCGGTTTGATCAATGGACCCGGAAGGCCTAGGGTGGGACAAACATGGATTGAAGGGCCCACAACCTAGGATTCTTGGACAGCTTCAACCGAACGCAACAACTACCGACTTTAGGACATCATCCAGGCCGTCCCTGCAAAAGTCGGTGCCACTTGGCACCAGGGCCAGGCCGGCCGGCCTACACCAGGTCGGCCGCCCTCCCACCGTGGCCTCTACGCTTCCTCTTTCACGTGGAAGCTAAGCAAGTAGTTGGCGTCACCCCTAAGCAGGATTTCACCCCTGGAGGGCTATAAAAGGCGTCCTTCACCTCCACACAACACACCATCCATTGGAGAGAAGAGAAGGCTCAAGATGTAGTCCACTATTATCTTAGAGTTGAGTAGAGTAGAGAGAGAGTGGGTGAGTTGCTCGGGTGACAGCCGAGCTTTGTAGAGAGAGTCCGGGATTTCTTCCTCGGTCTCGTCTCAACATTTCCGCCCCCGAGGAATAAAGCTTCAGAGATATCTTCAGTAAGTTCCTCGGTCTCTTGCCTTAGTATCTCGCTAGTTTACTCTTTACTTTCAGCAATTTATATTGGCTATCTATGATCTGTGGGTACCTGAGTCTGCGTGAGTGACAGCGACTCTTGTTTGGGGTTTCCTCTATAGCCCTTCGCGTTGGGTGGAGGTCAGTGGCTGAAAGCTTAGGCATGGTGCCTGTGCTAGCTAGTCACCTCAGGTTGTGTTGCACCCCACAGAACTGCAGTGGTAGGCGGCAGGTGGTGACAGCCCTGTCCGTCCTTTGTACTCCACCACGTTCGGGTGTACTCATAACAGTAGTGCTAAGCCCGGAAGAACCCCTCTCTCATCCCGTTCTGAGTTCTTCCCGTTCTAGCCGTCGAAGCAAATCATGTTAGATTAAGATAGGTTGTCTGGGGTAACGAGTGGCTAACTAAGGTTAAGCTCTCTACACCCTTTACCCTTTCCTCCCCTGGTGGGTCCGGTTAGGAAAGTTCTAGACTAGTTGCATCTACCGTTCCTTGGATTTGACATCCAGGTTTCTACTCCCCTGGTGAAAGGCTACAATGTACTCCGTGCGCTTGCGGATTTAGTTAGGCTAAGGAGTGCCAACCAGCTTTTCTGGCGCCGTTGCCGGAGAACGGTAGCAACACTAGTGTAGGATTTTTTTTAGCCGTACACTTTGTCCCCATAACCATCTACCACATGGAGTTTTCTCCTAGATATCAGGCGGTTACATTTCGCGAGTGTTTGGAATTGCCACCATCCTTTCACCCCGTTATCTGATGGCTTCGAGATCCGCCCCAATCTCGTTGCCATCGTTTGTTCACACTCCTTGCAACAGATGAGGAGAAATTCTCTCCTAACATTCCCGGGATGAACCAAGACGGAACTCTTCCTGTTTTTCTCTGACAGGGGAAGCAAAGTTTTGGTACAATCGGAGTGCAAGAGGAGTTGGAGGAGATTGAATCAAAGTGAACGTTGAAGTTTGTCTGTTTGTCTATCCCATCCCCAAAGCTCAGAGATGAGCTACTTGGAGCAACCTGGGAGAAGTTTGGTATGGTGCTCATACAACGAACGTTGGTAGATTGAGACATAGTGCTCATCCTTAGGATCAGTTTTCTGACCCTCCCACCGACTTTCCCATGAACCAAACAGCAAATCATCACCCTTTCATTAGATCCACCGCCACCGACCACACGACGTGAGCGAACAAAAACCCCCAGACCAAGAGAACTCCCTTAAGGATCTGCCACGTTAGGTGTGCACGCTCAAGGTCTGAGTAATTCATTCCGAAAGTCACGACCGCAGACCAAGGGTCTATCTGCGGTTACGAGCAAGGAATGACGGAGGAAGCAGAAGCTAGTCGACCCTAGCTTTAATGCCCTCCACCTATTGAGGGGACTGACACACAAGAAGTTGTCGATGATTTTTCATAAGCACCTGAAAGGGATCAACGGCCAGATGTTGGAAAACAAAGGAATTATCCGAGTTGTGCCTGAGGGGCGCAACAAAGTGATCCTAGATTTCCACATCTTCGATATCCTCAAAGGTGACAAAATCTTCTTGTTGGATCAGCCAATAGAGCATCTTGTCAACTTAATCAGATCGAGCTATAGCTCAGAGTTGACAAAGAAAACATCCTGATCAACCTTGCATGATCAGTGAGTTCAGCCTTGCACGATCATTATCGCAAAGGGCTAGACAGACCCCGTGAAGAACCAATGAGCATATTTTTCAGATGCTCACCCAATCCCAGGGGCAGAACTGGGCAGTCAAGCTCGACATGGTGGAGAACCATAGCCTCCTCCACTAGAGTTGTTGATTGCTGCCACTTGGATTGAGACATGTCTCTCTTCCACTTGGAATAGAGATATTTACCTCTTCACGACAATCGCAGCACGCCAGTCATCATCAGTGATAAACTGACAGAGTGAGGCTCGGCAGGCTGCAACAATCTTAGAGAAGTATCGGTCCATTTTTAGGTATTCTCTACAGACTAGACGGGGATCAACCCCAACACCCATCGTATCGCTTGAACCGGACAAACAGCCTTTTGGCTGAATGATGCGATGAGGGAGGTAGGCACACCTGCATGTGGGTATTATTTACCCAATGTAAGCACCCACTTTAAGTGGTGAGGCACTAGTCAATTTTCATCTACCTCCACCTGTCTTTATTGTTTGGTCTATGCAATGCACCAACAGAGGTGTATGATATCAGCCTTCTCTCCCATTATCAAGGACATCCTTTGTCCTTGTCGAGAACATCATGGAGGAATTCCTTGATGATGTCTCAGTCCATGGACAACCTTTGGTTTATGCCTCGCGGATATGGATAGAGTTCGTGAGAATTCCCAAAGGCTCCACCTTGTCCCAAATTGGGAGAAGTGTCAGCTGAGAAGGCCCCCCACCATACAACCTCCTGATTGGATTCTTCCTATCAAGATCATGTGCAACGCTAGTAACCATACAATCGGGACAGAGCTGGATCAATGCAAGAAATCATCATTATCAAAAGCATTGACCAGAGTTCGACAAACAACGGAGAAGGAACTGTCTGTAGTGGTATTCACCCATGACAAGTTCAGACCCTACTTGGTCAATGTCAAAGTGTTAGCACACGGACCATGCTACACCAAGATATCACCTGACCAAGAAGGACGACAAGCCACAACTCATCCGTTGGATTCTTGCTCCTTCATGAATTTGCTTCACGACTCAAAAAAAAAGAAGAGAGCAAATAAATACGTGGCATATCATCTCCCAAGGATACAAGTTCAATCATATGAGATGATACTCTCTCAAGGGTAGCTTTACAAACTTGGATTAACACCCTTAGAGAGAAGGAATGCATTCACCTTATCAGATTTAACCAATGGGATTCATATCATACTGGTTTACTCCACCGCTGCTACCCATATGTGAGACCCGCAAGATTCTTAAGTGTCGGTTCCACTTCTCACAGAGAATGAGCTACGGAAGTTTTTCTTTCCTTCCATATAAACCTCGTGCTAAGGTTCAGCAGATTGATCACCTGACCAACCAAGCACACACAAGCTAAGAGTATTTGTGATGCCCATGATGCTCATTTAGTCAAAGGACTGACAAGCATCTTGGTGATCATGGACTAAACGTCCATAGTAGTTGAAGCACTTCATGTTGTGGATAAGGAGATGGAGACTCTCACTCCAGCCTTAGAAGTGCAATAGCGGGTTGGAAGTAAATCACCGATTCGCAAATCCGTACCATCTTCAGATAGTCAATCAGAAACATCAACAGAATATCATGAACAATCTGACATGGAGAAGGGATGGAAGGCAATCACCCGAGACACTTTGTGCACACAGAACATCATTCCCATTAGGAGAACAAAAAGGTGAAACAGAGACCCCCAATCAGCCAGAGTCCAAATGATGAAATCAAATGGCTGAATTGGAGGATGGGGAAGGAAGGTTTTCCTTTATGCTTCTCCTCGAGGACAATGACAGGGATGTTTTCAGTTGAAAATATTCCTCGAGCCCGATATCCCGGAACTCAAAGTGATGGACTACTATGAGTATCCGAGTTACTACCATAGTCCATGGTCATGGCGAGACCTAAAATGTGCCATTATCTTAGTATAGGTTTGGGTGCTGCAATTTCCCTTTTCATTTTGTTTTCCCGATATTTATTTTCCAACAGCACCCCCATATTTCCCTTTTGAATAAAATGTTGCTTTGTTCCTGCCATGCTTTTGGTGGTTGGTGCACACTTGTGTGCCAACCACACCCCTGCTCTAACTCTACACTAAGTGCGTAGAAAACAGGACGAGCAACACATCGACGAGCAGTCTTCACCCGTGCCCAAATAACCATATGGCAGCCATCTGCTGAGATTCAACTACACACGGAGGTTTGAAACCCTTTCTCCATTTCCTTTCTTGGTTTTAATTCAAATGTGAGCATGAGTTCACGACAATTAAAATTTGAATGAAACACCTAGAGAGAGATGAAAATCCTACATGTTTATCAAAGGTGCATAAGCTTTATTTCTTTGCAAGTACCTATGTGCCTTTGGAACTTTACGATAGGATCACTTGATCTTTCGCTTATTGACTCTTACGATATAATGACATGAGAGGTCAAAGTCTTGGAGAATTTCATTTTGAAAATAAAAAAAATGAGGCAACTCTCATTCATGCTCAACTTTGCCAAGTCCCATCCAGAGCCATATCATGCATGACACAGTTTTGAAACTCCACATAGCTATCTTTACATTTTGAGCTTGATCAAACATCGTGCCTTCTGAGACATGCATGTTCTTCCTTGCACTTTGGTCATTCACGTACACGTTTCATCAAATAAAGTCCATCATAGAATAAAGTCCATCAAAAGTGGTTCTCAAGCAGCTCTTCATCCCCCTGAAAAAAAGAAAAAAAAAAGATGAGTGGGAGGTCCTACTCGAGTAAAAAAAAGAGAAGAAGGGGAAAGATGGAAGAAGCTAGAATCAAATACCACTCAAGGACATTCATCATCCATCTTCCACATTCACTTGCACTTGACCAAAGTTCATGGTTGACATGATCTCTCGGAGACAAGTTATTTGATCTCGCAACATAGATGGAAGAGATAAGCATTTCTATCGAGAAGGAGGAATCAGGCTCTCCATTGATTTATTTTGAGGTTCAATAGGTGAAAGTGAAGGTGTTAGCCACCTGAAATCCAAGGTATGAGGGAAAACTTTGAAATAATTCTTATGCATACTCTTGATTTCATGACCCTAGGCTTTGCTTGATCCTCTAGATCTAACTCAACCCTTTGCTCGGGACGAGCAAAGTCTAGGTGTGGGGGTGTGTTGGCGGTCGATATCCATGACTTTTACCGCCAACATTTCTCCGGATTTCATGCTCATATAGTGATAATCATGCTAATATCATTTATACTAATGAGTTCCACAAGTTTTGTATAATTTGTGAGTGAAGGAGCAAACTGGAAAAATGGGAGGCCATTTGGGCTCAGGGCCAGGCCGGCCGGCCTAGCCTAGGCCGGCCGGCCCACTTTTTCCTCTTTTGGCCACGGCATTGATCCACAAGTTTACTAATGTATCAAGGATGATCATGAGCCGTGCAATTGATGTCGGTTTGGTCAATGGACCCGGAAGGCCTAGGGTGGGACAAACATGGATTGAAGGGCCCACAACCTAGGATTCTTGGACAGCTTCAACCGAACGCAACAACTACCGACTTTAGGACATCATCCAGGCCGTCCCTGCAAAAGTCGGTGCCACTTGGCACCAGGGCCAGGCCGGCCGGACTACACCAGGCCGGCCGGCCTCCCACCGTGGCCTCTACGCTTCCTCTTTCGCGTGGAAGCTAAGCAAGTAGTTGGCGTCACCCCTAAGCAGGATTTCACCCCTGGAGGGCTATAAAAGGCGCCCTTCACCTCCACACAACATACCATCCATTGGAGAGAAGAGAAGGCTCAAGATGTAGTCCACTATTATCTTAGAGTTGAGTAGAGTAGAGAGAGAGTGGGTGAGTTGCTCGGGTGACAGCCGAGCTTTGTAGAGAGAGTCCGGGATTTCTTCCTCGGTCTCGTCTCAACATTTCCGCCCCCGAGGAATAAAGCTTCAGAGATATCTTCAGTAAGTTCCTCGGTCTCTTGCCTTAGTATCTCGCTAGTTTACTCTTTACTTTAAGCAATTTATATTGGCTATCTATGATCTGCGGGTACCTGAGTCTGCGCGAGTGACAGCGACTCTTGTTTGGGGTTTCCTCTATAGCCCTTCGCGTTGGGTGGAGGTCAGTGGCTGAAAGCTTAGGCATGGTGCCTATGCTGGCTAGTCACCTCAGGTTGTGTTGCACCCCACGGAATTGCAGTGGTAGGCGGCAGGTGGTGACAGCCCTGTCCGTCCTTTGTACTCCACCACGTTCGGGTGTATTCATAACAGTAGTGCTGAGCCCGGAAGAACCCCTCTCTCATCCCGTTCTGAGTTCTTCCCGTTCTAGCCATCGAAGCAGATCATGTTAGATTAAGATAGGTTGTCTGGGGTAACGAGTGGCTAACTAAGGTTAAGCTCTCTACACCCTTTACCCTTTCCTCCCCTGGTGGGTCCGGTTAGAAAAGTTCTAGACTAGTTGCATCTACCGTTCCTTGGATTTGACATCTAGGTTTCTACTCCCCTGGTGAAAGGCTACAATGTACTCCGTGCGCTTGCGGATTTAGTTAGGCTAAGGAGTGCCAACAGTATCTTCGCGTATTTAAATGACTCAATATTCCACTCTCCAAAGCATGATAATCATATTCGGGTAATCACTATTCCATAATAGTGTAGATCCCTTGGTGGCATTGAATTCCACTTTGATATATGACCAACTTTGATAGATGAGAATTGGATAGAGAAATTTATGAGCGTGTGCCAAAGTAATAATTCTTAGTTTGAGCGATAGTCGCTATGCTGAGGCATGCGTAGATCCATATGATCTCAAACTTCAAAGAATTCTTCCAATTTTAGAGGTAGAATTGCATTGAAAATAAATAATGTAGGGCGAGTAAATTAAATTTGCAAAGTACTTGTATAAATAAAGAACATGGGAATGCATAAGTGCTGAACAAACACATATTTACAATAACAGAAAGTAACAGGGGTCTGAAAGCAAATATTTGCAGACTCTGACTGACTGCGAAATGTAAATAAACTAAAGTTCACGGGGCAGAATGTAAATTTACTGAGAAAATAAACTTCTGGAAAATAAAAAAAGATAACTGGGCGGTGGGCCGAGACAACTCAGGTTTCGGCCCACCGCCGCTTGCGGCCCATGAGGGAGGCGCGCGGGGCGGGTGCTCAGCGCGGGGCGAGTGGGCTGGTCGCGGTGGCTGGTGGGCCAAGCTGGCTGGCCCAGCCCACCTGCGCGGCCGCCTGCGGCTTAAAGCCCGGCTCGGCCGGTAACCCGACTCAGCCGCCGACGCCCGCTCCGCAGACTCCGCCGCCGCTCCGCAGACTCCGCCGCTGACGCCGCCGTTCCAAGCATCGCCGCCGTCGATCCACCGCCTACGACACCGGATCCGGCCTCCACGCCCCTCCTCGGCCCCGTTCCTCGCGCGCTCAAGCCTCCCCCGCACCTGGGGGTGGGGGGCGTCGGCCCGCGCCGCTACTGCCATCTCCGGTCGGGATGTGCCCGGTCGGGATCATGTGGCGGCGTGCGAGGCCGGGTCGAGCGTTGGCCGCCACTGCTGCAGTCGGACGTCTAGGGAACTAGGGGGCCGGAGGAGGAGGTGGAGGCGGGGCGAGCCCGACGCGAAGCCTGGTGGCGTCGCCATGGCCGCGGCCGCGCTGCTGGAGCCCTCCCCGTTGTTGTTGTAGAAGGGTGGGGCTCCGCGACGCGCGGCTCTGGTGCCACTGAGGGGGCTCGGTAGCTCCTCCTCGACGACGGGCATGGGCACATGGAGTGGCGTCTCCGGCGAGTACGACGGGGATGACGCCGGCGAGTACACCGGCGAGGCGAGGACGAAACGGTCCCGCGAGTTGGGGGAGGCCACATCGTCATGAGTGTAGGTCACCCATCCGCGTTCCGGGTCGTGCATCATCATGCGCCCCGGAACGTACTGTGGGCGGCCTCCTCCCTCAAACCTGACGCGCGCTGTCCAGCCGTGTTCAGGGCAGTGGCGCGACGACGCTATGAGGAGCCGCTCCGGGTTGATGCAGCTATCGGGGAAGACCGGAGGTCCACGGGCGGCTTCATAGGTGGTGATCCTGCTAGCATCAGGGTGCCTGCGAGCAACGGCGTCGCCAGCATGGCGTCGTCCTCCATGGTGACCGAGATGGCCAGAGGGAGAAGACACGGGGGCACGGCTGGCATTGCCATGGCCATGTCCCCTGCCACGGCGAGGGCGGCGCACAGGAGCCCAGAAGACCTGATGAAGCGTCTCCCGCATCATCAAGCGAAGGTGGTGAGCACGGAGGTGGCGTGGGAGAGGAGCAGGACAAGCCATCTTACCCAAAGGCAAGGATCTCGACAAGCTGCTTCTTCTTCTTCTTGCTGCTACCTCCTTCTCAAAACTCTCTGTGTTCTCGCTCAATGGAAGAACAAGGTGCTGATAACGTGTTAAACTATGAATGTAAAATGACAGAGAGACAAAGAGCTCCCGCAGGGAGAATGTAAAGTGAACAGTGTATCCTTTATTGATCAACAAGTACATATTTATAGGGGTGATTAGGGAGAGGTTAGGATCTAATCCCGCCATTAACTTGATCGTGGGCAAGTCCACGATCTCCTGAGCGAGGTGGGCGATGTGGTCAACGAGCTTTGACCAGGAGGGTCGTGGGTGACCCTGCGCAGGAACTTTCCCGCCTTGACCCCTTGACGAGGTCAAACTCATTCTTAACAAAAACAAAAGAATGTCTTGGTAACATTGAACAAAATCTTTGCATTCAGCTAAATAGTAGCAAAACCATAAGCAGAATAGTAATATAGGGCTATGCAGCAAAGGACATCCATTCCCTAATCCCTGTATTTCCAGCAAAAAGAAAAAAAATCGGGATTTGTTCGGTGATAGCCAGAATAGATGGAAAACATATAGGACGAATGCATGAACATGAAAAACGATTATCACAAAATGACCTACCAGATCTGGAGCCGTGCAGCAGCTGCGCTGATTCACTTATCGCCTCTGCTTGTCTTCCCAATGGAGTGCTTCCCGGAGAATAGATGCTTTGGTTTTAACGTGGGAATGACACGGTCAGCCTCTCCACGGCGAGCTTCCTTGTTCCTGTTCCTCGTGGAATCCTTTGCTTTCTTAATAGCCTTCTACTTCTGCTCTGAATCCTTGAATCCTTCTCCTGGTGTCACCTCCTCAGTTGCTCGTGATTGTGACCTGGATCTGGACCTCACCCGCAGTTTCTGCTGGCCGTCTATCTCCATACCATCAACGTCAGAAGCAGCTCTGCCCAGAGACCTTTCACGCTTGCGTCCTCTTGGGCTACGAGCTCGGTCCAAGGCTGCACTAGGATCCAAGCCCATAGTGGAAAGTCGCCGTCTCATTCTATCAGTTGTCAATTTCCTGTCTTTGTCAAACTTTCTGGAGACAATTGGACGACTTTCTGCAGTTCTCTTCTTGGATGAGTAATGCCTTCTTTTTCCTAATCTGAGCCAAGATTTCACGCTGCTCATCAGTTAATTCATGGCCATCGATCTGGAAAGCGTCTTGTGCAGCTTGCTCTTCGAGACGAAGCCCCTCCTCTCTTTCCAACTCTTCACACCTTTCCAGAATATCAGGATCCAGAAAATCGGCAACATTATGGCCATCCAGTATCTCAGGTAAAATATCTTCCTTCCATTCGTCATTGGCCAATATGTAGTGCTTCTTAAGACTTGCAGAATAGACCCCGGCACCTCCATTCTCATTCTCAAGGTCCTTCTCCAGTTTCTTCTTTTCCTTCGCAGCAGCAGGATTTGCCTGAGCTTCCAGAACAGCTGCAGGGATGCAAACAGGCCTCTCCTTGTTGTCCCGAGGCTTTGGCATAGCAACATGAAACCTATTCAAGCAGTCAACCATCTTCTTTGATTTCATCTTTATGTCCACCCTCTGCTCAAGAAGCCTCTCACATGCAGCATTTTTAACAGCCATGACACCATCATCAGTTAAAGTGCTCATAGTCAACAAAACAGCCTCTTCATTAGAATTTCCAACTTGAGCAATAGTTTTCACAGCCTCCGCCTTCATCTCCATTACAAGCTTCATGTCCTCCTCAGAAATACCTTCTAGAGGCTGCAAATCAGTCTTGTTGCACACAATGACTAGAGGCTTATTCATTAACAAGGACTTGATACTGTGGAACAGTGCAGCCTGCTGAGCAATATTGTACCCACAAGATCCAGATATGTCCAAAAAGAATAGCACCGCAGCTCTCAAGTGCGCAAGAGCAGTGATGCTGCACATTTCTATGATGTTTCTATCCTCAAAATTAAGGTCGGTCAAGGATCCCTGGACTGTCAATCACCTGGTACCGCAGGTACTTGTAATCTGTGTGACCAACAAATAGGGATTTTGTTGTAAAAGCATAAGGATGGACATCTACATCATCTGCCCTTGTAACCTTATTCATTAAAGAGCTTTTCCCCACATTTGGACAGCCACAAATCAAAATAGTCCGGGTGTTTGGGTCTATGGACGGAGCCTAGCCATGTGCTGCCGGATCTGCTCCAAATATGCCAGACTAGGACTGATTCTCTTTATAACAGTACACATGTGGCCTAGTGCAGCTACCTTCAGACACTTGCAGCAGTATAAGAAGTCTCCATACTTGAGCAACCTCAAATAGTCCTTGGAGATCTTTGCAATAATGTTCTTGGCAGTGTTGATCTGACCCAAGGCAAGTTTGTAGTGATCCTTGTTATATAGAACATGGAGGAGATCACCGTAGAAAGGGTGGATGTCATCTAGTCGAGGGAACTCATCGATGATGGTGGATAGCTTTTCATACAAGTTCTGCTGGGAATACCTGACCTTGCACTTATAAAACTGCCGAATGCGGGAGATAGCATATCCTTTGTCGACAACATTTGGGGTATGCCTCTGAGTGCGGGACAAGATAATGTCAATGAAGTCTGTGGGGGATATAGTACCCGGGTGCCTCACGAGCAAGCTTAGCAGCCCACCAAAAGGGGGCGGCCCACCTCATTGTTCTGGACCTGAAGACGTGCGGGACAAGTCGGCGCACGGAGGAAGGATCTGGAAGGAGAAGTCCTAGTTGGAATAGGAGTTATTGTAAAGAAGGAAAGGATTCTTAGAGATAGGATCGGATACAAACCGACTTGTAACCCTGCCCCCCGATATATAAGGCGGGCAGGGACCCCCTCCAAAACGACTCGACTAAGGAGACAGCAACCAACCACAACTCGAGCCAACTCGAATCACCAAAACACGCAATACAACATCCCAAAACAGGACGTAGGGTATTACGTCGAGTCGACGGCCCGAACCTGTATAAACCCTTGTGTCTGTCCATCCTAACCATCCTGCTTCCGATCTTTGCGATCTTCCCTGCATTACAAATCACTTCCGTGGGCTACCCCGTGGAAGACTGCCGGAGATAATATCACCGACAGTGGCGCGCCAGGTAGGGGATATCGCCGAGATCAATCTGGTAAGCTCGATGGATCGCGTCAAGATCTTGGACAGCTGCAACCTCCCGGACGTCGACGAAGTCGAGATCCAGTTTGGGGACGTCATTGCCGCCTTGGATACCCAAGCGGCAGGAGCTACGGTCGCCACGGAGGTTTCCTCTCTGGCACCGACCTCGGCCGTCACGGCCCAATCCGGTCCGATCGCATATGATCGTGCCGGACCTACCCCGCTGAGTCCATCGCAAAACGCCAGGCCAGACCAGTCGGGAACAGATCTACAATCACTCGGTTCCGATCCGACTCCTGAGAGTCGCGTCGCCGAATCATCGCAGAGCGTAAACGCTCAACCAACACGCGTCCAGAGCCCTGAGGTCATTACTGTCCAGACCCCTGGCTTTTGCGCGCTTGCTCGGAAGCAGAAGAAGAAGGACATCGTCCAGACGGATGATTACCTCTCTGGGAGCGACTCCTACGGGTTAGATCTACTGGGACCATCAATCCTGGACGATCTGCCGGAAGGATACGCAGTGTCCGATGCCTCTACAGAGCCGGAACTACTAGGATCACTCGGAGAATTGACTCCGAGTAGTTTGGAGCGTTATACGCCCACATCCGACTTCTCCGAGTCTGAGGAAGACTACCTCGCGCAAGAAGGAGTCGGATCATATTGCTACATGGTGGCGCCAGCAACGCCAACGAATCCTGTCTCAGAAGATGAGGTCACTCCTGCAGAGGAGACGACTGAAGCCAGGAACCAGCGTCGAGGACGCAACGCCAGTCGGGCGACTCGCAGAGCCGCACGACCGCACGGAGCCACCGCGTCAGGATCTGGCACTGCTCGACTCCAGGAGCCTCACTCTGAAGATCATCGTCGCCAACGGGATCAACACGACCGGAGGAGCACCCGGAACTTGATGCGCGACGGCATGTTTGAGTTCAACGGATACGACGTCTACGAGACACCGGTCCAGAACCTCGTTACTATCAACGAGGAAATCAATCGGCTGCCACCTAACACTCCGGGCCTGGAAAAGGTAAGGGCTCTCGTGCAGGCCGCCTCCGTCCAGGTTCACCAGATGCAAGGCAGAACGACCACGGACGCTCCTGAGCCCGGTCCATCTCGACACCGGGCCGGCGGCGGATCGGGTCGTGATGAAGACCTCCGCACCACGATCAACAGAGATCGAGATGCGAGGGACGTCATCACCAACAGCACCGAAGAGCGCCACCGTGAGGAAATCCGACGGCGCGAAGAGTACGATCGGGATCATGGAAATCCCCGTCGTAACCCCAACAGGAGCGGCTACTCGACGGAGTCAGACTACTCTGACCTCTCCGGTAGCCCAAGGCGCGGCAACAATGGCGGTCGCACTCCGCCACGACGACGAGTGCTTCCACCACCCAGGCGACCGACTCCGCCAAGAGATCGAACTCCACCGCGCAGCAGAACCTACCGACAGGACCGAACTCCACCCAGGACTCGGAACTATCGGAGGACCCGTTCCCCGCCCAGGGACCGGGATCGCAGGAGGGACAGCACACCCCCAAGAGCAGCTGACGGATCGGGTCCGAGCGATTCCCGCCCTAGAGGTCGGATCGGCGGATTCCAGTCGTTCACCGAGCGCTTGAGAAGCGTGACGTGGCCCAGAGGCTTCAAGCTGTCGGATATCGACAAGTACGACGGGAAATCTGACCCATCTCAATGGCTTCAGATCTACTACACCGCCGTACAAGCGGCCGGCGGCGACGAGGACGTGATGGCAAACTATCTTCCCATCATGCTCACCAAGGACTGCCGCAACTGGCTGGCAGGACTCCCGCAGGACGCCATCGACAACTGGGAGCAGCTTACCGAACTCTTCATCGGTAACTATCTCGGTACCTGGGAGAGGCCCGGGAGCAAGCGACTCCTCGGTCAGATCAGGCAGCGCAAGAACGAGACCCTGCACGACTTCGTGCGCAGGTTCTCAGAAAAGCGCAACTCCATCACGGACGTCACGGATCAGGAGGTGATGTCAGCTTTCCAGCGCGGCATCTCCGACGGGAGACTGATTCACAAGTGGACTCGGAAGCCACCCGCGACTGTCAATGACATGTTCCGGGTTGCTAGCACGTGGGCGGATGCAGAGATCGCAGAAAAAGAACAACTCAGCGAAATCAGAAGTCGTTGGGAAGAAGAGAACAAGACGACTCGCAAACGCGACCGCCGCGAGGACGAAGACCGACACGACGACCATCGACGCAATGACAGCCAACCTCGCAAGAAGAAGAGCGAGGGAGACATGGTCGCTGCCCTGGACCGGTCCAGAGGCCGGGTAACTCCAGAGGACTTCCAGCGCATGCTCGATGAGCAATGCCCTTACCACAAACACAAGCACTCGGCGCGAGAGTGCTACGGGCTCAAGCGAGCCTTCACCGGGGGCAACAGAGGCCCTCCATACAGAAAGAGGAACGATGGTTCCCCGCGAGACGACAGGCGAAACGACGAGCCCGGCGATGACTTTCAGGAAGCCGACCGAGTGGTCCGCATGATCTATGGCGGACCAGAGTTCGAGTCGAAGCGCCAGCAGAAGCTCACCCATCGCCAGGTCATGCACGCGAGGGAGCCACCGGTACCTGAGTACCTCAAGTGGTCGGAAGTTCCGATCACATTCACCCGGGAGGATCATCCAAACTTCATACCGAAGCCCGGGTCCCATGCCTTGGTGGTAGCCCCGACGATTCGCAACGTTCGGCTCACCAAGGTACTAGTCGACGGTGGCAGTGGCCTGAACATCCTCTTTGCTAACACATTGAAGGAGCTCGGCCTGACTACTCTCGACCTGAGTCCCCCCCAATCCGCATTCTACGGTTTGATACCGGGAGAGGGGGCAGAACCACTCGGGCACATCACACTGCCCGTCACCTTCGGAGACCGGAACAACTACCGGACCGAGCACATGCAGTTCACGGTGGCAAACTTTGAAACTGCATACCACGCCATCCTTGGAAGGCCCGCCCTCGCCAAGTTCATGGCGATTCCTCACTACGTCTACTTGCAGGTCAAGATGCCAGGACCTAAAGGCGTAATCACCGTCTTGGGAGACGTCCGAGTCGCATACACATGCGAGCAGGAAACTCTCAACGCGGCAGCCGCCCTGGACATGTCCAAACGCATGGAACAAGTACTGGCTGCATCACAGGAGGTGGACAAGGACGCTCTAGAGATCCCCACCAAGAAGCCAGCGAGAGAAGCCATTGCGCCAAGCAAGGAGACGGAGCTGAAGAGGATCTCTCTGGACCCGGACGACCCGAAGAAGACGGCCATCATCGGGGCAGAGTTAGACTCCAGCGGCAGGCCCCGCCCTGCTGTGCTTTCTCGATAGCTATCCAGGCTATTACCAGACAGGCCCAAAGCCTAAGGATCATATAAGACCTCGTTCATCACGCCGTTCGGTGCTTCTTTAGCCTTCGGTCTGAAAAACGCCGGCGCGATCTACCAGAGGACAATTCAAGCGCGTATGGATCAATTGACCTTGGACACAATAGAACGCCTACATCGATAAATCCATGGAACATCGAGCACTTACAGCGTTTCTACGCCTGAATCAGTTATGTATTTACCTTTTCTTATTTTAGATTTATTTTTCCGAGTGATTTTGGAGGGTAGTTACCCCCAGTTACGACTCGGCATATTCACAATGAGTTATCAATAAAGTTGATTTCATCTTTCATCTATTTCTACTACTCGCATTTCCTCTTTCGCGTCACGCACATAAAGTATGAGTGGAATAAACCTTAAATCGAGAGGGAAAGTACTCGCCAAGTCAAAGCTCTAAACGTACGACAAAGACTCTGCGGCATGAGACTGAGACCAACGAGGCTAATCTACTCCGTAACAGGTCAACCACTCAGAAATTAAGGCCAGCGCAGAAAGAAAGGGAGTTGTAGACCAATAAAAACTTATATACAATAATGACAATTCAAACATTGTTCAAACAATACTAGTTCGACCAAATACTACAAATATTTTATTTACATTGCAGGGTCACCAGCACCAGACGGGGCCGCTTCATCCGAGTCATCAACAACATCCTTGGACAGGACATTGGCGATGGGCTCGACTTCATGGAGTAGTCTGCCCACGTCGTCTTCAGAGGTACCGGCAGCATACCTGCGGCCGAGTGGCTCCAGGTCTGACGCCGGGAACAGCGATTTGAGCACCGCCAGGACATGGCCACAGCTGGCCTGGCTGATGGAGCAGAGCTGCCGCCGGAAGTAGCGTGGGAGCGCCCGAACGCGGTCGAGGATGGAAGCTGAAGATGATGATGCCTCCGGCTCGATCTCCTCCGCCACCACTCGGATAGCGTCCTCCAGCGCTATCTTCTCGGTGCGCAGCGCCTCAGCTTCACCTTGCAGCCGGGCCACCTTGGCAGTGAGCTCTGCGAATTGGGACATAATCCGATATCGATAATCTACAGAAAGTTAGATCTGAATAATATTTTCACGTCTGACTAGAAAAACAAACAAGGAAGAACATACCTCTGAGCTCGTGCACAGGCCTGGGCCTCGTTGAGCTTAGCCTGCTCTACCTCCCCGCATAAATCGCGGGTGGTACGCTGGGCTTCCTCCAACTCAGCCTGGCGCTCGACCGCAGCAGCCTCGAGCTCAGCCACTCGGGCCACCAAAGAGTCGGCCTTAGCAACTGCAGAAGATAATTCTTGAATAACCGAGGCTTTGGCTCGGCATCAGCAGCTAAGTCCGGCAAAACAGTCAATGACAATATGAATTAATGTACCACTCGGTACTTGATATCAAGAAGATAAGTAGCTCGGGAAATACCTTGGCTATGTGGCCCATGCGAAGATGGAGTGACATGAACTCCTCCAGAGGAGTCAGGGGAGCACCACCACTCATAACGCCGACCGCCGCAGAAGCAATCTCGACCGCCGCAGTCTGGGGCTCCTCCACTGCTGCAGTCGGTTCAACTGCAGGAGCATGCTGGGGGCTGCCTTGAGGAACTGGCGGCGGGGTCGGCGACGCCGGTGTAGGACTCGGCGGAGGCGGGGTTGGCTCCCGCTGCGACTCTGGTGGCGGACCCACAGGCTGATCGCTGAGAAGATCAGCCGAGTGGATCGGCACCTCTGGAGTTTGGATTGATGGGGCTTCGGTCTCAACCGCCGACTGAGGCGGAGGACCCGAGAAGGGGACCTCAGACGGCGTGCTACAGGATAAAGCATATATGGATCACTAATAGAAGAACATAAAGGAAATCAAGAGATGATAAGGATACTTACAGAGTAGAAATACGCATTCTCAGGCGCTTTCCTTTCCGAGTAGGGGAAGGGAGGTCCCTCGGACTTGCAGCACTCAGAGGCATTACTGCAAGGGGAGACTGCTCCGAGCTTGTGATTGGCGGTTGGAGTGACGACTCGGCGACGCCAGCTTCATCTTTTTCCGAGTCAGACGACTCAGAGATAAGGAGTTGGCGGCGGCTTGGCGCATCCCTAAACACGATCCCAGTGGAGATCTTCCGCTTCTTCAGAGCAGGAGCAGCCTTCCCACCACTCGGAGATAGCACATCGGGAGAGGGAGAGGATGACAGAGTGATATCCGAGTCACGCAGATCACTCTCACTTTCCCCGACTGCTTCTTCAGATCCAACGGCCCTGCGCCGAGCCGGTTGATCCACTCCCTTTGGCATCTCAGGCAAAGGAGGGAGGGATACAAAGGCAGCTCGACCCTGCAAAAATTGGGTTCAGTTCTGAGATTACACCCAATGGGTGGAATTGAAATAAAAACAACAACAGATTGACTAAATACCTCAGGGCGTGGATTTCCCAAGTTGAACGCCGGAGGACAGTCAGTGGTCCTCAGGGAGGTTCCAGTCGCGAAGAATTTGCCAAGCCGAGCGGCGGCTTGGACTTTGTCGACGCGCTCGGGGGCTTCGCGCGTGTTGTCCCCCTCGGCGTAATACTCATACGCCGGGTGAGCCCGCTGCTTGAGTGGCTGGACCCGGCGCAGAACGAAGTTGGCTGCCACTCCGACGGAAGACAACCCATTGTCCTTCAACTGGGAAATAAGACCCAGGAGTTCCCGAACCTGATCCATTTCACTCTCCTTGGGAAGAGCGGTCCAGGATTGGGAGGGAACAGGACGAGAGTCAATTTCTGGAGAGATGGCAGGCGAGTGGTTTCCTACGTAAAACCACTCGGACTGCCACCCTTTATTGGAGGTAAGGAAAGGGATGTCAAAATACTCCCGAGTTCGACCCTCGCGGAGTTGGAGTCCGGCGCCCCCGACTACTTGTGGGCAGTCGGTTCGGGGATAAGGTTTAAGAAGAAAAAGATGAAGAAAAAGATTGAAGTGAGGCTCTATCCCAAGATAGGCCTCACAGAGATTGATGAAAATGGCGATATGAAGGATGGAGTTGGGATTCAGTGCGCAGAGACTGATCCCATAGTAATGCAGCAGCCCGCGGAGGAAAGAATGCGCGGGCACGCCAAAGCCACGGAGAAAGAAAGATTCGAACACCACCAAATCAGAAGAGTTTGGGGTGGGGAAAGACTCACCGGCGGCGGCGCGCCACTCGGCGGTTTGCTGGTCGGGGAGGATGCCGTCGATGACGTGTTGCTCGAGGCGCTTGGTGGTGGTGATGGACTCCCTCCACTCGGCGGCGCGATCCACGGCGACCTCGGCGGTGGCCTTGGCCTTGGACGACCGGGCTCTTGCAGGCGACCTCTCCTTCCGCTTCGGGCCTTCCTTCCTCTTGGGCGCCATGGCGACGAGCGGGGCTGAAGAGCGAGGAAGAAAGCTGCGGGAGCAGATCTAGGGTTTGCTCTTGCGCAAGGAGAAGAACTGGAGCGTTGGGGAAGGCAAATGGCAAGTAAAGGAAGAAGAATGCGACGGGGATGGCTTATAAAGGAATGAACCGTTCCTCCCGCGCGCGGCGCGGCGCGTGTCTCGGGAACTCAACCGACGCAGGCACGTCCCGTCGCTTTGAATTCAAAGATGCGGTAAGGAGTCGCGGTATCTCGCGATATTTGCCTTCCGTAAAGCAACCGTTAGGGACGCAACGGACTTTGCGGAGTAATGGGCCTAAATGGGCTGAATTATAGCACGACCTTTCGGTTCTGTTACGATAATAAATTTGTGGGTTCCTGAGCTAGGGTTCAGGGGCAGAAACCACTCGGTCGTGAGGCTAAAATTAGTCGACGACCAGACTTGATTTTGTAATTAATATTGCATCCTTGCAATTGATTTTTACGTAAGGCATGCGATACTATCGCTAAAATTGACTCAGAAATCTGGGTCAAATGCTGACAAGTATAAATCTTGTGAGAAGATGGCTTACCATATGGTCAAGCTGAGTCGTGGGACACGACTCGGAAGTCATGCCGAGTTTAAAGAACTTGAGGACAAAATCCTTATAAGGGGGAAATAAAAAAGCCTCTGAAGTAAAAGATTATCTAAAATCCATGTCCAGAGGCATGGGGGCTGAAAAAATCAGTCGGAATTCATGGCTTTCAGAGTCTTGACACGATCATGCTGAGTCGTAACAAGACTCGGGGGCTACACCCAATGGGTGCACCTGGAGGTGCACACCATTGATGGATTAAGTTTAAAAAGAAGATTCATAATATTTTGCTTTTTGACCCTCGACCAGAATATTCTATTCTGCTCAAGGCTCGGGGGCTACACCCAATGGGTGCACCTGGAGGTGCACACCATTGAAGATCAAGATATAGATGGGTAAAAGTTGAAGACCTTTGGCCAATTTCATACTAAAATTGCCCAAAGCCCGGGGGCTAAGTGTATTCACTTCGCTGTCGCGTCGTGAAAAAGAGCACTCCTTCCCCTCACTATGACTATAATTGAAGAATTGTTTTCAGGAACGTCTGAGCATGCACTCGGATCTTCCTCGAAACCACTCGGATCCTCTTCGAAACCACTCGGATGAGATCTTAGACAACTTGGAGCACTCGAATCATGCAAAAAAAGACGGAACAATTACAGCCAACGATCGGTCAAGAAGTGCTCGGGGGCTACTGTGGGGGATATAGTACCCGGGTGCCTCACGAGCAAGCTTAGCAGCCCACCAAAAGGGGGGCGGCCCACCTCATTGTTCTGGACCTGAAGACGTGCGGGACAAGTCGGCGCACGGAGGAAGGATCTGGAAAGAGAAGTCCTAGTTGGAATAGGAGTTATTGTAAAGAAGAAAAGGATTCTTAGAGATAGGATCGGATACAAACCGACTTGTAACCCTGCCCCCCCGATATATAAGGCGGGCAGGGACCCCCTCCAAAACGACTCGACTAAGGAGACAGCAACCAACCACAACTCGAGCCAACTCGAATCACCAAAACACGCAATACAACATCCCAAAACAGGACGTAGGGTATTACGTCGAGTCGACGGCCCGAACCTGTATAAACCCTTGTGTCTGTCCATCCTAACCATCCTGCTTCCGATCTTTGCGATCTTCCCTGCATTACAAATCACTTCCGCGGGCTACCCCGTGGAAGACTGCCGGAGATAATATCACCGACAAAGTCCTTCCCATGAGGGACTACAGCGATTTTCTTGAAATTGTACTGCACCATCTTCTATATACAAAGTACCGCAACCTAATTCCTGCAATACAAGAATTCATGAGAATCTTATGCTATGTATTAGCAAGAAACAAGAAAAAACCTAAAAAGGAAAAACCAAGTCAATTCTACCCGTTATTCCCCTTGAAACAATAATTAATTATAGGCAGTGTCCACGAATTGGACCAGAGGGGAACCGATCGGTTAATTTAATGATGGCTTTCAACGCAAGTGTAGAACACTTCCTACCAATGCATAGGCATAAACGATAAACCACACTATCTCATTCCAGCCAACAACACATTCAGAAAGCAGAAGCCATCAGGATTAGCATCTAGCAGGGCAGCACAATACCAATGGAACGCTTGCAGAAAGCACTTCAGTAGGCAGCCGTTGCAATTTCCCATAGCATTACAAGCTTATTTGAAAAGTAGCATGTGACAACGCAAAACGGCGGTTAAAAACTAAGGAGTACATGGTTCACAGTAAGCAGCCATTTTGCACGGCCTGTTTAAAAGAAACACAATCTTTTTCGGCTGCATAAACTTTAAATTCCAAAAAGGTAACATGACATCAACGGAATGACATTGAAATTGGGTACTTTGTGTTGGAATCCATAATAATGCAGCTAATTGGTCACAGAAACATTCATGGGCCGAATAACTCAGCGCACAGAACAAGCTCGCTACAGATGACACGCGATAACCATTACAAACAGAGCAGATTGATACGTTGCTCCGCGGACCAAATTCTGGAGTCAGCTCTGATTAAGAACAGTAACACACCAAGGATAAGCGCGCGCAAGCATAGAAACCAGCGAAAGGAGAGACGGCAGTTTACTCACGTCCCAGTCGATCCGGCGGCCGTGGCCGGAGAAGGAGAAGGCGAAGGCGGGTGCCGACGCGGCCGTCCCCCACTGGCGGCGGCGTGCGGTGCGGGGGAGGGGAGAGCCGGAGAGGGTTCGGGAGGGTTTCGGCGAGCCGCACACAATAGAAGGCTTGGGCCCATTCTAAGGAGAGAGTTTTCAGTAGATGGGCCGATACGGTATGGCCCATTCTATTGTGGAGGTAAGAGACTTAGAGCCTGAGACTATCTCTGTTTGTATTTCATTTGGGAAAAAATACCTCTGCATTTTTATGGTACGAGGTCCAAATTGTGCGTTTTTCATTACTTTCTGATAATTTGAATTGCAAGTAAATAGCTCTGTGTTTTCATACCTTGTACTATAATTACTTGATAAACTAATTATAATTTAATATATTGGTCCAATTAGTGCACTTCCCATTTATTGAACTCAACCTTCTTCTCACATGAAACTAGTTCAATGAAAGCTTGCGATCTTGGTTTGAGCGACGTATGCCTTTTGTGAGACACCATCAATGTTTTATTTACCAAGCAAATTTCAATTCCATAATGTCCTCAGCTAGGAGATTGCTTTGAAGGATATGTGAAATTTGAAGATTGTAGCCATACAGCAGCTGAGCGCCATCATCGATGTCATCCACGCTGAGCTCCTCTCGCCGAACACGCCGCGCTCCCCGTCGAAAACCTCACCCTGATGTCGGACCGTGGCCGCCGGTCTCCGCACAGCGGAGCGCACGGCCTCGGGCGGGAGGAGGTGGTGGCCGGTGCCGGTGCCCGACGAGACAGAGTTCGTCAGCACCAGAGGATCCGGCCTGGCCCACCGCGGCTCGCCGCCGAAGAACGTGAACCGGCCGTCGCCAACGCCGCAGCGCGGCAAGGCGAATCAGGCGACCCGGCCGAGCGTGCCGGTGACCGGAAGGCCGATCCCGGGCTGGCACTGCTTCGCGGCGCGGCCTCCGTGTGCTCGTCGAACGCCGAACGCGTCGTCGTCGCCGTGCTCCGCTCCGCCCTGCTTGGGTTGGGTTGGGTGCATGTACCCGAACCCCGCCCGGCGTCCCCCAGGTGCTCCGGCGAGCGCCGCGCCGCGCGTCCGTACGCCGGCGCCGGCGCAGGCTGTGCGGCGGCTGCGTGGTGACATGGGATGATGCCAAGCAGCAACCACCAACAGGAAGAGGCCTCCGAATCAAGACGGAACAAGACGGCTCGACATTATCCGACTCGGTTTCGGAGTCCGAGTTCGACTTGAACTGCGATTGGAATTCGATCCGAAGTCGGGAAGGTACTAATTCGACTTCGATTCGAACTCGGTAAGGTACGAATTCGATTTCGATCCGGTAACCAGCACCTCGTCGATTAAGGCCCCGCGATCCTTCCGCTAATGGTCACCCTGATCCTGATCCAGTGAATCGCAAGAAACCACCTCCCACCTCTCCGCGCCCATGGCAACTTCCTCCCTCTTCCCCTTGCCGGCGCCGCCATTCCTGCCTTCCGCCGCGTGCCACCACCGCGCGCCGCCGCCGCTCTCCCCTTCCGCACGTCCGTTCCAGCCATCGTCGTCCCGCATCGTGTTCGTGCAATGGACGCCGCCGCCACGGGGATGGTTCAAGCTCAATTTTGACGGCTCCGTGTACAACGACGGCTCGCGGCGGGCAAGCATCGGCGGCGCGATCCGCGACGGCGGCGGACGCATCCTGCTCGCCTTCGCCGAGCAGACGGAGCACTCGACGGTGGGGATTGTGGAGGCGCGCGCCATGATTCGCGGCCTGCGCCTGGCGCTCGAGCTCGGCGTGGACAGGCTGGTGGCGGAAGGCGACGACTTGGTGCTGGCGCAGCTGCTGCGCGGCGAGGAGACGCAGACCAGGATCCCCGTGGCGATGCAGGAGGAGATCCTCGGGTTGCTGCGGCGCTTCCCCGGCGGGCGCGACGTCCGGCACGTGTACAGAGAGGGCAACCAGGTGGCGCACACGCTCTGCCGGCAGGCGTACCACTCCCCCGGGGTCTGGGTCGGGATCGTGCCGACCGCCGTGTTCGAGAAGGCCGAGGAGGACCGGCGTGGAGTGCTGCACGAGCGCGAGGTGGTGGTCCGGCGACCGTGCCGTGTTTGAGACGGCTTGGAGATCCATACAAGAGAGGGGGAGATCGCCGTGAAGGCAGAGCACGGGTTGACATGTGAGGCAGGCAGAGAGGGAGGCAGCGCTGAGGCTGAGGGCCAATTAGCGTCCGGAGCAAGAACTGAGCAAGCGCTGCAGAACGACTGACTAGGATTCAGGAAATGGGTTGCGCCCGATAGAGGCTCTGCTTTAGGATAGTTCTTACTTCTTTAGCTCTGATGGATTCCTATTTTTTAGCAGGAGTTCTATATCTAGCCTATGTATTGTAAAGTTACTGTATTAATGAAGACAGTTTTAGGTACCATCCTCAATGTATTTATATGAATTATTAACAGCTTTATTAACATTCAATGTTGTACCTTTGATTTGTGAATTCAAATGATTCTTGGAAGGTGGTACAAGTCATCATGAACACATTTACTATTTAAAAACCTGCCCCAAGAATACCTCCAAAATGAATTGAATTGAATTGAATTGAATTGAATCAGCTGTAGTTCAATCCATCTCTTCTGATCTAAAAAATATGTTTATTTACAACAAAGAGTTTCAGTTCTCTATCAACACATTCTGTCAAAAATTTCGAGCCTCTGGGAGGGCAGGATGGATACAAGCTACATAGTAAAACAATGTTGAATGCTCTGTGTCGATTCTCAGTTGAATAGGACCAAAACTGCCAGGAAGTCTTTGCAGTTGAATTGCCTCCTTCCCACCAGTACTCTAGTTCCATGAATTCGGCTCAAGCTTGACGCATAGGCTTCCCTGGTAACTTCTTGGCTGATGAAGCCTTCCCAGATTCCTTTGCTGCATTGTCTGGAAGCATTCTTCTCGGTTGTATCTGCACCATGGGAGGCTGACTTCTTAAGGTAGCCTGCCTCTGTTCCAACACTTCTCGCTCTCGGTGGTATGACTGCAAAGTAAGAGTGGTGTAAGAGAGAGAAAAAAAAGTGATCGATAATGGACAAAATGGAACTTTAAGTTTCCCTTTCCATTTGTCACTAAAGTAAAATCCTAGTTCTATGATCTGTCAATAATGTATATCACAGCAAAAACAATGTACAAAATCAGTGACAGTAAACCAGACGAAAAGCAACTGAAAATACCTGAGCAGCAAAATCACACCTTTCAGCTTTCACAATCCAGGAACATGTCTGCAGTCCAATTGACTCGCGACCTTGTTATTCCAGTATTCAGTATTCACTTCATGGAGAGAAACTGAAAACAAAATGGCACATCGCGTACAACACAGATTTGGCTGAGCAAAAAAAAAATCAAAATCGTCAACTGTGCAGGTCCCTTCCCATCGGATACAGATTCGTTGCCTTGCTGCACCATGAGCCTTAACTCTTGAACAACACAGATTCATTGCCTTGCTTCAGTAAGGCCCCATGAGCCTTACCTCTTGAACAACACTTGCCTTGCTGCACTTCATCCAAATATTCAGACTCCAACATTTGAAGCAACAAAGTTCAAATTTGAATAACAATTGATGCAAATTTCATGAGTACCAAATAATAATTACCCAGATTAATAATAGTTCATAATTACAAACTACTCATACATGGCATTAGACTAGTCACTAATCTGGAGCAGTAAGTGCTACAGCTAAACAACCATTCTAGGATAGACCATTTCCATTGCGCCTTGCATATTTTTTTTAACGAACTAAAGCATATGATATGAATATGGTAACGCCGTTTGGAACAAAGGAAGCATGATGACGAACAATATAAAACGCGGAGGAAATCCCCCCAAATCAACCGATTTCACAGGAATTGAAACACGTTTTGCTCCTCCGAGAGCTCAATTTCCCCCCAAATCGACCGATTTCACGGGGATTGATACACATCTGCTCCTCCGAGCTCAACTTTTCACGGAAGCTCGAGGCAATTGAGTGGATGGAGAGGGGGGGGTGGGGGGGGGGGGATGGGATTGAAACACAGCTAGCTCTCCGGCAATTGAGTGGATGGAGAAAGAGGGGTAAGGGGACCTCCTGGCCATAAACGCCGCCGCCAACCACGCCATGGTTGAGAGCTCGAACTGCCCCTCCCCCCCCCCCCCCCCCGCTAGGGGGCAGCAAAAACCTCGCACTCTCCTCCCTCCTACGACTGGAACCGACCCCGGCGTGCGGTGGTGGTGGCTTGGAGTTGGAGATCGAGCAGCAAGGACGGTGCGGCCGTGCGGGGAACGAAAGGACGAGATGAGATCGACGGGTGGGTCGTGGGTGGGTGTAGTGTAGTGAGTGGCCCACGGCTTTGAGCCTGTTCGGGCGTTTAAACGAGGCCGGGTCTGGACGACTAAGCGATACGGCACTATCCCCCCAGTCCGACTAAAAACTAAAGCCCGCTAGCAGAGAGACAGAGATGGTGCCAATCTCGCGGCCCGACTAGAAACTAAGCCCACTGCACGCCGCGGCCGCTCCTCCGCTGCACGCCTCCGAGTGCCGCAATGGAAGGCTGGCGGCGCCTCCTATGAGTTTGGTCCGCGCCGGATGCAGAGCGTCCATGAACATCTCACCGTCTGAACTAGGTTTTTTAATCGGTGCCATTACAATTTTTCTACAATTTTTCAACTTTGAACATATGCCATTACAATTCGCGTATTTGAAACAATGTCATTACAATTTTTGACTTACCTGAACCGTGTCATTTTGTACGTCTTTGATGCTCTTGATCCATCCGCAGGCCTTCGTATTTGGTATGGTCCAAAATACCCCTGCTACATCTCTTTCTTCCTACTCAGTGACATGCGGGCCCCACACGTCATCTCCCCGGCAAGCGGATCCAGCCGGACGCTCCTCAGCGACAGCGTCCGGGCGACGGGGGCGGCGACGGCCCAGGGAGCGCAGTGGGGAGTGGGGAGGAGAGGCCTAGCGAGCAGCGCCGTGATCTTGAGCTCCGTCGTGGGCCATGGCTGCCGGCGTCGGGGAGATACCGGGGCATGCGGCGGGGGCGGGGGCGTGCATCTCTTCCCCGGAGCTGGATCTGGAGCAGGGGACGACAGATTTCGGCCGCGGCGGTCGGCGGCGTCGCTGACGTGCGGCGCGGGGTTGGAGGCCGCGGCGAGGCTGGCGGGACTGGAGGCCGCGGCGGGTGCGAGGCCGTGAGGACGGCGGCCTCCAGCAGTCCAGCTCCAGGTTGCAGAAGAATAGTGGCCTCCTGTTCACGGTTGGGGAAGAAATGGAGGAGGAAGGAGATGACACATGGGGCCCGCATGTCACTGAGTAGGAAGGAAGAGATGTAACGAGGGTATTTTGGACCATACCAAAATACGAAAGCCTGCAAGTGGGTCCAAAAGCATCAAAGACGTAGAAAATAGCATGGTTTAGACGAGTCAAGAATTGTAATGGCATGGTTCCAAATACGTGAATTGTAATGGCATATCTTTAAAATTGAAATTGCAGTGACCATGGTTCCAAATACGTGAATTGTAATGACATATCTTCAAAGTTGAAAAATTGCAGTGACACCGGTAAAAAAACCCTCTGAACAACTACCACCACTTTTAACCCTTGAAATTGTACTTCAACTATATATAAGACGGCCTGCCTCCTATAAAATAAAATAAAAACTTGTACCGTTTTCCTCAGGCTGTTCGCGCTGGTTGTCCTCAACTCTATCATCTAAAAGAGAATATTCTGTCCTGGTCATCAAGATTCCAACCTTTAAATCAACTTCTTCCGCACTCGACATACTTTATATCCCATATTCTATACCAATTATACTATATTCTATTCAACCATTCCAACTACCCTCTCTTCTCTCTCCCCACCTTTCTTCTCTCCTACCTTTTTCCCCTCCTCTGTTTTCTCCGCCCCCCCCCCCCCCCCCCCCCCTTCTCTCTGGAACCATCCCGATCCGGCCGCACTCCCGCTCCCATAGTCACATTAGGCCGAGCAGGGGCAGCGCCCAAGGAGATGTGGTCCGCGGAGCTTGCAGAGGAGGAGGAGGAGACACGGCCTGGCGGCGGGCGCGGGAGGAGCAGCGGCAGCCGCTCCCAACAGCAGGCGCGCGCGAGCTATCCTTTCCCGGCGTGGGGCGGTGTGAGCTCGAGCGAAGTCGAGGCAGGGGCGCGGCCGTGGCCAAAATCGACGGCCCTCGTCCCCGGTGGCCCTCGTCCCCGACCTTGTTCTCCTCCGGCCGCCACGACGAGCTTCGGCGCGGGCTCTGCGCGCATCCGTCCCCACCAAGTTCCTCCTCTGCATTCGGCGAGCTCTGGTTCTTCTTCGCGCGGGCGAGGAGCTCCTCCACCGGCTCACCCTCTTCTCCGCGCGGCCGTGGCGGCGGCGGCGGGCCGGCGGCGCCCCTCCCTCCTCTGCTCCCTTCCCTTTCTCTCCTCCGTTGGGTGGTTGGGAGGCACGAGTTGCGCGGGCCCCGTGTCGACATGGCATTTACCGTGCGTTCCCAGGAGTCTCTCGATTTGCCGCGCAGCCGGTCGAAACGGGACGATGCAGAGCCATTTAGCCGCAACCGCTGCAGACGAAAAAACGGGAAGCGGGACGGTAAAGACCCACGTGGCCTTTACCGTGCCCACTGCGGACAGCCTCGAAGAGAAATCATCTGCTCGGAGATTTATCCGTTCAAAATCACCGTCCTATCAGAAATTCCTTCTTCCACGGTAAAAAGTAAGTTATCATTTCTTTGAGATTATGCTTTATCATTTCCTTTGAGATTATGATTTATCTCAGGCACATTTTCAATCTTAAGATAAGCCAAGTCCTTCTATGCATCATTTGCCCAAAGAGATCTGGATTCCATAGTGCAATTTCGAAATGGTCACACCAGAAACTTTGCTGCCACTGTAATTTTTTCAACTATA